>OX940980.1:33736245-33926037 GCA_954871275.1 Leptopterna dolabrata
GGTAAAATTCGCGAATAATAAAATAGCTAGTTAACCCGCCGTGCACAGGACAGTTCGGGGTCCTAAGAACTTGGCAGTCCCCCTCACAACTTATGCACCATCATCAATCATATATATATGAGTCTAACGATCAGCCCTAAGTTTCATAACCAATCAAGCAGTACAAAAACAAAGTCTTGATTTCACTATAACAGCTGTCAGTTTTCAATCTTAAGAGTTGAAATGTAGAGAAATACTGTTTATTAAATAATAATTCAAACTGTGATTAGTGCGGGTGAAGAGGTAACTGTAGAGGGTCACGGAGTTTCACAAGGAACGGTAGTGGGCCCTGACGTGAATGATTTGCTAAAGCTATCTCCGCATATATATATATTATGAGGGGAAATTACAATGTTCGCGGACGACAGAGTCCTGGTTTTCCATGGCAATTCCTGGGAGGAAGCACAACAAAAACGTAGAGAGGGTGTAAATAAAATGCTTGCGTGTTTCAAAGGAAATAAATTATGAACAGTTAACTTCGATAAAACTAAGTACATTGCCTTTTCATTATCAAACTATACTATTCGGCTGTATTTCAATTCATGACGATCATTCATGTTATTTGAAGCCTTGTTCTTGCCCTTCAATCAAACGAGTGAACTCTAACAAACATCTGTTGGTTTGGTGATTGATGAGTTCCTGAAATGGGATCAACATACTCTAATATTGGCTAACAAACTCAGGAAACTGATATATACGTGTGTGTGTGTGTGTTTTTCCTCTTGAAGAGACACATATCATCAGCTATGTTAATGAGGTGTGTTTATGGCAATTATAATAAATGGGGAATCGCCTATAAAACGCACATAAACTAAACAGAAATTATCCAGAAAACTTTAATTATACTTGTGTCAAAGAAGAGGTATGGAGAACGTACAAAACCATTGTTTACTGTAATGGATGAGGGGTTTAACTACACCGCCCATACAGCGTAGTTTCCCCCTCTCCACTCTCTAGAAAGGTAGGGAGGCAGTGTGACAGCTGCCCCCGGAGACAATGGTTTGATTATAACGCAATGCCTCCAGGAGTTGACTATTCGTTTCCGCGAATCGACCGCCCCTTCAGCCACGTTTCAAAAAGATCGGGAAGAGCCCGCATCCAAGATGGACGGGATTCCCATATACCGTCACACTCCTCCCCCTAAAAACATACTTCTTCTTCGAAGATTAGACACGGGACTGAAAGTAGTAGCATGATCGATGATGAGCGTTGTAAAATTCTATCTAAATTAAAACGCCCGACGTCTGCCAAGGAAATTGCGCAATTCCTAGGCGCCGTCGGATTTTTTCAAGCTTTTATCCCTACCTATGCAAAAATATGCGTACCGTTGAATAAACTTCGACGTTCTAATATTCCATTCGTATGGGACGAAAATTGTGAACTTGCCTACCAGCAACTAATTAATATTATTTCTAATCCACCTCTCTTAACCCTTCCTAATTTCAGCAAACCATTTTCTATATGGACGGATGCATCACATTCTGCAATTTCATATGTATTAACCCAGCAGGATGATGTATCGGCCAAGCATCGACCCATTGGCTATGCTGGTCGTAAACTTACAGATAGTGAACTCAAATTTTCCATCTATGAGAAAGAGTTCCTAGCAGCTCTTGAGGGTATCTGTAAATATCGTTGTTATGTTGAACATTCAAAATTTACATTGTATACAGACAATAAATCTATCGCTACGATTACAAAGTTGGATAATCCGTCAGCACGCATACAACGTTGGGTGACACGTCTGATGTCATATAATTTCAACATAAAACATGTCTCGTCGTCAACTAATGCATTTGCAGATTATCTTACGAGAGCGGGCAAGTCGGAGTCCCTTGGCACCACCGCAGATGAGGCTCCTCCGGTGGTGATGGCGCCCACCTCCTGCTTTGGCTTAGTAGCATTGCACTGCATTATAATCTAACCAGTGTCTCCGGGGGCAGCTGTCACACTGCCTCCCTACCTTTCTAGAGGATGGAGAGGGGGAAACTACGCTGTATGGGCGGCGTAGTTAAACCCTTCATCCATTACATGGTAGCAGAGCGTGGTTGGTGGGTATGTGCTGGATTTTATCCTCGGTACCCCCTCCACTTTTTGAGAGCTTTTCCAGAAGGAATAGCTCTGAGGTTTTCCAGAAGGAATCCTCTTTTTAATAACCCTTTGATAATCAATATACACTTCGGCCATTCAATTTTCTTTTTTGTCATCAAATCAAACTTATTATTATTATTATTATCATCAAACTTATTATTATTCTTAAGGCTATTATGCCTGGCGTTCAATGCCTATTTTTGTCTTTTTTTTCCAGTTGTTCCATCTTATGATGGGGGTTAGTCACCCAGAGGTTGTTCAGATGAACTTTCCTGAACCAGAACCTCTGACAACGATTTTTTCTCTTTCCTTTTTGTCCAAGTCCGCCAAGTGATATTGATAAGGAGCTAAGTTCTCCACCAGCTTTGGAGTTTTTCAGATGAACCTTCCTGAATCAGAACTCCATACTACTTTCAGTCCCGTGTCTATTAACTTCACATACTGCTTCTTCAAAGAAGTATGTATTCAAGGGAAGGAGTGTGACGGTATATGGGAATCCCGTCCATCTTGGATGTGGGCTCTTCCCGATCTTTTTGACACGCGGCTGAAGGGGCGGTCGATTCGCGGAAATGAATCGTAAACTCCTGGAGGCATTGCGTTATAATCTAACCAGTGTCTCCGGGGGCAGCTGTCACACTGCCTCCCTACCTTTCTACAGGATGGAGAGGGGGAAACTACGCTGTATGGGCGGCGTAGTTAAACCCCTCATCCATTACATTACTGATTTTTAAATTGCTCCCCCTAGATAAAGTGATCAGAAATTCTTCGATTAAAATTAAATTATCTGTCAAAACGGTAAATCATAAATTCCCACAGCATCTGAAGGGTCATTTCTTCCTCGCTATGCGAGCACAATGGGGCAAAATTATTTTATATACAGAGGAATCAACGGCTTAAATAGCTTAAAGAGTGATTTTAGCATTAAAATCCTTAAGGAAATACCATAGAGCCTAATGTCTAAAATACTGCAAAATTATTTTCCACGTTAAGCTAGAATTAATCTTCAGAGTCTTGAATTAGTCTTTAGAGGTCGCATTTATATATATTATATAGATTTTTCTTTTCATAATATGCCAAGGTATGTTAAAAAAGATAAATTAATAAACACAGTGTAA
The DNA here is from genome assembly GCA_954871275.1 of Leptopterna dolabrata. Lineage (NCBI taxonomy): Eukaryota > Metazoa > Arthropoda > Insecta > Hemiptera > Miridae > Leptopterna > Leptopterna dolabrata. Next base: position 33,739,491 of record OX940980.1, read on the forward strand.
ATGCAATTTTTCCTGTACAAGTTAGATATGTACTTATTTATTTGAGAATTGTGAACTATAGCCCTAACGCGAGCTGTGCCCAAATAGGCGAATAATTTCCGAAGTTTTATTTATGTTAAACAAATGAGATGTAATTTCTTTTTAATATCCTATTTATTTTGTAAATGTTGGTATGGAAACAAAATATTGGAAAAAAACACGGATTGTTTTCTATCAGCATGTTTATACAAGTGCTTTCCTCGCCAACAAAATTGTTTCGAAAAACGGGATTATACGATTATCCTCCATTAAGGCGGTTGGACCCAACAAAAATGACAAAAAATCTCGACTTCTTAGATTTTTTTAAATTGCTGAAATTTGCATTCAATTCTCAATTGATTGATTTATAATTTTCTAAACTTCTGCCTCTCCAAATCGATTTTATACAGCTTCAAAGTTCGGGTCGTCACACCACTCCGCTCCCGCTGGCCAACTGCGAAATTCCTTACGATCATATATTATTTTGGACAAAATCATTTGAATCATTGTATCTTTTTTTTTGGTGGAAAGAGTCTTGTCAAGTAAATTGAAGACAATTCTATAGCATGAAAATAATTAACTGGGCCAATTAACTTTTACTTACTAGTAAACAGTAAAGGCAGATTACTACCAGCTTAACCTAAACAACCAATTTCTTCGAAATATCATGAATGAAAAAGTTGTGAAGGGCCAAAAAGTTCTAATGAAATTCTTGAATGGTTGTCACTACAGTAGTGTTTTGTTACTAAAAATCAGGCAATCTAGTATAACGATGCACAACTGGTGATAATTTCCAGGTAGATAGCCAAATTCACCGTTTTACTTGAATTTTTGTACTTGGGTAAAATAGAGGGATAAATATTATTGTAGATAGAGGTTTCAATCGTTAGCAAGTTTCATTTATTGACCAGTATTATAATTATTAACATAAAATAAATTTCTGATTATTTTAAAAACTAAAGTTTTTCATCCATTTAGATAGCCAACATTATCATTTTACCTCAACTTTCGAGTTTTTGTAAAATTGATTACTCTTGGAGTATTACTATGGCGGATTTTCCAGATCAGTGTGTGCTTTTAAACTAAAACTGGGACTAGTCTTAATTTCTGGCCCTTCAATTTTGTTCAACTAGATGGGTCTTGGCGTCAATCACAGGGGAGGGGCCCGGTCCGATTTTGTAAAACGCCATTATAAAATAGAACAGACTCGGAAGCAAAATAACATAACATAAAGCTACGTTCACGCAGGGCGGATATCAGGTAAGGCAACGCCTTTGCCGGCATTTTTGCCCCAGATACGTTTACACGGCAGTAAGGACCTGGAATCCGTGAGCGGAATCATAACTATCCTTCATTAACAATATTGAGTCCCAAATCTTGGGTCTCAAGTACTTAACTGCAAAGACCAGAAATTCGTTTATGCACTCTTCGATGACAAAAAAAGATATAGCAACAAATTCCTAATGAACTAAAAGAAAAGGAAAACCAACAACGTCGAATTCCAATATGGTGCAAACAACCAAACGGGAAAGATGTGCGCAGTAACCTCTGCACAGATCCGGCAAGGTTCGCAGCAGAAAATAGAGAGTTTTCGCAAAAGTTTGGCCACTAGGTCGTTGACGGACTAAGCATCTCTGGGCTAACGATCTAAGGGGAAAATACACTGCCAAGGTGATGGCACAGGAGCTTCCTCGTCACAATCAGAGTGACCCATTATAAAATAGAACAGACTCGGAAGCAAAATAACATAACATAACATTACATTACATAACATTACATAACGTTAAATATACATATTACATAACATTACATTACATAACATAACATTACATGAAATATACATATTATACATAACATGACTTCCATAATACATTACGTCCATTATACATAACTAGCCTGACCGCTCGCTTCACTCGCTATCCGAGATTCGCTGTACGCAGTATCGTGGAACCAACAAACGACGGAAAAATCCCATACCCTACCGGGTATTTGTGCCCAATTTTATCAAAATCCGTAAAGCCATTCAGGAGTTGACCATGGTCGACCATATTTCCGCTATGGTCAGGGAATTAAAAATGCGCCTACGTTCAACTTGGGAGGCTACCGGATATTGGTGCCAAATTTGGTCGATATCCATTGAGCAATTCGGGATTCGACCATGGAGGGGCCCATGGATGCGCTAAGGTCGACCGCGGGGGTAGTCCGAAGGGTCGATCGTAGATAGAATTTCACGTAGATTACGAATACGCGATAAAAAATAGGGGTTACCATTTCAATTAACGAAGTTGACCATGGTCGACCATAGTTCCGCTATGGTGAGGGTATTAAAAATGCGACGTTGCACAACTTGGGAGCCTACTGGATATTCGTGCCAAATTTGGTCGATATCCGTCAAGCCATTCAGGAGTTGACCATGGTCGACCATAGTTCCGCTATGGTCAGGGAATTAAAAATGCGACGTTGCACAACTTGGGAGCCTACTGGATATTCGTGCCAAATTTGGTCGATATCCGTTGAGCAATTCGGGATTAGACCATGGAGGGGCCCATGGATGCGCTATGGTCGACCGCGGGGGTAGTCCGAAGGGTCGATCGTAGATAGAATTTCACGTAGATTACGAATACGCGATAAAAAATAGGGGTTACCATTTCAATTAACGAAGTTGACCATGGTCGACCATAGTTCCGCTATGGTCAGGGAATTAAAAATGCGACGTTGCACAACTTGGGAGCCTACTGGATATTCGTGCCAAATTTGGTCGATATCCGTTGAGCAATTCGGGATTCGACCATGGAGGGGCCCATGGATGCGCTATGGTCGACCGCGGGTCGATCGTAGATAGAATTTCACGTAGATTACGAATACACGATAAAAAATAGGGGTTACCATTCCAATTAACGAAGTTGACCATGGTCGACCATAGTTCCGCTATGGTCAGGGAATTAAAAATGCGACGTTGCACAACTTGGGAGCCTACTGGATATTCGTGCCAAATTTGGTCGATATCCATCGAGCCATTCAGGAGTTGACCATAGTTCCGCTATGGTCAGGGAATTAAAAATGCGACGTAGCACAACTTGGGAGCCTACTGGATATTCGTGCCAAATTTGGTCGATATCCGTCGAGCCGTTTGGCCGTGCATAGAAGGACAGACAGACAGACAGAGCGCATGCGCAGGGCGAACCGCTGGCTCTATCATGTTGAAATTTATATGGGACCTCAATGGGCCCTACCCGCTTAATCCCTGAGAATTACATTGAAATTGGGTGAAATCTTTGGTTACTACGGCTGTAACAAGGAAATTGAATCTATTTCACGCCAGCGCATGCGCAGAGCGCACCGAGGGTCCGATCATGCTGAAATTCATACTGGAACTCACTAGGCCTTGTCCAAACAACCCTTGAAAATTTGAGCGAAATTGAATCAAAATTGTGAAAGTTATGCGTGTTTGTTGAATTTAACGTTAGCGCATGCGCAGGGCGTACCGCTGGATCAATCATGTTGAAATTTGTATGGGACCTCAAGGGGCCTTATCCGCACCATCCCTCAAAATTTGAGCTGAATCAATTCAAAATCGTGGAAGTTATGGCTGTAACAAGGAAATGCGGACAGACTCACACACCGACAGACACGGAACCAAATTTGTTCAGTAGGCTTTGAAACGCAAAATGCAAGTGGAAATTTTGATTTCTGAAGAAAAAAATTTTTTGGCTCACGAAAGTGAACACAAGGCTTCCGCTGCTTCGCAGACTCGGAAGCAAAATACCGGATGCTAACCTCTTAAGCCCCAAATACACCTGCCGAGTACTGGGCCGAGACAGTGCACTCAGCCGAGTAAATCGCAGCGTGATCGGCCCAGACAGTACTCGGCCTAGTAACGGGCGAGTCAGTGAATAGAACCATGTTCTATTTACTCGGCCGAGTAGGGACCCCCCACTACTCATCCACTCGCTCAGTTGCTTCTCGTCCATCCACTCGGCTAGTGTAATCACTGTAATCAGGTTTGGCGGGTGAGCGCGCCTTTTGGTTTATTATTCTGTGAATAATAAACCTATAAATTCGCTCAGCAAAAATGTTTTTTGACACCCCCTCAAAATTTTTTCTTTTACGTTTCAAGGTGCGTAGATTCCATAAATCCGCCGTACCATCCATATCTACTTCATCTTCGGTCTAAAAAATTCGTTCTTTAACACTCAGGCTCCACTAGGGCCCTAGTTGTTTCCAACAACTTTCCATGTTTAGGTTCTAACGAAGTTTCAGCCTTACGTTAAATTTTGGTGTACCTAAAATCGTCGTTTTTCCGCACACAGTTTGGGTCTCGATTTTGGAACACATTTGGGTCCTAGTTGTGCTCCCAAGCTCGGATCGGAATACACCCAGGGGTATTATGGTGGGGGGGGGGGGGGATGGGTGTAAAAATAGAACTTTTTTTTTCACACCTTGTGAGATATTGTTATCCATAGTTTTTAGGGCGAGAAGACCGAATATGAACTTGATTTTGACTAAAGAGTGAAGAATTGCGGTTGCACAAAGGTTCAGCTCCCAATATTAATTTTTTTATGGGTCAAAAACATGAGTAACTGTCTGAAATCACTGTAAAGTAGTACAATAACACGACAAGTAGTATTAATAGGTGAATCAAAACAATTGAATTACACTACCAATGATGGGAGATAATTTGTAAAAAAAAAGGAGCCCAATTTGTGTTTTTGAGAAACAATAAATGAACAGCCAACATTTCTGTAGGTATAAACCCATGTGACAAGGAATTTGCAGCGTTTTCTCTTTTAACTTCGCTGTGCCATATTGCGCGGAAGACTACAAGACGCAACTGTCTCGTCTCTGCCCAGCTGAAATGTAATCACCTACTCGCCCATCGAAGTTGCTCGGCCGAGTACTCGACGGACTACTCGGCCGAGCTACTCGGTAGATGTAATTAGGCCTTAAGGTTTTTGGTTTTCATCTTTGCTAGTACAATTATACGGTTGTTCATAGGCTAGCCAGGTACAATTAATTAAGATTTTCCAGTCTTAAAGGATCACAGAAACATTTCCTATTACTATTTTCAAATGGAAAATAATGTAGGGTTGCCCATAGAGACGAGACAAATTAGCCAAAAAACTAAAGGTTTGGCTAATTAAAATTATTTGGCAAAAATTAGTGGTTAATAGGTAGACATTATTATATAACTTAGATCACTCGCGGCGGAATAGTGGAAATCCATAGCAAAAAACTACAGGATAAAAATAAAATAGTCTATTTCCACGTACACTAGCAAACTGTAGACCGGTTTTGATTGTTACAACATCGTCAGTACACTATAGAATCAGGTACACTATAAATTCTATAGTGTACTGACGATGGTGTAACAACCGAAACCGGTCTAAAGTTTGCTAGTGTACGTGGAAATAGACTATTTTATTTTTATCCTGAATTTTTTTTTTAATAGACATTATTAGCCAAAAAACTGTAAGGTTGCCCATAGACATAGAGAAATTAGCCAGGTACAATTTATTGACACTTTCCAGTCTTCAAGGATCACAGAAATATTTCCTAATACTGTTTTCAAAAAAATATAGATATGTAGGGTTTTTATACAGCAGAAAAACCGAAAATCGAGAGAAAAAAGACGCACACTATCAGGTACACGTACACGACACACAAAAATAATCACAAATGCCATGGAAGAAGGCAATCCATGCGATGAGGTTTCCTAGGTGGAAGGTTAGTATGGGAAACGGCCCATACGGCCTAGTGCTAGGTCGTTTACGTAGACAGGTGGCATCTAACTTTGACGAGGTAAGTTAGGTCGTTCCCACCCAAACGTGCGCATGCGCAGTTCGCACCTTCCTTCGTACGTAGCCAAACCTTTGCGAAAACTCTCTATCTGGGGATTTTGACATAGCACCTATCCTGCGTTGTCTGTAATCCATTTCGTGCTGACCAATAGCATTGCAGAACAGTTCGCCGTTCCGGATTGCCGTACCTGATTTCCGCCCAATGTGAACCGAGCTTCAGAATGAATGACCAAGGTGTTTCATTTGAACTGCCAGGCATATGGTGGATTGGGGCCCCATCCTGATAAGTTGAACGTTCAAGAAGTTTTACAGTCGGCACCCTCAGATGAGTAAGAATCGGCATCACAGGACTCGATACGGAACCTGGCTTTCGTTGTGAAATCCTAGGTGAACCGTAGAGTTCCTCAAACTTAGTGTGCCACTCAGTCGTTTCATCACAGGGTTATATTACACAATTGAAGCAATTAAATGACAACCTACATCTTCATAGAATACTTCGATAATGAATAAATAAATAAAAACGAGAATAATCAGACATTTGTTATTTCCGAAAAACGGGGGATTCATTCACGTAAAGTAACAAGCGATGATCCAAATTTTTGGGTACTTACCTATTTAAATCTAAACTTTCATGAGTGTGTTCTTTTAAATTCACTATATTTACACAGCATGTGTGTGTACACACAAATCGCGCCCAAACGGCTGGAGTGCTAATTGGCGCGTTTAAAGTTGGTTAGGTCAACAAGACCAACCATCCATGAATTAGAGTTGAACGGATTAGGTAAAGATTCTCATTCGTAAAATAGATAATGAAATGAAGTTGTACCTATACACTTATACGTTATACATAACCAGCAACACATAAATTCCAACATTCAAAAATTTATTATTCCACCGAGAGTAGATTCAGCTCAAAAAATGCTAGGTATAGTAAAACCTTTCCTGAAATGTATATACGAAAAATTGGTTAGAATGTGGAGACGTCTGCCTAGTCGCAATGGGGTGAAAAAATAATGAAATGTAGAATTTCATCAAGAATTGATTACAATGGGCAATTTCACCAGTTTTCGTACAGGTACATAGTAAAATATCTCGGCGAGAGTATTCCGAAAAGGTGCTATATGAGGGGTATCCGACGATCGAAAGTGGGCAATAAAACAGTGGAAAGAAAGCGAAATGACGTCATAGATAAAGGCCCCACCCCCGCGTCCGCCTGGGATGAACCGATCAGCGCCATCCACTTATGACGTCATTTCGTTTTCTTTCTATCCGTATATCGCCCAAGAAACACGGAGTTTTGAGATGAAAATTGGCAGTGGGGGGTTTTCAAGGGTGCTAAATCCGATTTTGAGATCAAGAATAAAAAATTTCTACACACGGAAACTGCCCATTCAGAAGTATACCAAAATTTGGAAAAACTGGACAGTGTTTGAATTGAACGACCGAAAAACTTCCCTACCTGGATGATCCAATTTTTGAATTTGAAATGAAACCAACTTATTTGCAAAAGCCTTCCAGAGTTACAAGGTAAATTTTTGCATTTTAAAACGGCGGAGATGTCAAAATCGAATGCCAATTTGAAAGAGACTCGGGAAAAATGATCAAGAACCGAATGAATCGGGATTCAGGACAACTGGAATTCTAAAAACAGACAGGCCAAAACAACATCGTGGAAACCCATTTCAAATGGAAAACGGAATTACTGAAACGTTGTTTTTCACTAAAACCAACTTGCACTGTTATAAAAGAGCAAATTTTGGTTTTAGTGGATGTACAACAAGATAGGTACACCCGTGATAACTAGTACTGTCCTGTGCAGCGCTTGGGTCCTTCAAGTTAGCGACGCACTGGATTGATAAGATACGGAGCATTAAGGTGAAACTGTAACTCAGCAATGAAGAACACATCATATACAAACTTGGGTATTGATACGGATCAAATAAGTTATCTAACTAACTCCACGGCGCTACAACCCATGGAAGGTGTGGGCTTGACCAATGACTTTCACCCCATTCTACCATGTGAGAATATCAAAGAAACCGCTGAAACCAACAAACTATTGAAATGCCTCATTAGTAGAAATTCCAACAAAACCGTAATTCTGAAAAGTAAATTAGGTGAATAGAATGAGGGATGGTCAATTATTTCATTAATAAATAATGGAATTCAGTTTGTAGATTAGTCAGATTTGAGTTCGGTTAGTCTATTCAGTTTTTACATTAGCGCAGCTAAGCCGGTTCAGCATTCACAGATCTGGGGATCGATCCCCAGAACGGGTTGCCGGTACTCAACACTGTCCAGTACCGAAACGTTCATCATAAATTCATCATATAATGTAGGACCCATGTTGCCCCGGTACCTGTGCTTGAACCACTTATTAATAGTTTTTCCTTGGATCCTGAAATGAGGTATGAACAAGCAGCTAAACAAACGTAACAGTCACGAGCTGGGCATCAAAACCTGTTAACGCGAATTTGGATAAGACATTTTCACCATTAATTTTAGCCGAAATATTTTTCCCATTACATCAGCGATGCTAAACCAATTCAATCAGTGACCGACCTGGGGGATCGATCCCCAGAACAGGCTGCCAACAACAAGGATTAATCTAACTTCAACACGTTCACCGTCGAAATAGAAATGCATTATGCAATTTAGTTTTATATCAAATTAACAGTACAATAAAAGGTGTCTACCACGAAATCTGGCCCCAACACCTGGGCAGGTAGGCATACTCAACAGTGAAGTTCTGGGGATCGATCACCAGAACTAACTGCCAAATACAGGGATTAAACTCACTTCAACACCTTCACCGTTGAAACTGCTTCATAAACGTACAGTGAAATTTAGTTTAAATTAAACTGCACTATAATAGGCGCTATAATAGGTCATAGGTGAACTGGTTCAACAGCCACACTTCTGGCGATCGATCCCCAGAACGGGCTGCTATGTATATACAAAGATTCAACTCACTCCGGGCACCTTCATCGCGAAAACTGCACGAAGAATGCAGTCGGTATCAAACGTAGTATGATTTGGACACAATTCGTGGTGGTGAACAACACTTCATGAAGCGGACGGACGTACGACATACTTATCCAGTGACTATCCATACACACTGTTTAGTGTTTATACAATGACAAATCCTAGATTTTGTGTGCACATACATTCTGGCACCCACAGAAATTCAATAGGCTGGAGCTCCACAAACCACAAGTTCGCCAACCAAGAATGTAGTACTAATCGTGATGTTCTGAATGTATCCTAAATCTCGAAGTATGACGTTGACGTAGCCAACATAATAATCACGATGTCTAACAGCGGGATTTGGCCAAATGCCCACTATTGTGGTTAGTATACTAGAAGTGGTAATTGCTGAATAAGGAAGACAGGTTTGAAATACGTAAGACTGAACGAACGAATCAGGTAATAAATTAGAGATTTCGACATGGTCCGGAGACAAGTTTCGAGTGGGGAAACTAAGATTTTCCAATCATCCCAATATCGTTTTGAGACTTACCAATGCAGCATCTCCGTTCGGCAACGACGCACAGGACAATTTTATTGTCAGACAGAATCGCAAAAGGACCGCATAAGGTGAGGTAAGAATATTTTTAGGTTTACCAAACGGCACCACGAACAACAACACAATTTACTATCAGCGACCAGCGAGCAGCCATGACACCCGAAGCCTTCTGTATCTCAAGGAGGTGGCAGCGGGCGAGGTTTCCCGCAATCTTCAAAAATCGTTCTCGTTTCAGTTAAGATTGTTCTAATTCAGCAATGATTTTGAAAAGTTCTCTTGCTTTAGTTTCGCGCATAAAATTTGACTGAAATTGTGAAAAGATTCATGCTCCCACCTTTCTAAAAAAAATCCTTTCGTCTTGGTGACGCTTATCAAGTGTTCCTGTTATCACCATCGTCCATTCCATCACCCATTTGCGACTTCGTGCTCGTATTGTTTTATGTTGTATTTGTCTCCCTCATTTTTGCTAAACTCATTATTATCACCGATCATTGACCAGCTCAATAACCGGAGGAGGCTGAGAGCGACTTCACAAATCGGCAACCGACTGCTGTTCGAGGCCGCGGAGTGGAAATTCTAACCTCGGCTGTCAGCTACCAGGTAATCCCATCCCATCACTTTCTGCAGATTACTACACGCTCAAGTGTTTTTCACTTCATCCCTACTTGAAATGAGTATATGCGTCTGTATACTTACGTAGATGTTCATACTCGGCAGTCATTCTTTGTACATAACGCAGAGCGTTGTTGTATACATATTCGACCCTTCTGACGACCATCCTATATTTTGACATCGATACAATACAGAGATTGCGTTTTTACATTGCATTTGTGTTCAGTATTTTGCTCCGTGGGTTGACCCAAACATGTGCGAAGGGAGTAACTTATTACTTACTTCATGAATTCACTCAAAGTGGTTCTTTAGCGCTTGTAAGCAGTTACCAACAGTAGGTAATGCGCAGTAGGTATGTGCTATATTAGGTGGACCTAACATAACGCATACCTACTGCAAAAATAGCAAAATATGAAAAAGGTTGAAAATCAGCCTTTTTCGCAGTACTGTATCAAACTTTAAATCATTTTTATTCCTCGTGATTCATTTAATTCAGAACGCTGGATTTTCCATGCATTGAACGGACAGTTTTAGTTTGATGGCTGTATTCAGATTTGTAGATTTCCAATTTTTTTTCAATTCAATTTTTTTTATTCAACAAAAACTTTATACAACAAATATGACGATTTTTAGAGAGTCTACAAGTTCTAAACTTATGTTGGTTTATGAGACTAAGGTCAGTGACTCGTCTCTTCTTCCACTGCTATTTATTACTGGGTAGGTATGTAATGTGTAAGCAGTTTCATTGACAAAGCACACCGTAAGTGTTAGGCGATTGAGTTACATTGATCAAGAAATAACAGTATACAGTATTATTTATAACCTGTAAAGACAGGTTATTCCTAACTCGTTAGTAAACACAATTCGTTTATATTCAGTATTATTCAATTCAAATGTAAAAAAAGAGTTGCGAAGGCTGATTTGTATTTTTATTCTAATTTATTCTTGTTAATAACAATAGTTTCGTTAGTTTCAAGCTCAAAAAATTCTAGAACTAGTTTTTTTAAATTTTCCTGTTGATGTTGAAGTCTTGGTTAGGAGCGTTAACTGTTCAAATAGGGCTGTAGGTAGCCATGGAAATTGTCTAGTGTAGAAATCATTATGTGCCTGTGGTATCTGGAGGACATAGTTGGCATTTGTTCGCGTCGTTCTTATCACCGCTTGCTTAGTAAATAAATGCAGGTGTTTATGTACATAAAAACAGTTCTGTGAATACAAGCCATTCTGGGAGTGAGAACGTCGAAGTGTTTGTATAGGTAACTAGTTGAAGTACGTTTATGGGAATTAGTTGCAATTCTCAAAACTGTATTTTTGCTGTGTTTATACTATTAAAGGTAGACGCATAAGAACCTCCCCAGACAATGAACCATAAGTTGAAATGCTATATAATTATACGTGAGCATAATACACCATTTTAAGGTTTTCTTTCGTTAGCCAACTTCGTAGCACCAGAAAGTATGTAGTGCATGGATTTCCTGATTTTATTGACTAGATCAAAGCTGTTTTGTTTGTTCAAAAGATACATACGTATTTACAAAAAAAATAGTAAGATAGTTGCAAAAACTTATTATATAAAATAAAAACATCGGGATTTATTTTAAGAGCAAATCCCACAAAGGTGTAGGTTGGCACATCTGTACGTGGGCACTTCCGTGATTGTGTATTTTTTCCGGTGCAGTGGAAATCAGTCAGTAGCAAAACGAAAACTGAAAATATTTAAGGGAATGAAAAGGTTTAGCGACACGTTATGTATTTAAACGTTTTGTCGAATCCACATGTTTATTAATTTTTTAGGGGGTATAGGAACTATTAAATTATCTGGAAGTTGGTTTGAAAATTTTGTTCCCTGGTAGGACTCTTGCGTCAAGGCGAGCTGTGTGGGGTTGTTGTGGTCTCTGGTTCTGTGTTCATCCCGGTTTACTATTATTAGGTTTGGTCTTTTACGATGAAATTTTGCTAATTGGAGGTTGACGGTCTGCTTCAGTTAGCAGTAATAATAATAATCAGTCGACTCGCTTCTGCCCGACAGGTGGACAAAAACAGTCCACTGTCGTAAATGCATTTCTTATACAATTTATATATGTTTGTAAATTGTTTAATAAAATGTGTATTTTCTGCTTCTTCTTCTTCTTTCGTTCTGCTTCAGAGTTGAACTTTGAACAGAGGTTAAGTGGAGCACTTTTTCAAGGATTATTTTTATTATAGTTTTTGGGTCACAACCTGTTTTTTTGTAAATTTATTGGATATGACGAACCGCATATGTGTGATGAGAGGATTTATAAGGGCATTGTACAGGATTGCTAAAATAAAAATTGACTAAATATATTTCGGCATCTGTGGAGTATGTAGTTCTGTCGGATACTGTTTATAATTTATTGGTATGTTGACTGTATTTTAATCTTTCATCAAGTGTTAGACCTAAATATTTAGTAGAGGGAACTCTACGACAGGGCATGGACAATCAGGAATCAAGTTGTTATGGGTGTGAATTTTAATATCAAATCGAAAGGGCGTTGCAAGTATTATTGAAGAAACATATATATATATAAAATTAGTTTTACTGTAATTGACACGGATAGACGTTGATGAATTAAAATTTGGTTGGTAACATTTAGTATGTTTACTTACTTACGTTTACGTTTAGAAGAAGGTGGCTTAAGTGCGTTTTAGCGAATTTTTGAAGAAAATTGCTATTGCAATGGGTCCAAATTTTTCAGCACATGCATTTTTGAACTTTTTTTTATGGACAAATCCGTTTCAGAGGATCCTGAATTAATCCATAGATTTTAACAAGAATATATATTTATATAATATTATATACCTTAAGACGACGTGTGACCTTGGGTACATGGTAAAAATTCCAAAATTCGCCAAAATGCTCGTATCCAAACAAAATGACTTCAAGAGGTAAACAATCGGTAAAAACGGCTAAAATAGCGAAAAATTTATATAAAATCATTGAAACCGGTATGGAAGGGTAAGTAAACAGAAAATTACTATTTAAATTGTTTTTCATACAGCATAAGGGTCAAATTTGGATTTTTGGTTGTAAAAAATAGGTATTTATGGCTAAAATCAATATTCATTCACCCGACATTGTGTGGGATGGCGATTCTCGACAAAAAGAGGGACTATTTCGATAATAAAAATATTTTTTCAAAAAATAATGGGTTAAATTTGACTTCATAAGGGTCAAAAATCGGTAAAAATTGCTAAAATTATGGATTAATTAATTGTACGAAAAGTGGTGTGTTTTATAATCTTTTTACACAATAGCACGGATATTTCTTCGAAATTTCGCTCTTATAGTCATGCTGCATGACTGGAACTTTTCTGATTTGTCCTGTTATTTCACTAGTAGTTCTGTATCTTCTTAGCGGTACCCTTACGTACTTAGCACCTATAAAATCACTGAAACTGGTATGGAAGTAAAGACAGAAAATGACCGAATTGGTTCAGAATCAGTTCGGTTTTGAAATACCTTTCCCTGTTTCGATTAATGGCCTCATTCGCTCTGTATGTACAGATTATTACAGTTATCACTGCTGTATGAACCGCTGCGAAGGACTGTAGATTTTCATATCGATCATCCTTCAAAGTTTTACCCATGCCTACATAAGTACTGCTATCACTCAGCCTTCCTCTTTTTTCCCTATTCAAATTCAAGTTCCATAGAACTCTAATTGAAGTTTTCCTATCCTTGAAGGTATTATATTATACCCAACGTTCATTTGTTACCAGCCTATAGTAGATGAGGATCCCACTTTTATAGGTACCTACTGGCAAACTTTACTTACCTGCTCCTCGATAACACTGGCTTCATCACCCCATGCATGTTATAGTTATCGTTAGTTTGGTTCCAAGCGACTTTTGAAATGCCAGTGGTCGCAAATTTCGTGTTGGATTACCGCTCGTCGATATACCGCTGATGTGATAATCAAATAAAAATGTTACCAGACTTCTTTAAACGGCATAACGTGAAGAAACCTGAAAGACCCTGATCAGTGTAGGTTTATATAGACCGAAAGAAGGCAGCATGAGGAGTGCCTACCCCCATGACTTCTGTTTAACTACACCCTCCCGCCTGGGTGGTGACCTCCTTACGCAGTGTGACGTGATTTGTTGTCGAAACTTTGAAAGCTCATAGAAAAACGCTGCAAATCCCTGCACAAGGGTTTATTATTTTGTACAGAATACCCTTCCGTTACAGATCACAGCTCTCCGTATAGATAACCCTTCTATATGATATGTAAAATCTATACATATATTATGTAGATCGCAGATCCTCCGTAGTTTAGTAGGTACCTAACCCCGTACTCGTTACTAGGTGCCTACCTAAATCACGAGTTAAATGTTACTAAAATACTTCTGTCGATGGCAAACAGTAACTAAAATAGCAAAAAGAAACGCAATTAATGAAGTTCTGAGGGAAAATTGTTGATGTGGAGTGAAAAAAGTTGCAGAAGTACCTACCAACAAACTCCAGCCCCTTCTACGTAGATGTTATGATGAACCGTTGTGTAATAATTTACCCGTCAATAATACTTCAACGTTTGTTCAAGTTTCACTACCTATCAACAAACTCCAAAACAACCATCATTTTTCAAATGAAATAATATCACAGACCAACCAACTCGACTTCATACTCCGTGATTATAATCATGTGCTCCCTAGCAATGGTGATCTCGGGCCAATTCCCGATTGTTAGCGCGTCCCTAGTGATGATATTTGGGCTGAATGTATACTATTTCATTCACCATCCTTTTGAAAATGCCTGTCGGTGCAAACTTCTGGGCATTACTGTGAACGAACGGCTGGACGTACAATGCCCCGGGTGGTCTTAAAAAACTCCCAAGTTCGAGAGCTATTTAAAACCGTAAAAAAAATTGGAAACGGCGTCCTGGAGACTTCAACCCCTATTTTTCACTGTCAACCCCTGACTGACATTAACGCCGAGCTTCGAGGACCCCAACTAGACCCCAAATGGGACCTATAAACTGAATTTCGTCAATTTTGGTTCATGGTAACTAAGAAAAGTGCTCAGTACGGCGGACGGACAGAAATTTTGTTATTGCATTTTTGCATTCTACATACCTTGAAAAGGAAACCATCAAATTTTGAGATGAGGGGGTTAAACAAATTTTTTTTCATGCTCGATTCCAAAGGTTCATTATTGAAAATAATAAACCGAAAGAACTATTCATTGTAGGAGAATGCGGTTGGCCTCAAAATGCTTAGAATGGAACCTAGTTTCATTAAAAAATATAAACAGAAATCATGGATGCTCCTCATTCTATCATAATACAGATTCAAGATTCGAATTGTATAAAGCTTGTAGAAGAGATCCCTATTATATCCGTTATTAATATTCCTTGCTGTTTCATTCGTGTTAATCGTATTAAGCAGGTGTGTATGTATCGCGCTATTTTTCCACAATTTGGTCGTCTACCCCACCGCCTTCTCACAATCACCACTCGTGGTGTTGAAATTCCGAACGTCATCTATGTCGAGTTGATTTACCTTCATCATTCACTTTTAATTCAAATCGGACGCCTTCAATGATCTGAGCATCCGCATAGGTACATATTTACAAACCTTGTTCATTCTATCATTTCTCAAGGAACAGGTACTTCCAAGGAAATTTTATAGCCACTGATCAAAAATTTGTCCTCGACTGTTGCTCAGTTAATAATGTTACTGATATCGTAGTAAGGGTACAAGGAGACTGAGCAGAACTTTGCAGACGTTTTTTAATAGCGCAGCTTCAACATTGAAGCTTTCCTGAATCCAGCCAGCAATAGATACATAACTGATGACCAGAAATTACTATACATATATAGGTAGGTTCCTTGGTACTTTCCTTGAGTAGATTGGAAAATCCATAAAATTATTCGGGTTAGATAATTACATTTAATTATTTACAATCATAAATTTTTAATTTTTGGTATACTACAAGAATATATTATAACAGTAAAAAAAGTAAATTAAAAAAATTGTACACCACTGTATGACGAGTAGTTGTTATTGTAGGTATACTGTTTGCTCCAAGGTTTCCTATCACCCCCTTTCTGGTCGAAGTTTGAAATTTCAAGTTTTGGTAGATACTCTGAATCAAATTCGCCGTTATTTATCTGAGGAACCATTCAAAATTGCTGTATTGTCCTGAATGAGTGAGCATTTTTCATTAAAATTCGAAAATTTAGTCCTGAATTTTGAATGATTTAGTATAGTAGGTACCTACTGTTCTGGTTGACTATTTACGTTTTTGAAACTGACTTTCAAATTTGAAATTCCACGATGAATTCAACTGAAGACATCTACTCCGAATTCCTTCTTAAATATCCATTAGGTAGGTACAACAATATCACCCTAGGACTTAGTTGATTTCAACTATCAGACCGGTCATATAACCTACTAGTTTTGTCTAAACACTACAGACACTAGAATCGAAAATGCGTGAACTAGCAGCAACTTGGCCATATGTGTTTTGCTCAAAATGAACAAATGTAATCCACTGTCGTCTCATTAAATATTTTGCTTTTTTTCAAAACTGAACAGTAGTTCTTAAATGAGTAAGTATGCAAGTCTGTACTAAATTTAAAACTTGAAGATGAACGACTGGAATGTTTTGTAAAAATTCCTTTAGCTCTCCCTTTAAACATGCTTGAAATTATTCGGTACCAGATCCAAAATGAAAATTTCCCAGATTCAAGCCAAGTCAATTTCTGCATCGCCGCTAATACATGTTACGAGGTACCTAGAGTGGCGGATCCAGAAGTTCATTGGGGTGGGGAATGGGGGATTACCTATTTACCTATCCGTATTATGTAAAACGTTCACATTTTGATTCAGTACCTAGATAAATATAATATTTTTATTTATTGACGTTATTTATGTAATTATGCATAAGTACCTATGTTCACATTACCAATCGAAATTATTAGGTATATCTACAGGTAGATTCATTGTTTAGCCCTCTTCCCCCCACCCCTTCGATCTACGTTTAGAATACCACACAGACACAATATAGTCACATTCATGCAAATAAACATTTATATACCCCCCCCCCCCCAACCCTGTTACATTTGCCCGCCAAGAAATCTCCTCTGCTTCAAAAGGATTGATACCCGTTTTACCCGCAAAAGTAGTATGGCTTTCAATGGTGTTTGGCGTGGAGCTTCGTAAAATCTCTAAGCCCTCGGGGTTTTCCTTAACAATGACCTAGAAATAATATCACAGGAAGAACATGGAACGAAATGGGAGCTGGGGTCGGAGAAAATTCGTCAAAATATCTAGTGCAACTTGAAACTGCATCCGCATAACGAGTATCCGCATACCTACTTAGGTATTTGAAAACCATTTTCATTACTCATTTCTCAAGAAATTTTCAGTGACTATAAAATTCGACCTCGGCTGTTCCCCAAACAGTAGCTGTCATAGTAAGGGTACTAGGAAAATCTTCGCCAGTGCTTGGCAGACGTTTTTCAATAGTGCAACTTCAATGTTGAAGTTTTCCTAAATGTATAAAGTAGCTAACCGGTGACCAAAAATGACTGAAAACGCGTTTTGGTTTATTATTAACATGTTTAATGTTTTAGGGCTGGGGGTCATTCTGTGAATTCCGACACGCAAATATGCAACGTTTTTCATTGGTTACTACACAGTTACTACCTTCTGTTGTAGCAACCATAAAGAATATCGCACTCGAAAGAAACAAGAGTCAATAGCTACGTTTTTCATTGGTTACTACACAGTTACTACCTTCTGTTGTAGCAACCATATGTTGATGGCGAGTTCTATAATAAGTACAGTAAATGCAACATTATACTTGTAGAGTTCAGTGAAATTGTGGCTTTCATTTTTTCTTGACATTAAAAAACTATATCTAATTTCTCCCTTGCGAGGGAAAAACATTAAACATGATTTAATGTTTTTCCCTCTCAAGGGAGAAATTTACATTACACATCATCCTGTAATTTACTAGTAGACTTATGATGAAGTACTCGTAATAGGGCATCCAAATTCGTCACTCTGATCGTTGCAATCAGGAGGTCCGTTGCACCTCTTGGAGAAATGGACACACATGACACCATTGTGGCAACGAAAGTCTGATTTTCAAATTAAATAATATCACAGAACAACCAACTCGACTTCATACTCCGCCAATATAATCAGGTTCTGTGAATAATACACCTATGTATTCGCTCAGCAAAAAATTTTTATAACACCCCCTCAAAATTTTTTCTTTTCCGTTTCAAGGTGCGTAGATTCCAAAAATGCAATGTCCGTCCGCCGTCCGCCGTACGCCGTCCGCCGTACGCCGTATCACGTGTACAGGCTTCATTTTCGGTCTAAAAAAATCGTTCTTTCGCACACATGCTCCATTTTGGCCCTAGTTGTGTCCCGAAACTTTTCAGCCCGATCGGAATATACCCAGGGATGTGTGTAAAAATAGGTACTTTTTGCGTTTTAGCAACATGTTAGTAAAATGAGCTTTTGAGGTATCTTTTTCCATGTTTTTGGGGACGAGAAGACCGAATATGATGTCGATTTTGACCAAAGACGCGGAAATTGAGGTTTTACCAAAGGTTCAGCTCCCAAAATTGGTTTTTTATGAGTCAAAAACCTTGAAAACTGTCTGAAATCACCATCAATGTGTATAATAACATTGGAAAAAGTGTAAACAGGTGAATCAAGACCATTAATGCCACTAACAATGATCAAAGATGATCTAAAAAAAAAAGAAAAAAAAGCGTACCTATTTCATGTTTTGGGGGCCAAAATTGGTGGAAATCATCAGAAATAGCTATTTCAATCATTCCACATGAAAGAAACAATAAATTTAACAGCCAACAAGAATCTCTAGAACTCCAATAGAATAATAAACCCATGTGACAAGGACTTTGCAGCGTTTTTTGATAGCCAAGGATTTGAGATACCTTGACCCATTCAGCGGCTGGAGGGACTTTCAGTACCTCACCCAAAATTGTCAGTTTTACGGCCTGAGCTGACGGGATTTCGACCTTGCAACTAGAATAACGAAGAACCAAATAGAATTCGGCCTTCTGAAACTACCCGATGTATCGAACACCAATTTGCACTAACTACCTTCCAACGCCGATTTTGAAATTCCTATGATCGCAGATTTCAAATCGGACTACTACAATAATGTTTCCAAAGTTTCGCGCGCCTGATTCTTATGATCCGTGTAGCGGAGATGTGCGAACGAAGAAAAAGTTGATGTGCTTATTGCTGCCAATCGTTTTCAAATTACATTCAGCGGGGAAAAAACCATGCAAGTTAGTGATTTTGTGATTATTTTGTGTTTTTTCAAACTTCCGAGCTCTAGCCCTGGACGTTTCACACTGCAGTGTAAAGATCTTAATTCCAAAGGGAGTTCTGCAGAATTTAGAACGAGATTAAGCAGAATGGTCGAACGAGATTCTACATCGACATCAGTTTTGTTGTTGTCATGTATATACCTAACCGGAACGGGAGTTTCCTGAAGGGTAGTCTAGCGAATCCAAGTGACTTGATCCAGAGACCTGGATTGAAATTCTCTCGTCCAGGTTACTTAGGTGGGCGCGCTCTGGGCTGGGACTGGACCCCGCCGTTTTTCCCTCGTCAGTTTCCAAGTGAACGGTACTTCGTCCTGGCCTAGGATATTTCCCCCCTCCGAAACCTTTCGCTTGTGCTGGCCCTGGACTTCACGACACTTCAGATACCAGAGATCAGCCAGCACCTCCTGGATGAAACTTCTCTTAGAAAGGTGGCACGTCACCCATATGCCATCCAAGATGGTTGTGTGGATGGCACAGTAGAGCTCGAAGTAATAGTCCCTTGGACTCTCCAGGTTTTCTGTCTGGAAATGTTACATTCCTATAGAATCTGCCGCAGTCCTCGCAGGCGGATCCTGTTCTCAAGATTTACCAGTATCTGTGGATCCACCTACCAGATTTTCTGTTCGTCCATAATTATCGGAGGGAAGTTATTCGTTGACACGCAGTATCAATCATCTGCAAGCTATTGTAATGAGGACACCACCGCAAAACCGCGATCGTGCAGGATAAGATAGAAACCGAGGCAGGGTTATAGCGTATGTATACATCTTGTAGATGCTGTTGTTGAACATTAACCTTTTCGTAGTAAAACTACTCATACTCATGCAAAATTATATGCTTTTCCAATTCTCTAATCTAGGAACCGTAGGGCATTAAAATCAGGCGTAAGCTCGACGTCTGTTCAGTGTAAGTTGAGCCTAATTTTAAACCCACCCACACGTGTGAGTTACTTGTTTCACGATTTTCAGAATTTTAGTGTTTCGTCAACTTTACTCGCCCCTTTCCGGTCACCTAAGTTTCGGCCTCGCTCTCCTCCCCTCAAGGTCTACTGCTTTCAAGATTTCAGCTAGCGACCACACAGAGATGGATTTCCTCCCCATTTTGGGAGTAAGGGTTGCCACCACATTTCACCCTTTCTATAGCCTCATTCCCGGTTGGTTCTCAGAGCGCGGTTAAAATTGGGTCGTTTTAATGCAACACCCTATCTGGTAGTGAGGGAAGCTGACCTTGAAAACAGAATTCTGGATTTGCAGTTCAGGATACCACGGAGGATGCTGTTGGTCATCTTCACCATGAGCTGATACGACGCAACATCAAGCGTTCTGCTCCATGGAAAAGCGTCAGTGTAAGTTCCTGTCATCTAAAAATGTGTCAGGGATAGAAACTGGTGCGCCTCGAGGGACAGCAAAGAGCTGCACTCTGACCTTGACATTCTCACAATCTTACCTGAAAAATTGGAGTCAGTCCCATGGCACCTCTTCATCTAATCCCAGGGTGGTAAAGGAACGTGTATCATTGCACCAAATCATCAGCAGCAGCGTCAGAAAAACAGTACTCCAGGCTGTAGTTTGAAGAGTTCTAGCCCACCTTCATCCTCTTTACATCCCTGCTACGAGTGACGGCAGGATAAAAACGCTGTTGTGTGTCACCTAGTCGCGTGCGTGTGACGGATTTTTCTCTGCGCACGTCGTTCTTGGAAGTCCGTTCACGCGGAAAATAAAAGCTATAGGTGTCCCCAGCCTTAGGCTAGGGACACACATCGCGATTCCGACGCGGGCGTCCTTCCAAGAACTCCGCCCGCCTCACGCGCGGAACCTGACAGCTGTGCAGTCAAATGGAACGGAACACACATCGGCGTGTAGCGGAGCAGAGCGGATTTTCACTTCTTGGCAGGGTTTTCATGCGCCCGCTGTGCGCTGGATTCCGTTCGGAGGCAGGAATTTCACGCTGAAGTTTGAAGGGTCCTAGCCCACCTTCATCCCCTCCATATCCCTTCTACGAGCGTCGACAGGATAAAAACGCTGTTGTGTGTCACCTAGTCACGTGAGTGCGACGGATTTTTCTCTGTGCACATTGTTCTTGGAAGTCCGTCCGCGCGGAAAATAAAAGCTGTGTGTCCCCAGCCTAAGGCTAGGGACACACATCGCGATTCCAACGCGCGTTTCCTTCCTAGAACTCTGCCTGCCTCATGCGCTGAACCTGACAGCTGTGCAGTCAAATGGAACGGAACACACTTCGGCGTGGAGCAGAGCAGAGCGGATTTTTCACTCCTTGGCAGGGTTTTCATGCGCCCGCTGTGCGCTGGATTCCGGTCGGAGGCAGGAAAAAAATGCGGCAGGAATTTCAGGCTGAAGTTTGAAGGGTCCTAGCCCTTCATCCCCTCCACGTCCCTGCTACGAGCATCGGCAGGATAAAAACGCTGTTGTGTGTCACCTAGTCACGTGTGTGCGACGGATTTTTCTGTGCGCGCGTTGTTCTTGGAAGTCCGTCTACGGGGAAAAAGAGGTATGTGTCCTTCCATCTGCGTTTCCAACGTGGGCGTCCTTCCAAGAACTCCGCCCGCCTCATGCGCTGAACCTGACAGCTGTGCAGTCAAGTGGAACAAAACACACATCGGCCTGGAGCGGAGCAGAGCGGATTTGTCAATCCTTGACAGGTTTTTCACGCGCCCGCTTCAAGCCGGATTCCGGTAGGAGTCCGTGAAAAAACGCGGCAGGAATTCCACGCTGTAGTTTGAAGAGTCCTCGCCCACCTTCATCCCCTCCATGTCCCTGCTACGAGCATCGACAGGATAAAAACGCTGTTGTGTGTCACCTAGTTGTGTGCGTACGACGGATTTTTCTCTGCGCGCGTTGTTCTTGGAAGTCTGTCCGCGCGGAAAATAAGCTATGTCGCTGTGTCGCTTTGTGTGGGACATCGTGATTCCGACGCGGGCGTCCTTCCAAGAACTCCGCCCGCCTCACGCGCGGAACCTGACAGCTGTGCAGTCAAATGGAACGGAACACACATCGGCGGAGCAGAGGGGATTTTTACCCTTTGGCAGGTTTTTCACGTGCCCCCTGTGCCCGCTCCACGCCGGATTCCCGTCGGACAACGGAAAAAAACGCGGCGGAATTTCACGCTGAAGTTTGAAAGGTCAATAGCCCACCTTCATCCCCTCCACTTCCCTGCTATGAGTGACGGCAGGATAAAAACGCTGTTGTGTGTCACCTTGTCGCGTGCGTGTGACGGATTTTTCTCTGCGCGTGTTGTTCTTGGAAGTCCGTCCGCGCGGAAAATAAAAGCTATGTGTGTCCCCAGCCTTACACGGCTGAACACAAATTTCGATATTTTCAGTCCTACTGGGGATAGTGAGGAAACAACTTTCACTCCGTGCTGTAAAACTTGGTACAAGAATCATGCTGGACCTTCAAACTTGCTCTTTTTGAAGTTGAAAGCCTTTTTTTTTTTTAAATTCATATGGAACCATACAAATGCCATTGATTTTTGAGAGATCATTATGTAGGTCACTGTGTCAGAGATCATTATGTCACTGTCAATGGCACTCTGAGTGAACCTTACATTCATTTAGAGAGTCCCGTACAGCATGTACCTATTGGTTCTCATACCCATTTTTGCTCAAAATCACACTCCGTAATAGCAAAAATCTCCTTGTCTCGAAAAAACCAAATCTCTCTTGAACTTAATTTTCACCAAATTTGTTTCGGAACAAGAAGATATGAGGGACAGAAGGTCGTAAACCATCAGTCATCTCAGGTTATTGTACTTTTTGCCACCCATGTTCTCAGCAATGTTTGAATAGATCTCGCTTTCAAATGGCCACATGGCATTCACCAAATTCATATATTCATGCCACTGAGGATTTCCAACTTACGATGTATTATGAGAACCAACAAAGTCATTCACATTTGAGTACACCCCATCTTGTACATTTTCATCATTCCGAGAACCTACATAGTGCCTAGATTCGACAATTCCCAGTTTCTGCAGATCGCAAGACTTGAGGAAACCAGACAGAAGGCGCATTTTGTGGCTGAAGAACTTTCAGAAAATGTGACTCGAACTTTGTGGACCTTTTTTTGCGAGCTGCACACATCATGTAAGCCATGATGTACGCCAAAACCTGATGTTTTGTGATGAAAGGACACAGAGAAGTACTCTTCGGCTAGCTACCAAACCATACTTATGTGTACGAGCACCCAAGTGCAACAAAAAGAGTAGATCTTTTTGTTGCAAAATAATGAAAGTAGCAAGTGTAGTTTGTTTGCTCGCACTAATTACCTTTTACATGCGTGCTACAGAAGATGCATGTCTCCTGAAGTTCTATATAATGATGACGGAATTAAGCGTCGTTCGCTCCTGTGTCTCTCACATAGAATTTAAATAATCCAACGTCAAGACGTCTTCATTTGCGTCTTCCGCTTGGGCTGCTGCTCTTGAGTTCCGAAGGACCAGATTCGTCGTCAGACGGACCATTGAGGCACATTCGTCCAGTTTGAGGTGTAAGCGTTCTGCCCTCAAAGGATAGAAAATACATGGAGCTGACTGACCTATGTTTGGTATCAGTTTCTGTGTACAACTGTCATCTCAACGCGCGAAACAATGGTTCTGGTTAATGACCGTTCATCATTTCCATTCTCTCTGGTACCTGTTTGCTAACACGTGTACGTGCTGTGTATGAAAAAACGTTTTGTTCACGTTCCAGATTTTGCTGATCGTATTCCACATTACGCTACTACGTCTGTGGAGACTCAAATCACCAAGAAATCCTCGGGACTTGAGATTCAGGTATGATTTAAATTCATCTTGTTTTCAACTATTTCGTAATTGTATGTGTTGTATATTTGCTCTGTTAACATCAGTGGATAACGGGACTTGTGTAAATGGATAGATCGTCATCGAAACTGAGCCCTTGCAGAGAGAGGATCGACTCACAGCGTTCTGAGGCGGTCATCAGTCGTACAAGTCATCCTTCTTCACTGCAACCTGTGGAGCATCTTCTACAAGTCGCTGTCTGTTGTGGCCGTTCTGAGGCTTGGTGCTGAATAGTGGTGTAATCAAGCTCCCCCCCCCCCCCCCCCCCCGGTTTCTACCGACCAAACTTTAATTTCATTTTTCCCTCAACCCCCAGACCTCGGCGCCCAAAGCTTGGCCTGAAACACCGGAACGCCTACGATGATTGGCAAACCCGAGCTCCTCCAGTAGCTCTCACTCATAATTCTCACACTACGGGGCAGTTGCACTACCATTTTTATCTTTTTGGAAAATCGCGGTGACAGCGTTCCAAAAAGGTGCTGTAATAATGGTATTATGGGACGCTCTACGTTTGGATGAATATAATTTTTGTACTGACCTGTTACCCATAGTGTTCAAAATCGATGCTGCCCCTGCCATACCCAGGACTTCCCTAAGTGTTCGGATTTGGCTTTCTGTGCAGTTATTCACTGAAGAGTTGTTGAAGAGGAATCATCGCTTCAAACTACCTGGAAGAAGACTCGGCCACACTCGATGGGGCTGGACGGGTCCTAGGTTGCTGAAGAATTCTAATTTGAAGAGTTCGTAGAAAGGAGTTCCTGCTTCTCTGTGGATAATTAGTTTCATACTCGTTCTGCGTAAGTACCTTTTTTCCTCATACCTTTTAGCTAGTTCTCATCTTTTGTGCTGTTGCGGCCATTATATTTCTCTGGCTTCCTAACACGGAAGGCCATCTTCTAGCTTGGACTTGGACACACCTGCTGTACACGTGGAAGTCAATACAAGTCATGAACACTTGACATGATCATAATTAATTCTATGTTCCTGTTGTTTCTGATCTTACAAGAGTACGTTACAGTCTGTGCATCTCCTTTTTCAACCAAATTTTTCATAGCCCAAATTTTTCATACTACCCAAAATTAGGTCCGTGTCATAATGGGCCCAGAGACCCCTAAATCCTAATTTTTTCACAATTTGATTAGATTTTTAGCGAGTTTTATACCTGCTACATTTTTTAATGTCTGATGGGTCATTCTCGAATCTTTATAAAGTTCATTACTTGGCGAAAGAAGTACGCAGCTCATGGTTTGCAGGAGTGCGGTGTGGTGGATGATTTCGGCCGTCACGATGGCTACCTTCGTGTGTCGTCCTTAAGAAATTATGTAACCCCACCAAACCGAGGTGTCAAAGATGGAAAGAAAATCATTATCACCCGTAATTATTTCAGTGATCTATTTTATATATTGGAGTATTGAATTATGTTGAAGTAGGTACTTATTACTGTTTTTCACGTCACATTAATTAAAAAAGCGTGTGTGGATTTGGGGTTAATTATCTTCTGCCTTTTCAGTTACCTATTGCATTGATGTCATATTTGTACAATTTCGAGGAGGGTAATAAATATGAATTCGTAACTCCGTGTCACACCTGATAATCATGCCACTCCTTATATCATTCATCCCTGATGATATTATGTATCTAACTCATAATTCATCCCTGATGATATTATGTATGTAACTCAAAGAACGGGTAAAAAAAAATCATAATTGGCGCCAAAATGTCAATAATTTCTAAAGAAAGGACGATTTAGTTGGCCAGAATTTTTGGAGCATTTCTAGGGCTAAAATAACAAAATCTATGGGGAAAATGCTTAAAAAAACGCGTTTTTTGTGGTTTTTAATGAAAACTGCCATCTCATGTATGGGACCACGCCACCATATACCACGCGTATATTCGGGATCAGCGCAAAATTTTGTATAAGAATGACCGTCAAACGATAACTTTTTTTTGTATGAAACTCGCTAAGAATACGTTCAAACTGTGAAAAAATCGGGTTTATTGGTCTTAGGGCCCATTTTGAAAAGATCATACACGGACCTAATATTTTGGATCATAGATTTACAGAAAAATTTTTGTTGAAAACGGCGGTGCAGTGACTGTAAATCCCATTGTTAGTGAAACCCAGTGAAACTACATCGGGTCGAATGATGAGTTCTGACATAGTAACTAGTTCAGATAAAGTTAAATTTTACGTTGCAGTATTTCACATCTAATTTTTTCAAAACCAGTTTCAAGTAGGTACACAGAGGAAATTGTATCAGTAGACAACAGTCATTGAGTCTGCTTAGTGGGGGGTGAGTGTATGGTGACTTGCTGGTTACTGATAGTTTATCGTATTTCTGATCGAACGAATACTTACCCTAAAACTTGAAATCGTAAAATTAGTTCTAACCACATTATCTACGTATTTCAAAATGTTGGATATAGCAGTAGTTTCAACTGAAAGAAACTGATTTTCTGGATTCCCTCTACTTTTGTCCCTTTATGAATACAAGGTAAAACTAACGCAAAAGTATTGAAATGAGCTATTTTGACCACTCAAGATTGAACATCATTCGAAGTTATAAACAGGACCATTTTGAGGATTTTGGTATACATTCTATTGGTTTTAAATCCTATGACTGAGGCTGCTCTGCTTCTGTACAATATCACAATGAACTCATGCGCATATTTTTTTTCCTCTATTTTCTGTAAATTTTATGTTAGTTATTGTTTATCCTCACAGGTTATCAACAGTTCTCACGGGATTCGCTACATGGCTAATATTTTCATCACCGTCTAATCGACTCTGTCCAGGACTTTAATATGGAAAGTCCAGGTAGTCGACGTTTGAACTCAAGATATGGGTCAAGTTCTTCTCCTAGAAGAAGATCCCCCCGTAAAACCAGAACCCGCTCCCGATCTCCCTGTAGGGACAGAGACAGCTCACGTTCATCTCATATGGACTGGAAAAGCTCTCATTTTTCCCGAAAGAGAAGGAGCAGAAAAGACTCAAGGTCCCCCCATAGTAACAGAAATCCCTCTCATTCTCCTCACAGGAACAGAACTAGCTCTGTGTGGGGTTCAGAACATAGTTCGGATGTTACGCAATATCAGAATGTGATGCCCAAATCACTTAATATTGATGAGTTTGGAAGTATGGATTCAGACAGTGAAGACGATAACCCATTTCCAGTGCATCAGCATGTGATTTCATCTCATGATCTGTATAGAAGCGTTATAGTTGAAAGTACTGATGGTGTCCCGATCTCTCAGTCCCAGATTGCTGGTTTTGAAGGGTTTCAATCACGTTCAAGATCTTCTGATTTCACTGATGGTGTCCCGATCACTCAGTCCCAGATTGCTGGTTTTGAAGGGTTTCAATCGCGTTCAAGATCTTCTGATTTCACTGAAAGGCGTTCAAAGGAAACAGAAGCCTATTCATCAGCAAAATCAATATTTCCCAGTGATCCTCAGATTGCTATGCAAAGGTTTATTGAGGCCCTCAACGATCCCGAATCATTTAAGAAACAATCTAAGACGAGTCCTCAAGACGAAGACATGCGGGTTCCTAGTGCTTCATTTGTGAGGGACAGGCCCTTCAGCACTGACTACATAGACCTCGCCTCGTCATTGGACAAGGCTCCTACTAAATCCAGGACAAGCAACTTCTTATGTCTTGATGATCCAGATGATGTTTCTTCACTCAATGTGAACTGGAGAACTCGTGCATCTGCTTCAAATCAAACTGATGGACCTAGGTCCAGTGATGATTTTCAAAGTAGAAACATTTCCAAAGTTTCCTCGAGGAGTCATTCAAAAGGATCAAAGAAGGAGGAGAAGAAATTTGGGAGGAAAGTTGAGAACAATTCAGTAAAATTGGCATGGCACTCAACTCCAGTTGATCGGCGTAAGGCTGAATCTGAATCCGATAAGAAAAGGGACACTAAATCGAAGAATCCTTTATTGAATAGTTTGAAGCAGGCCACCAAAATGGGTCTTGGTGCAACGAAGTCAAAGAAGCCCAAACAAGATGAAGAGGACACATCTGAAAACATGGATTTATCTCCTATCTCTTCAACCCCAGATGCAGTATTGCAGAACAGTTTGATGCAGTCTATTCCTCAGTCATTGCAAGAACTGCTACAATCTGCAATAAAGGATTTAACAGAGAATGCCCTCCGTACCATTCAACAGGCGTCTATGCAATCCTTATCACATTTACAACCTCTTGATGTTGGGTTCCAGCAGACCATGCAGCTGCTTGCTATGCATGGCATACCACAAGATGCCGTGGGTAACACCCAACAGCAACACATTCCTAATATGCCGCCCCCTGACTTCGGGTTCCAACACAACATGCCTCTGTCTGGAATGCAGGGTGTACCACAGAATGCCATGGGAAACATGCCATGCCCTGACTTTGGGTTCCAACACAACATGCCTCCACCTGGAATGCAGGGTATACCACAGAATGTGATGGAAAACAGGCCACCCCCTGACTTCGGGTTCCAACACAACATGCCTCCATCTGGAACGCACGGTGTTCCACAGAATCATCTGGTTAATCAGCCACCACCTGGAATGCAGATTATTCCGCCAAATGCAGCTGCTAACATGCCACCACCTGGTATGCAGAGTGTCCCTCAAGTTTTCATGGAAAACGTACCGTCACTCGGTAGGCAGAGTATACCGCAGAACCCTGTGCTGAATATGCCTCCACCTAGTATGCAGGGTATAACACAGATTTCTTTGAGTAACCCACCACCTAAATTTGTCATGCCTCCTCCTGCAAAATCTCAACTTAGTCGTTCAATGTCATCATCTTCTCCTCTTGGTCCTCCCCCTGGTGCTTCTAAAAAACTATCTCGCTTTGATGAGCCTCCTTCTGGTGGTAATAGGAAACCTCATAACTTCAATGAGTCCATTACCAAGTCTTTGCATAATACTCAGACAAAGCGGCCAATCCCTGTTACTGTTATTTATGGTGAAAAGCCTCCGACTAAGACCCAAACAAGGGCACCTCGGGTTGCCCAAAAAATACCTTCTCTTCTTGACCTCCCTCTCTTGACTGCCCCAAAGAAACCTTCCCTAGTACAAACACCTCTTGCAATCGATAAAAAGAAACTTCCTGTTCTTGTAACACAGAAAACAGACAAAGAAGAATTGTGTGCAGAATTACGGGGAAAAGGGGGCCTCACTGGGTCAAGTCAACCTGTTATTGAAGAAAAGGTTTCATCTCAAACTGCTCAGGATAAAGAGGCCCCTGAAGGGACTCAAAAGGGACCTACAGGTACCTTAGTTCTCAAACCGCTTGATACAGATCAATGCCGTATTTCCCTCTCTAGTCAAGAGGTGAAGGGTACGAAGAACCCCACCACTAGCACAGTGGAAGTTGGCAAGGCAACTAATGGACAAAAAGTTGGACGTATTTTCTGCAGGTCAGGCAACGTAAGCGCCTTCGATACTTCTGCAAAAATCTCAAAGAATCGGGTACCTGGTGACAAGGACCCCCTGTCGGATTTGCACCCAAGTACTCCTACTCGTATTGTTCACCTCAAATCAGGTATTAATGGCTGTGATACAGTTATGGTTAGAAGGTCATTAGAATGCAATTTAATCAGTCACGGCATTGAACACTTAAACATTTCTGTATCCCAGAAAAATAATAATGGAAATCCTGATGATTATCTGACAGTATATTTTGAGTCACCCAATCATGCCGAACGGTGGTTCAAGAAAACCAATCGTAAAATCACCCTCCAGTTTGTGGAGGGCCGAAAAGTCACTTACTATTTGTATTACGCCCGTGAACCATGGCGTTGTAAAGGTTGCCCCCGTTTCTTAAACGTTTTCTACAGATCTTTGTGCTACAGGTGTTACACCCACAAAAATGGTGCTTTCCCCCGTGTAACATTTTCTGACAAGCCAACAAGATACCTTGGTATTACCAAATTACCACTTACAGTCAATGAAAATAATGTTATGAGCCATTTTCCAGAAAACGTTTTCCAAACATATCATTTGAGAAGTGTGGAGATAGTGGATGATCCTGAAATGAAATGCTGCTCTGGGCTCGTTATTGTTGAAACACAAGACCTCAGTGATGCTGAATCGATTTTCATGCGTAGCAAGCGTTGCTCTTGGCAATATCCTGTTAAATTTCTTCAGTATGATGATAATCATCCTGAGTCTCATCCAGAAATGACTCATCATGGCCCTACAGCCTCAGCCCAGATGAAACCTCCCATTCTTGAAAAAGGTGCTGCTATCCAGAAGAGACCTCTTCTTGATGAGGCTCTGAGGGCTGCCCGAACTCTTCTTGATGCAACTCAGGCAAAGCCGTTGATTGCTGCCGATTCTACACCATCACCTGCTACTCCTTTGGCAATAGCTACTCAAAATGTGGTGATTAAGAGCACTGCACAGGATGTGGATGGACTTATGATGAAGATAGCACCTGATGGAAAAGGATCCGTTAAGTTTCCAGCTCCCAATACTAATTTATTGGTTTTTGATCCTGATGTTGGCTTCCGTTATGATGCGACTACAGGACTGCATTATGATGCCAATTCTGGATATTTCTTCAATAGCAAGTTGAAAATTTTTTTATACTGGGATATGTTCACTCAAACTTACTTGCCAGTAGACAATCCAAAAATACCTTTTCCTATTATACGAACTCAGAAGGATCCTGCTGAATCTAAACTTAATACTGAATCTGAGTTTTCAGGTACAGTAATAAATATGAAGGAGCTAATTGAAAGAAATCGTCAGATTAAACTTGAACAAGACAAAGCACACCAAAATGCGTTAACTCGATCCAGGAGACGTTCGCGCAGCAGGAGTAAGGGACGGGATAGGAACTTGAGCAAAGAGCGGGATCAGGGTAGGAGAGGTAGTAAAAAGAGGAAAGCGAGTCCTGCTGAAAGCGATGAACCGAAGAAACATCGAAGAAGTCACTCTCCTCGAATTTCACCTCGCAGAACCTCAAACAGTCCAGAACAACCTAAAAGACGAGATGATCGCAATAGAGACAAGAGTCCTGGCCGACATGGACGACATCATCCTCAAAGGAAATCCAAATCACCCCTGAGACGTTCCAAGGTTCGTTCTCGCTCACCAGGGCCCTCATCGAAAAAGAGGGAAGAGCAACAAAGGAGGGGTCCTCTCACTAGATCTGAAAAAGATAATAAAGCAGAAGGACAGAGTGGGAGAAGAAAGGAAACACAGGCTGTTTCCGAAAATGATCAGATCCCTGTACCATCTAAGAGCAAATGGGAGCTTGATGAAACAACTGAGAAAGATGAGTCTAACGCTGATAAGGGTTCCATACCTACCAGTTGTTCAGAGAAGAAATCGATTGTTCATGAATCTGCTGAGGAGAAAGAGGAACTGACTAACAAAAAGCACAAAAATTGGTCGGGTCATTCAAAACATGATCACGGTATTAAGGATTCCAGCGCTTCAAGGAAACATCAAGATTCCTCTGACTCGAGCAGCGACATGTCCAGGGATAAGGACAAGGAGAAAGCAAGATCTACCCGAGGAAATTCAAGTCATGGACGACAGAAAAGGGATGATAAGTGTTCCAGATCTTGGAATGATCCTAGTAGTGAGAGGAAGACGTCAATTAAAGAAAATGATAAACAATCTTTGGATAAAAAATCTGATGGAAGAGCTCGCATTAGTAGTAACGTAGGCGTAAAACCTGACACACAAAAGGAGAATTCCCCTGTTAACGAAGAGCGGAATCACCGATTAATGAGTGAAAGGCATTTCGTTAGAATTGCAACCAGAAAATCAAGATTTTCTCCGGATGAAACTGTCAAGTCAGATTTCAGACCAGAGAGCATATTTTATTCGAGGGAGGAAAAAGAGGCCGAAAACATCCCTGATCCTCCGCTTTGCGTACCTCATGATCTGTCTGACTTTGTGGTTCTGGACGGAGTGGAAAGTGGCGAAGATAGTTGTGATGAAATGACTGAAGAGACTCTCGAGTTATTGCTGGCTGATGAGAATGAAGATGAGAGATCGGAGGCCAGGCAAGGTGAAGGACAAAGGTTAACAAGCAAGGGTCATCCTGCTGTCGCAGACCATAAGGAGGAAGAAATCACCTTACTTTCAGCTGGAGCTGTTGAGAATGCGAAACTTGGAACAACTAATTTAGGGGAGAAGAAACTATCAGGGGCTGATCCAGGTGACACCAAGTCTATTGAAACGTCTGCTTTGGATCTGCTTGGCACATATTCTCAACCACCTTCGCCAAATAGCAGCATTTTTTCGTCTTATGATTTTTCGGATGACGAGAAATTCGTGACTATAAGCGTAGTACGAGAATCAGACGAAGAAAATGAAACACCGGAAAACGATTGTATTGAAGGTGCAGGTGATGGATCGTCCAAAGTCATGAATATTCAAGAGCAAAAACAGGTAGGGGATTCTGCTACTGGACCTTCAAATGAAGCGCATTCAGAATTTCATAGTGAAGATGTGTCTAGAGTTACCACTTTATCTGAAAATATAAATGTCAATGATGCTGGGAAACTGATGAACGAAGCAGGGAGTGAATCAGTTGAAAATAGTGATGTCAACAATGCTGCAGAACTAATGGACAAAGAAGATGAATTGATTGGAAATGATGATGTTGCAAAACTTATGTACAAAATAGGTGTTGATTCAGCTTCCAATAATCTTTGTCCAGTTCCTTCCCTGACTCCTGCTCAAGAACTGGTGGACACAGCTGGAGATGAGTTACCAGTAAATAGTAATGCCAATGGTACTTCTAAACTAATGGACAAAGCAAGAGACGGATCAATTGGAAATAGTGAGACCAACTGTGCTCCAAAACTGATAGACAAAACCAGTTGTCATTCAATTTCCAAAAGTCTCACTCATATTTCTGTTGATGGTGCTGTTGGGATCAGCCAAACCATTGGTTTAGAAAAACAGGACCCAGTTGTGCAGAAAACCAACAAAGAAGCATTGTGCGCAACATTACTGGAAAATCAGGGTCTCGCCGGGCCTTGTCAACCTTTTGATGAAGAAAAGGGTGTATGTCAAACTGTTAAGGATAAAGAGGATCCTGAGGGGACTGTAAAGGGACACACAGGGACCTTAGTTCTCACACCGCTTGATACAGAACAAAACCGTATTTCCAGCTCTAGTCAAGAGCTGAAGGGTACAAAGAACCCCAACACTAACACAGTGGAAGTTGTTCAGGATAAAAAATATAGTTCTAAAGAACCACCAGATAAAAAAGTCGGAAGTATTTTCTCCAGGTTAGGCAGCCTAAAAGCCTTGGATGAATCTGCAAAAATCTCAGAGAATCGGGTACCTGGTGACAAGGACCCCCTGTCAGATTTGTACCTAAGTACTCCTACTTGTTTTGTTCACCTCAAATCAGGTATTAATGGCTGTGATAGATCTACAGTTAAACCGTCATTAGAGAGCAATTTAATCAAGCACAACATTGAGTACTCGAACATTTTTGTGGCCCAGAGAAATAATAACGGAAATCCTTATGAATATCTGGCAGTACATTTCAAGTCACCCACTCAAGCCGAACTGTGGTTTAAGAAAACAAATCGTAAAATCACCCTCCAGTTTAGGGTGGGCCAAAATGTCACTTACTATATGTATTACGCTGATAAACTCTGGCATTGCAAAAGTTGTTCATCTGTCAAAAATATTTTCTACAAATCTTTGTGCCACTTGTGCTACACCCACAAAAGTGGTGCTTTCTCTTCCGTAAAATTTTCTAAGAAGCCAACAAGATACCTTGGTATTGTCAAATTACCACATACAGTCAATGAACGTAATGTTATGAGTTATATTCCAAACGCGGTCTTCAAAAAATATCGTCTGAGAAGCGTGGAGATAGTAGATGATCCTGAAATGAAATGCTGTTCTGGGCTCGTTATTGTTGAAACACAAGACCTCAACGATGCTAAATCTATTTTCAGGCTTAGCTCGCGTAAGTTGAAATTTGTTCAGTATGATGATAATCATCCTGAGTCTCCTCCAGAATTGACCGATCGTGGTGATCTCCAAAATCAAGATTTGGATGATGTTCATGAAAGGGATGACACTTCGGGACGGCTTAGCCGTAGGCTGGATGATGAGTTTGATGAGAGGCGCAGTCATAGTTCTCGGGATGCCCAAAGAAAGCAGCCTTCGCTTCATGAAAGGGATGAAATTTCAGGAGGGCTTAGATGTGTTGGCAGGAGAGGTCGCCAAAATCGAGATGATGAAGTGCCCCACCAGCTGGTACACATTCGTCAGTCCCATGAGGATGAACGCGATCGTAGGCCCAGAGAGTCCTCCCATGACCAAGGTTCCCCTTACCGCAGTTCAAGCCCGCTTTACCTCAGTCCCAGCCCGGGACAATACCATGACCGTAGTCCGAGCCCGGGACAATACCATGACCATAGTCCAAGCCCAGGAGGATACCGTAGCCGCAGTCCGAGCCCACAAGGATACCATAGCCGTAGTCTGAGCCCGCAAGAATACCGTGACCTTAGAGATTCACCCCGTCCGGGAGACGCCCGTCGAGATTCCCCCCGAAGGAGAGATCCCAGTAGGGACCAAAGTAGCCCACTGAGAGAATATGAACCTGCCCGGCACCGGAGCCGTAGTCGATCCCGGGGCCGTAGGTCTCCATTTTCATTTGGAGGCTCACTAGTCTCAGCCAATCGACTGGGACCCCCACCTCGACGGACCCCATCGCCTCGCATGCCTTTGCTTCCAACTCCGCCTAGGATCGTGCTCCCTGCCCCTCTGATGTCCATAACCACCTCGTATTCACCCCCTCCACGATCTGCCGTACCAACTCTCCCCAAACCAGATGGAAGGGACCTCCGTTGGTACCCTCCACCCGACCCATCGCAGTTCCAATTTGAGCCCATCTCTGGGCTCCTCTTTGATCCTCTAACAGGACTTTACTTCGATGAAAAGTCTGGTACATTCTACAATGGTGATCTGAACATTTATATGGGTTATGACCCAAGGAACAACACTTACTTTAGAATTTAGTCATTTTGTTCATTGCTGAAACTTAACATCGCACAGCCATAAACAAACAGTGACAGTTTCCACGCTTCTTGTTGTCCCATCTGTTCTTACAATAAATTTGTATTTGTATTATTCCCCAACAAATTTCTGCGCTTAGTATTTTTTTTTTTTTTTTTTTTTAATGAAACTTTTTATCAGGCAATTATTAATTTGGTAGCTTTCCTATAATTTTGACTCGAGCACATCTATGTCTTACTAGATACCTGCGTTACGTTAAGGCTACAAGAGTGCGTACATTATAACTATCACGTACCTGTCTGCTTTGTAGCCGAGCAGGTTACCCACAATATGTTATACCTACTGTAAATAATGGTTAGGGATCTCTTCTCAAAGATCTTATAAAAAAGTAGAAAATATGTTTTAAAAAGATTATATTAAATTGTAAAAACAAGAGCGAAACATTTTAATATTCTCAAGTACTAATGCATACCTACTTGATAAGTCAACACAGATAGGTAGATTATTTCTTTGAAGAATCAGAAAATGCATTTTTAGAAATGTAGGTATCTTAGGTATAAATGATTTTTTGTGAATATACTGGTGGGTTTTGTTTAGTGTTTAATGTATAAAACTACCGTATATTACAGGTAGGTTACAATTTGTTTTCCAGATAGTGACTTTTACATTTGATTTTTGGTAGAACAAGAAAGGTTTACTGTAGATGTTTTTGGAATAAAATTTCTCCAGCAGCCGTGTTCTTTTCTCCATTTCCCATCCTTCTCTGTCAACCATTCATGGAGGATTTCATCCAATGAGGAAAAGAGTAAAACTTCGGTGATCAATTTTCGATAGAACTACTCAGTTGCAAAATAAATCTAAAATTGGTACCCCATTATTTTGGGGTTTTTGTGCAGTGCCTCGACTATTATCAGAAAATCGCTTAAAGAGTTACCTAATACTAACCTAATGTATTGACAACAATGTCTACTACCGATTGAAATGGGTAATTTCAGAAATGAGCAGTAGTTTTTAAATGAGGTTGGTTAGAATTAGAAATGCAGCAAAAAATGATGTATCAGGTCTATTGACATCTGATTGGCTGTTAGCCCAAGGAGGCAGAGTGAAGCTTCTCAGTGCTGCCAACAACCCAAAATTAGAAATGTCAACCTTCAAGAACCTTTGCTTTCACTTTTTGTGAACCTCCCCTTGGTTTGATTTTCAGGGCGTGTTTTTATATACTTATTTATTCATTTTTGGTTTCATCCATTCATTCAGTGTGGTTCTGTGTATAGTTTAAAGTGATGCACTAAACGCCGCTGGGTGGGATTTGAGTTGAACTACTCTGTGATTTACCCGGTAGGTCATTTCTAACAGCAGCAATTCAAATATCACATGTTTTCTGCGTAGACTGTCCGATGTAAACACCTCATTATGTGTTCAGTAAGTTTTAGTGTTCATTATTGAACAGAATTTGGCCAGAAAGAGGAGAGTTAGTAATCCACGAAAATTGTCCATTAAGTAGTACTTACCTAATTTCTTATTGTCAATTTTCAGGCGAAGTACAGTCTCGTATGTACAGGTAATAATGTTAGTTGCGTTTTCTTTTAAAATTTCCATGGAAACATCATCCAACAACGTAGGTACTTTACCATGCTGGATCGTAAGATAGGAATGAACTGCACTAATGGAAAGCTGTTGAAACGTACCGTTCACCTGTAACGAAAAAATAAATACCTTGAGTACCTAACTATAAAACCATTTATTGCATATGAAAATGGAGTTTAAACCATGGGTTTAAATCACATTTAAACTGAATGGGCAATTATCATGTATCCACAAAGAACTACTTTTACTCTAATGATTTTATAATCATCTTCTTGTACGCATTTGGCTTTATGAGTGGGGAAAAAAAACCACGCAAAAGAGAAAGGTGATCCGAAGAAGCCGCTTGCATACGTCGCAGATTTCCCAGTCAGAACCCATATCTGTACAACGTCACAGGTATCAGCAAGGCACCATTTCCCTGCTTATTTTTTGAAATTTCAAAATATGGAGGAGGCATATTTCCTCGCTTCAGCCCTATTATTTATGTCACATCTTGAACTATTGAGAAAAAAATGCAAGCAGAATTCATTATTGCCATAAAACGAGTTTGCATGTGCCAGGACTCGACGGTATTTGTATGCACTTCAGGTTAGCTTCTAACAATACTACCCATAGATCAGCTTCCTCCCGTGTCTTTCACACCATGGCTTGGACACAACATAGCCACCACTTTGATTGCTATTCTCTCTTGACCCCATTGTAGGACTGTAGGTAACCACGAACTTGAGTTCAGATCGGCCTATATGAACTTCTTTTCTCGATCTGCGAACTTTTCGATGAATTTCATGAATAGAATTAATTTCACCATTCTTCTTAATATATCCATGATTTAAAAACAGTTTTTGAGTTTACTTTACTTCATTGCAACGACCATCAGCTTATAAACCTTCTACCATGACTGCAATACTTGTGCCCGACATCCCTGGGTTGTAGAGATTCTAAGTTTTGTTTTGTACTTTTCCAACGTTCGTTTGCCTTTGCATTAAAAATAACGGTCCTACCCAAGGCGGGTAGAAATGTGTACTCTTTCTACCTGCCTTGAGTCCCTGATATCTATTTCGGAACTTAGGGAAAGAAAAAGAAAACAGTGAAATTCAATTATTTGATTTGACAGTGACTTGTTACGGTAAGCGCCAGCATCGTGGAGCACGTTGATTATTGCTGATCTGCGGGTAGTATTATTAGAAGCTAACAAGAAGTGTAGTGGGAAGTCGTCGGTCCTGGCGCATGCGCACTCGTTGGGAAGCGGCTGAATCTTCCGGACTCTCGTTTGATGCCATTAGGCCCGGCTGTTTGGAATTCAAGGCGTTATAAGAATACTTCACTCATACAGATGGTATGAAAGAAGCATTTTAATGTTGGTAAGTAACTACATACCTATTTTGGTTTTTGCTACTCTTAAATTATTATACGGCTACAGTGCATCGTCTGCTATAGGTAGGTACAGGGTGGGGTCCAAAGATCGATAATATTTGTCACATTGGGACGGTACCTACCTTTTTATTTTGGTTTCACCTCGATGTTTTTTCCGTTCAGTCCCTTGCAAATATCCGAATAGTTGAGAGAAAACACTCCATCGCCATCAGCAAATTTATTTGCCACTGGCCGGACGTCGATGCAAGATATTTCCAGACACTTGATTATTCATCACCTTCCAGATGATGAATAATCAAATCGCCAGTTGAATTCGTTACCGTAACGTTTCAAAATTTGATTGGAGTCGTTCAAAAGTATTTGAATTTTGTCTTGAAATTTGGAAAAGAAGCTCGCAGCGCCTTGGCGTACCTTGATTTGAACTTACAGAAAAGCTTAATTTTGCTGAATTTTAATAATTTTGTAAATTATACCTACCTTCAAATAGAATTATACATATCTGTAACAGCTGTAATATTATTGAAGCCAATAATAAAAAATGATATTTAAAAAAAGATAGAATTATAAAAGATAACAAATTTAACAAAACAAAAAAAACTAATATAAAACCTTGGCTTATTCTACAACAAATTTTTGAAGTCGGTGCCAAATTTTAACTAAAAACTCCACACACAGTTTATCTTTCCTTCATATTTATGCATCTTTGTTTTCGTACATCTTATTTGAAATTTAGCGCCGACTTCAAAAATTTGTTGTATCTGCCTTGAAGTTACTACGTTTGTTAAGCATAAAAATAAAATTATTTTTTACTTATAAGTTTTACATACTTTTTTTGTATTTTTTACCGACATAAAATAGCTTTGGGCAAATAGTACTTACCTATAAAACTGAAGAGTAAAGTTTAATTTGTACCTGTGTGTCTGTACCGCAATACAAGCCGCAATTTTGACTTGAAATTTTAACATTATACTCCTAAGGCCTTCAGAATTTGCTGTATCGTTTTTGGTGCGAGGGAATAGCGCCACGCTGTCACCGGTGGTGCCACCTGCCAGATAATTGTGTTTGGTATAGTTTTTCATGTTTTCCAGCACGCTGAATCGAATGGAATACATTTAAAGCTCATGTCAGTCTTCCTTACAGCTATTGATACATATTTAGCGCAAAACTTACGAAAATAGCTATTATTGAGCGTGGAGCGTGGTACATAGGCAAAATTTGAGCCTATTTTCAAAATTGCTTGAGGCACTTGGTCAATCAATCATTCACTTTATTTGTTATGTACACATAATGCTTGGACAATTGTCAATACAAAATGCATAATAAACCTAACTAATGTTGAAAATTAAAAGTTGCCTTGACCAAGAGCTATCAATAACAGAAAACACAAAAGGCGAGGCGTATGAGGTAATGTAAGGCGGCAACCAGCAACAAATTGAAAAAAATAATAAAGTAATTTTTTTTAAATTATGCATGCAGCCAAGTGTTGGTAGCGTGCAACTGGCATCCACGCGCACCAGCCGGAAGGGTCTCCGGCCGGGCCCGGCGGACCCAACCACCATGGCGGCTCCCGAGGCCACTTCCCCAGTACAGAAGAAGCAGCCCTTACACGATATCGAATATAAATACCGGTTTCCGGCGCCAGGCCGGCCAATGACTTCTGACCAGATCAAACAGCCAACAACGCACGCACACTGTGAATACCAACATTGAAATTAATAAATTACAAAACGTATGTGGACATAACATAAAATCACTGAGACGCGCACGAACAAAAGGTACCTACTAATTGTCACAGGGACAGTTCCACCAAATATAACAGAATTTTTACTGATAACAAGGATAAAACGTGGAGAGACCACAAGAAAAATCTATAAATAGTTGTAGTCAGTGGCATTGAAGTTCTTGAGTGTTTAAACATTTCACTGCCTCAAAATACTCATCAAGAGTGAATGGAGCTAACTTTGTAAGAAGATCAGAAGTGCGTCGCTTGAAGTTTTTCCTGTTAAAGGCGCCCATACACTGTCCAACCATATAAAATAATTGAAATAGCTATCTCTGGTGGTTTCCACCAATTTTGGCCCCCAAAACACGAATAAGGTACGCTCCTTTTTTTTTTTTTTTAAATATGTACTTACCTATAAATTATCTCTGATCATTGATAGTGCCATTTAATCGTCTTGTCCACCTGTTGACAATTTTTCTAGTGTTTTTCTACAAATTGATGGTGATTTCAGACGATTTCCTAGGGTTTTCAATAATAAATGCAAAGTCCTTGTCACATGGGTTTAATGTTCTACTGGACATACCTACAGAAATGCTGGCTGTTCATTTATTTTTGCTTTCATGTAAAATAATTGAAATAGCTATTTCTGGTGGTTTCCATCAATTTCGGCCCCCAAAACTTGAATTAGTATGCTCCTTTTTTTTTCAAAATATCTTTGATCATTGGTAGTGCCATTTAATCGTCTTGATCCACGTGTTGACACTATTCCTAGTGTTATTCTACAAATTGATGATGATTTCAGACGATTTCGCAGGTTTTTGACTCATAAAAAAATCAATTTTCGGAGCTAAACATCTGGTTTTCCACTCCTTGGTCAAAATCGACTTCATATTCGGTCTTCTCGTCCCAAAAAACATGGGAAACGATACCCCAAAATCTCATGTTACAAACATGTTCCTAAAACACAAAACGCTGCAAAGTCCTTGTCACATGGGTTTATTATTCTACTGGACATACCTGCAGAAATGCTGGCTGTTCATTTATTGTTTCTTTCATGTGCAACAATTGAAATAGCTATTTCTGATGGCGTCCCCCAATTTTGGCCCTCAAAACACAAATTAAGTGGGTACGCTCCTTTTAATTTTTTTTTTTTCAAATTATCTTTGATCACTGGTAGTGCCATTCATTCGTCTTGATCCACGTGTCGACACTTTTTCTAGTGTTATTATACAAATTGATGGTGATTTCAGATGATTTTCCAGGTTTTTGCCTTATAAAAAACCAATTTTGGGAGCTGAACCAATGGTAAAACCTCAATTTCCGCGTCTTTGGCCAAAATCGACTTCATATTCGGCCTTCTCGTCCCCAAAAACATGGACAACGATACCTCAAAAGCTCTTGTTACTAACATGTTGCTAAAACACAAAAATTACCTATTTTTACACACATTTTCACTCATAACACCCCTGGGTATATTCCGATCGGGCTGCAAAGTTTTGGGACACAACTAGGGCCCAAATGGAGCATGTGTGCGAAAGAACGATTTTTTTAGACCGAAAATGAAGCCTGTACACGTGATACGGCGGACGGACATTGCATTTTTGGAATCTACGCACCTTCAAAAGGAAAAGAACAAATTTTGAGGGGGTGTTATAACATTTTTTCGCTGAGCGAATACATAGGTGTAATCTTCACAGAATAATAAACCAAAAAGAAGTATTTGTTGATAATTCGATCGACTGGTAATGCGCTGCATTGCTTTAAAGAGTTCATGAGAGAAAATTGGAAAAACCTCGAGTTCGGACTCGGCCCGTTCAAATCCAATATCCGCATAGCCGGTCGGAGAAAAGGTGAGAAAACGCCTGCGCCGCGCTCCCCCCCCCCCCCCCCCTCCGGACCACTCGTCGCGGAGGTGGCGCAGGCACCGGAGGCTCCGCAGGCGCATGACCCACTTTCTTCAACCATCGACTTCGCCCAGACATTCCTCCCCCCCCCCCCCCCCCCCCCCTTCAGCCATTCACCACCACATACATTTATGCATTATCGTTACATTTTAAATTCAGATTTCCCCCTTCCCCCTCAGCCCCTGTCATTCCACCTTCCCATATATTAATGCAGAGTGTATTATTATTCCTGGAGGGGATGGAGGGTGGAGGATCGTCCATGCTTGAGAACTTGAATGTATAAGTAAGTGTAGTTTCCTTGAAGGAAAACGAGGCTTCTGGAGGTTGGCGTGAAAAGGGGTTTCGGGGGGGACTTACAGTGGGGCGGAGGGGGGGTTCAAGGGATGTTTTCCGGGGTGGCGGAGGGGGAAGAGGCTTTTCGAGGGGAGGGAAAAAAAGGGCTGAGGCCACACAATACCTCTCGAGCTTCCCTTGATGGATAAGGCGTCCCCCGGACCGCATGATTGATGCTCAACCGCTTTTGACAACGGATTTAATAAACCCTGTCCCCGTGACGTTGAGGCGTGTGACACTTTTCTCTCCTCCCCCCCCCCTCCCCTCTCGCCCACAATGCGTCGTCAGGGAAAACGCTGTCGACGTTTTCTTTTGTTGAGTTTTCTGCCGTTTTCTCTCCCCCCCCCCCCTCCTCCTCCTCCATCACCTTCCTCCCACTTATGCGGTGTAGGAGGAATGGGCGGATGGTGGGGGGGGGGGGGAGTTGCATTGCGTCCTCCCACATCACTTGCGGATCTTCTTTTAGCGAATTTTCGAAGAAAAGGAAGCTATTGTTCTCGGTCCAAAATTTTTAAAACTCGAATTTCCGAAAGATTTTTATACCAAAATCCGTTTCAGACCATCCTGAATTCCCTGCCGAAAGACACCAAAAATCATATGTATATATATATATAT
This sequence comes from Leptopterna dolabrata, assembly GCA_954871275.1. NCBI lineage: Eukaryota > Metazoa > Arthropoda > Insecta > Hemiptera > Miridae > Leptopterna > Leptopterna dolabrata. The sequence goes on from OX940980.1 coordinate 33,782,147, forward strand.
TTATATATTTATATATATATTTATATATGTATGTGTCATTCCAGACGATAACTCTCGAAAGAATTGAGATAAAAAGTTCAAATTTGAACGAAAAATCTGTCTTGGCAATCGACAGGCTAAGTTCGAAGATGGGCAGAATCGGGTCACCCTAAGGTGGAGTTTTGGGGAGTTTTAGGGGGGGAAAATTACCCATAAATTCCCAAAATGAAAAAGTCTGACAAGTGACACCTCATTTTAAAGGTTTTTGTACGCTGAACACGATGGTGAAATCAGAATTGCGATATCTCACTCCATTCTCAAACTGGAGCACTTTGAAGATGAAGGAACGTGGTTATTTCTTGAGATGTTCTTCCTGGTTCGTCTGCTCTAATCTGATAACGGAATGGGATATCGCAATTCTGACTTCACCATCGTGTTCAGCGTTGGAAAATCTACAAACCGAGGTGTTACTCGGCAAAAAATGGAACAAAAAATTTGTTACGTACCCAATATACCTACTCTTCTGGTATTCAAAACATTTTTGATTTCCCCCTCCCCCTCCTTCCACCCCAAATTTTACTTTGCGTAAAACTACTCCTGTTTTAATTTTGTTTGGTATCAAGTTGGGAAAACATTGGCCGAAAATTAATTTTCAGAAAATTTTAGGCGGAGGAGGAAGATGCCGAAAACTTCGAAAATTCGCTCTTATAGCCATGCTGCATGACTGTGGTTTTTTCCATTTCTCACTGGGTCGGAAATCACTGTAAATTCGCTCGTACGGCCAATGCTGCATCACTGGTACTCCCATTGCCAATCTCCGCTAAATTGGCGGATTTTCATCCAACATGAACAGTCGTCTCACGGAACCGCCAAACTGTGCAAATGAACAGGCGGTTTAATCTATAAAACCGGATTAATTGATAAAGACAATGAAAATTATATTTAAAAATAATAACAGCATTATGTTATTGTATTAATATTATTTTTATTTTCAATTTGTAACTATTTATTAAGATATTTATTTGTTCATTAATTAATTAATTAACGTATATTTAGTTTTAAAATTGCCGGCTTATTTATTTATTTAGTTTTCAGTTTATTTATTTTATTTTTATTCCCCCCCCCCCCCCCTAAATGGGATCAAATTTGTTCAGACCTAAAGAAGATGGCCAAGAACAACGTGCTCAAACTTCATCGTTTAACTCTGCAGCTAATTTGCTACAACAAATCCCACTAGGAACCCCCCTCCCTCCCTTGTTTTTTATTATTCAAAAAAATATTCAATTTCAGCCTCGAGTCGCCATTTTATGCCACTTTTGTTGGATTTACATCCGTTGATCGATATTTGGCTCTCAAAAACTGAAATTTAACCGACATTTTAATTCCGATTATCGTTCATCTTCCAACATCATTTTACTGGCCTTAATAATCTTGTTATGGCGAAAATAATGGCCGTATCCTTTCGGCTCAGTGGTTGGTGATGTATGAACGATACAACCAATACAACAACAGAGTCGGGATGGTAGGTTCTCATTCAAATCTCATGTGATTATGTGGTACAAGAATGAAGAGTTGCATGTTGGAGTAACCGGGTTGGGTGACACAAACTGGTGCAAAACGGGTAACTAATAACAAAATGGCTGACACGTAAGGTAAATGCGGTGCATCAGGTGAGACAATATACCTACCCAGTACTTTCCTAATTATGTATAATTCTGTAGGTAGAGTGAAACAGTACTTACAGTAAAATTTATCATTACAATAAAATTAAAGGTTTTCGAATTCAAACTCAAGGTTTTATAGGTCTAATTCAAGGTTTTATGTTATGTGAAATTCCAAGATTTTATACATGGAATTCGAGGTTTTATAGTCGAATTCAAGGTTTTATTTTATGTGAAATTCAAGAATTTATACGTGGAATTCAAGGTTATACAAGTCAAACTCAAGGTTTTATACTCGAATTCAAGGTTTTGTGTCATGTGAAATTCAAGAATTTATACATGGAATCCAAGGTTTTATAAGTCAAATTCGAGATTTTACTAGTCGAATTCGAGGTTACTTATTGTAGGACAGTGCGGTTGGTGTCAAAGTTCAAAGAATGGAATCCAGCGTCGTTAAAGAAAAAACATCTGCAAATTATTACACAACGGTTTATTATTTACCTCTGTAGATAGGTAATCGATTACCTGTATTCTGCGTAGGCCACTGCTTTCTGTGGTCAATACCTACCCTCGAGCTCCCTAAATCGAGTGCTGGAGCCGGCCAGGGAATTACAGTTTCATAAAATTGCACCATCATCATAGAAATCCACCTTCCGCCTTGTTCACTTAGCGAGATTTCAACCTGCTGCATGAGCACTTATCGAGGTTCGATTCTCAAAGAGGCGTTGCACTTATCGATGGTCCACTGTGAGATCGTGGTCTCACTTATTGAGGTGAAAAATCGATGTAAATTGGTCCCAAGGTGAAGGGAACATGGATCCATGCTCACGTCCCGAGGATGTTCACTTATCGAGGTTTTATTGTATACGCAATGTCCGTGTGTGTCGGGGGTGAATATTCCCCGCGATATTCCTCGTCAGTCGCTGCCTTATCGCGATTCAGGCGATTCCCGGCGGCTGCCGCAGCGACGAAGCTCCTTCAACTAACGTTGCCTGCTGCTTGCGTAATCCCTCAAATGTTGTTGAATATAACAGGAGACCGAGAAGGAAAACGGAAGAAGGAGGACGGTGAGGCGGCGAGGGGGAGGACCCGAGGCACTTTAAATTGTATGAAACTTACATGAGGCATAAGCTCGGTTAGGAAGGAGCTCTCGGTCTATACGGGAAGGAGAAAAGAGACGGGCGGGCTCCCCCCGACCAAAGCTGGTTAAGTTTACAAATGAATACAGCGATTGAAGCAACTTATAATATCAATGTAGTAGCCCCGTCTCTCTTCCTCTCGTGACTCGAAGCTCTTCTCCTTCTCTGTTGCCCCGCTTTCTGGCAGCCTTCCCGCCATCACTATTCCTCCTCCATATAGAATGGCCATATTAACTTGATAATTAGCTCTGTTATACGACTTGCAGATGAGCCCTCCCGCTTCCTACAGCCCTGGATGAATAATAATACAGAATATATATAGAAAAAAGAGGGTTTTCCACCCCTCTACCGCCTCTCTTCCCCTTTCCTCTTGCCTTGTGACTTACATATAAAATTGGGCTGAGACTCCTCTGGTGCCATTCTAGTTCAGAACGACGGCTAGGAAGGTTCTGGCGCCCCTCGGCCCTTTCCTTTCGGATAACCCTTCAGAGGCCTTCGACTTCTTCCGCGGCGCCCCACTGTACCACCTCTCCAATTTATTTTTGCATTTTTTTTTTGTGCTCCCTCTCAAAATTCGTCCACTTTCGTGCAAAACTGTTTTGTCCACAAGTAACGCGAGTGATTCCCCACGGCCCAAACCGGTTCACCACCGCTCGTCCTCCACTTCAACATGGCCGTCCTCAAGGTGACGTCATCAAGTCGCCATATTGCTCATCGACAGAACTTCGTTTGTGTTCAAAATTCCAATTCGTTCGAAAATATGTGTCAAATCAGTTTTTTTTTCAAGTGTCCAGTGAAGTATCGCATTCCACCTCAACTCTTCATAACTTGAGGAACACCAAAATTCTTGATAACAGGAGGTAAAACTGTCACATTTCATGTTGTGTTTCGGTTTCCCACTACAGATTCTATACAATTTTTCTTTAATAAATGATTTCATCCTATTTTTGATTTTGTTTTTCTTTCGTCGCACATTACCTTTTATTTATTCATTTATTTATTTTTTTCTTAATGAAAAATTGTCTTTTTTTTGTTCTTCAGTTTCAATGACGACACGCAGATTTGATAACTACACTTGATTCAAAACCTTTGAGGCTATGATTTTAAATGGATTACGTTTCAAGAACTCGTTGTAGATCCGAGATGATTTAGCTGTTTCCAGTGAAATTTAAAGTTTCTCCAATCAAAAACACTTAATTACACTTTTACCAACCAATTTTATACTTTTTCTATAATTTCCGTAGCTACTTTTTAAAATTAAATTAATAAAATGTGTAAGAAACGTACGGAGTTGGTGGGAAATAGAGTTGATTTCTTTGAAAACGGTAGCGTTTCTCTAAGTAAAACTGTATGGATCGGTAAGGTGCCTCCTACCTACTTGAGAAATATAATAGCAACTATTAGGTGTAGTAGCAAATTTATTTATATTGGTAGGTTTCGATCTCTTCGCGAATTTCGATTCTTTCTCAGTAAAGAACCTTTGGAATCGAGCAAGAAAAAAATTTGATGGTTTCCGTTTCAAGGTATGTAGGATCCGTAAGTGGAATAAAAATAGGCTGCAAATTATTACACAACGGTTTATTATTTACTTCTGTAGCTACCCCTTCTGCGTAGATCACTGTTTTCTGTTGTCAACACCTACCCTCGAGCTCTCCGCCGGAAAGCCCTAAATCGAGTAATGGAGCCGGCCCGAGAATTAAAGTTTCATCAAAAATGCGCGGGATTCAATAAGTCAATCATTATTAATAATTAATGTATCAATCATTGATTATTAATAATGATAGAATTATTGAATCCCTAATTTCTGGGGGGGACCTCGTGGGTAGGTATTGACCACAGAAAACAGTGATCTACGCAGAAGGGGTATCTATACAGGTAAATAACAAACCGTTTTGTAATAGTTTGCACTTGTTCCCGACAAATGGGCGAGGCAAGCTGAGTAAATTACTGTTATTTTATCCTCATTTCGGTCTATTAATATCTTCTTGACAGACAAAAATCGTTCGGATTTGGTGAAATTAACTAATCAACGATCCCGACTAAACCCCAATTCATTGCCGACATGAACACAACTATTTTCAACACGATTTCAATCCAGAATACCTTAATTGTTCCTCGCTACGTTTGATCAATTTTTTAAAATTACAATCAGCGCATAGCCAATAATAAATTTGTACGGGCTGGTCACTAGAGGTCATACCTGATTATTTAAGCTTTAAATTTAAAATTTGCTCTATTTTTGTTGTACCTATTCTGTAACATTTGTGCGGAAACTAGAAGGTAGGTATGTGGTTGTTGATGGTCTTTTAAATTTCTGATTGAATATCGGCCAACCGTTCAGTTTTTCAACCCTGATTAATGAGTTCGTGGAAGTCAATATTTGTCAATGGGTGCATTGAATTCCATTTCAGAGCTGCATAACTTGAAAAACGCTGCAGATCCCTGCACAACGGTTTATTATTTTGTATAGAACACCCTTCTGTTACAGGCCACAGCTCCTCCGTAGTTTAGTACATGTTCGCCACTAGAAATTAATATCATGCGTGGATTGTTCAAGGAGTAGCTGAAATGGCAAAAAGAAACACAAATGCAGGTCTGAAGCGAAATTGTTGACGTAAAGTGAAAAATATTCGGTCCCGTAACTTGGATCCGAACCTCAGATTTCAAGTGTAAGAGTACGGCGCCTAGACCACTCCGCTACGGCGGCCACCTGGTTGAAAGACACGATGTGCTATTTAGGGCAGCTTTTATGGCGACATCGTAGTATGCTCCAGATGGTCTCAAAAATTCAGAAATAATCAACGAATTTAAAAATGCGAGAAAACCCTACACCTCAAAATAAAATTTTCCGAGAGGGATAGGATATTTCACTCTGGATATTTCAACCCCTTAGAGTTGAGAGACAGTAACCAGTAACGCCGAGCTTCGAAGGCCCAAACGGGACCCATATACAAAATTTCGTGAATTTTGATTCATGGGAACCAAGGAAAAAGCGGCTGACGGACGGAAATATTTTGATTCGATATTCGTATTCTACGTACCTTGAATCGTCAACCATGACATTTTGAGGGGGGCGGGGTGTTTGAAAAATGTTCATGGTCGATCCCAAACGTTCATTACTGAAAATAGTAAACCAAAATAGACGTGTCCACGTTTCTGAAAATTACACGAAACTGCCACAAACAATTGAAAAATGTGGGATGGTATTCTAAAAATATTCATAAATACCCAAAAATATTGGTGGAATGAGGAGTACCTACCTACCCGTGACTTCTTTTTATATTAGTTTTCCATGTTTAAATTTTGAGGCCAACCGCACTCTCCTACGATGATTTGTTATTTTTCTATGAGATTTCAAAGTGTCTGCAACAAGTGACGTCATTGCACCCCTCCCACCTACGGGGACCCCCTTGTCCAGTGTGACGTCACTCGTTGCCGAAACTTTTAAAGCTGATAGAAAAATAACTGCTCATCGTTGGAGAGTGCGTTTGGTCTCAAAACTCTTAGAATGGAGCCTACTTTCATTTAAAAATATAAAAATAAATCATGGGTGCTCCTCAGTGTTCAAATTTTTATTGTGTTTGATGGATTACAATATTTTGAATCGAATGGTGCAGTTTGTCCTGACTAAAACTAAAATCATCAAGCCCGGAGCATTTGGTCTGTTTGATCCTGGTTTCGGTATAGCTTTGCGTATTTGTCGACAATAATAATTCATCATGTTAATTGAGTGTGGCGAGAGAGTTCTTGATCGAATTGATAGAAATGGCTGCGTTGTCCGGTGTTTTTCTTACGACGGGACAACGACATTCACTATTAATGACTTGGAAAATCCCAGCAATTAATTATTACGTCGTCCAACGAGCATTTTCATAGATCTTTACAGACGTTACTCAGACGGTTTCATAGGTTTGTCCGTTAATTAGCAATAAGTTGGATTTTCGAGTGCTACAGATCTTATCCGGGACCACCTGCCGAGCTCTTGGTTTTCCTGATGGTTTCTGAGTGTGCCATCACCTGCGGATGTGGGAAGAGAAGGAAGTTGATTATGCACCCTCTCGGGCGGCGTGACTGGCTCCGCGCGAGTACCAGTGTTCCGGTCGTTGGTTTCAACGAAATATCATTTGTAATAATTTAGCGTCGTGTAAGTTTGTTGTCAATTGATCGACTCGGTTATTCATCTAACCCGAGTTGTTATATGCCTAGCCAAGTTGCCAGAACTGGCTATATGTGTCTATAAGTGGGATACATGTGGGAATCCACGGCAAATACCGCAAACAGATATCAAAAGATGAGCTCCCCACGAACGCAGCTAGCATAAGAAACAGCTACTTTTAGTGGAAAAGTGAGTTATAGATGGAGTAATTATTATTATTTTTTTTAATAATCGATATATTTGCTATATCATTAACATAACAACTGAGCTTAGCCCATCAAGTTAGTTTGCTATAATATTATTCAACTGTTTGTAGAGTTTTTAGCCCAGTGGCTGTAACTCAGGAGAACACTCAATCACTACATTTGTCACATTGTCACATCACAAGGTCGAAAGATTTTGTTCTATCAAGCTGTTGTCTAGGGGCCGTATTCACAAACCGAACTAAGTGTGACCTTTAGCTAAGTGCAGCTCGGAGCCGTACTTAAGAAAAAATCCTTTTCAGGAACCACACTTTAACTAAAGTTACACTTTAAAAAAAAGTTTTCGGTGGACTTTCGGTAAAGTGACACTTTGTTGTAAGTGTGGCTCTTTCCACACTTAAGCCGTTCTTAGTGCAGCTTCCAGCCCGGTGCCTGAAGTATTTTCGCATAGGATTGAGTTAGTTCGCATAGTGCCTGACGTATTTCGCAATTTCCGTGTTCATTTTCAGTTTCTATTCATTTTCATTTTATATTATATTCCATTTTATCTAATAGTGGGTGACGACTACGTCGACTATTATTTGATACATCTGGGTGACAGGAGACGGCAGAACGCGCCGAGAAGAAGGAGACTGTTTCGGTTGACAGCTTATCTAAGAATCAGTTTTTTCAACGCTTATTATTATATAAATTATTAATTCAATCAATTAAAATTAAATGGAAATTATTTTTTAACCAAAATAAATAGGTACCTAGGTGATAAATGAGGCCTCATGACGAATCTCGTGGTAATTCCCAAGGCACCTTATCGATGGATCGTATCTCATTTTTTTATTCATTTTTTGGAAGAATACCTCGTATCTTATCGACCTGCTGCTCGAATTTTGGCGGACAAACTAAACAAAACAACGCAAAACGCTGCAAAGTCCTTGTCACATGGGTTTATTATTCTATTGGAGTTCTAGAGATTTTTGTTGGCTGTTAAATGTATTGTTTCTTTCATGTGGAATGATTGAAATAGCTATTTCTGATGATTTCCACCAATTTTGGCCCCCAAAACATGAAATAGGTACGCTTTTTTTTTCTTTTTTTTTTTAAGATCATCTTTGATCATTGGTAGTGGCATTTAATGGTCTTGATTCACCTGTTTACACTTTTTCCAGTGTTATTGTACACATTGATGGTGATTTCAGACAGTTTTCCAGGTTTTTGACTCATAAAAAACCAATTTTGGGAGCTGAACCTTTGGTAAAACCTCAATTTCCGCGTCTTTGGTCAAAATCGACTTCATATTCGGTCTCCTCGTCCTCAAAAACATGGAAAAAGATACCTCAAAAGCTCATGTTACTAACATGTTGTTAAAACGCAAAAAGTACCAATTTTTATACACATTTTCACTCATAACACCCCTGGGTATATTCCGATCGGGCTGAAAAGTTTCGGGACACAACTAGGGCCCAAATGGAGCATGTGTGCGAAAGAACGACTTTTTTAGACCGAAAATGAAGCCTGTACACGTGATACGGCGTACGGCGGACGGCGGACGGACATTGCATTTTTGGAATCTACGCACCTTGAAACGGAAAAGAAAAAATTTTGAGGGGGTGTTATAAAAATTTTTTGCTGAGCGAATACATAGGTGTATTATTCACAGAATAATAAACCAAAAGACCAAAACAAAAACGGATAAAATTGCTAATTATTTGTATAAGCGAGAACCAAAAGGCGCGAACGGAATCGACAATTTATTGACAAGTGCACGGTGCCGCACTTAGTGCTGGAACCGCACTAAGGGAATAGTCGAACTTCAGCTACACTTAAGTCTCGGCCGAACTTTATGGTTTGTGAATAGCATTTTGGTTTATTATTCTGGGAATAATACACCTATGTATTCGCTCAGCAAAAAAATTGTATAACACCCCCTCAAAAATTTTTCTTTTCCGTTTCAAGGTGCGTAGATTCCAAAAATGCAATCTCCGTCAGCCGTACGCCGTATCACGTGTACAGGCTTCATTTTCGGTCTAAAAAAATCGTTCTTTCGCACACATGCTCCATTTGGGCCCTAGTTGTGTCCCGAAACTTTTCAGCCCGATCGGAATATACCCAGGGGTGTTACGAGTGAAAATGTGTATAAAAATAGATAGGTACTTTTTGTGTTTTAGTAACATGTTAGTAAAATGAGCTTTTGAGGTATCGTTTTTCATGTTTTTGGGGGCGAGAAGACCGAATATGAAGTCGATTTTGACCGAAGAGTAGAAAATTGAGGTTTTATCAGATGTTCAGCTCCCAAAATTGATTTTTTATAAGTCAAAAACCTGGGAAACCGTCTGAAATCACCATCAATTTGTAGAATAACACTAGAAAAAGTATCAACAGGTGGATCAAGACGATTAAATGGTACTATCAATCATCAAAGATAATTAAAAAAAAAAAAAAAGGAGCCTACCTAATTCGTGTTTTGGGGGCCAAAATTGGTGGAAACCACCAGAAATAGCTATTTCAGTTATTTTATATGAATGAAACAATAAATAAACAGCCAACGTTTCTGTAGGAATGTCCAATAGAATAATAAACCCATGTGACAAGGACTTTGCAGCGTTTTTCTCTAAGTGAAACTTAGGCCGAAAGCTGAACTAAGGTAGGGGAGTCCTAAGAATACCCTTAGCGAGTGTTTGTGAATACGGCCCTAGGAGTCGAAGAACTTCCGGATCCATGTGTTCTTGAAGCCGTTGTTCGTATTTAATCGTATGTTGCTTGGCCACTTCGCTGACGGATTCCATCTTGAGGTCTCGATGGAGGTCATCGTTTCTGATGTACCAAGGGGCGTTGACAATACTCCTCAGTACCTTGTTCTGAAAAGTTTGTATAATCTTGCTGTTTGTCTTTTTAGTACAGCCCCAGAGCTGGATACCATAAGTCCACACAGGTTTTAGGATTTGCTTGTAGATTAGCAATTTTTTGTGTACAGATAGTTCAGAATATCTGCCTAGCAACCAGTACATTTTTTTGAACTTGATATTTAACTGATTTTTTTTTTGAATCACATGTTCCTTCCATCTTAATTTGGCATCAAGTCATCCCTAAGTACTTTGCTGCATTAGCGTAGGGGATCTGTTGTTCATTCATCATGACTGGTATCGTTGTTATGTTCTTGTTCGTAAAGTTAGTAAGTAGATTTCAGTTCATTAAGCTTCAGTCGCCATTTTTTGGTCCGGGCGCTTACATCATCAACAGAATGCTGTAATTTCCTAGTTGCTTCCTCTACTGAGTCACCAACCGCAAGTATGGCAGTATCATCAGAAAAAGTTGCGATTGTCGTGTTTTCATTGCTAGGTACATCCCGTGTATATAGACGGTATATTAAGGGCCCAAGCACGCTTCCTTGAGGGACACCTGCCCTTATTTTCTTGAGACTGGAGTACTCTCCTTCGTGTTTCACTCTGAAATGTCTTTCAGAAGGATATGATTTCAAAATTTGAAAAAATGGCTTCGGTACGTCTCTCTCAAGTTTGTACTCTAACCCTTGATGCCAGACTTTGTCAAAAGCTTGGGAATCATCCAGGAAGACACTTGCACAAACTTGTTTCTTTTCTATGTAATTATGAAAAAAATTAACGAATTTCGACTACTGACACTTTTCAGAGGTATTTGACCCTCATAAAATATAGTTAAAATGTTGAAATTTGAGTTTTTTAAACAGTTAAACACGGTTGGAAATATTTTATTGTCAATATATTTCCATTTTTTCTAAATTTTATTGTAAATAATAGTATGAAAGTAAATCGAAGAGTAGGTTGAGTGACTGGCTCCGGGCGAGTACCAGTATTCCGCTCGTTGGTTTCAACGAAATATCATTTGTAATCATTTAGCTTCGTGTAAGTTAGTTGTCAATAAATTGATCAACTCGGTTATTCATCTAACCCGAGTTGGTATATGCCTAGCCAAGTTGCCAGAACTGGCTATATGTGTGTATAAGTGGGATACATGTGGGAATCCACGGCAAATACCGCAAACAGATATCAAAAGATGAGCTCCCCCCGAACACAGCTAGCATAAGAAACAGGTACTTTTAGTAGAAAAGTGAGTTATAGATGGATTAATTATGAAAAAAATTAACGAATTTCAACTACTGACACTTTTCAGAGGTATTTGACCATCATGAAATATAGTTAAAAACGTTGAAATTTGAGTTTTTTAAACAGTTAAACACGGTGGGAAATATTTTATTGTAAATATAGTATAAAAGTAAATCGAAGAGTAGGTTGAGTAGTATCTACGTTATTCGAAAATTCGCTCATATAGTCATGCTGCATTATAATATTATCTATATACCTGTCGTTAAACACCAAATCAACGAAGGGACCAGTCAGTTCAATTAATTTCATATCTAGAAGTTTGACACAACTTTATAAATTCATTGCTGTAAATTCATAAATAAATACGTGTAAATATTTCGGTTACAACAAATTAAATTTCACGAATTACATAAATATGAAAGATAAAGATTTAAAGTCCGCTAAAGGTTTAAATAACTAATTGGAGAAATAAATATGAAAAGACATCAGCTCTTCCAGTTATTGCATTCCTGTTATTGAAGAAAATTCATTGATCATTAAGTAGTGTTAGAAGCTTATTTCAAGATTCTAATTCTTATTAAATGTAGATAGAACGGAGCTTGTATAGATAACGTGCAGGATAATTTGAGAGGAATTTCAGGTGCCAGGCTCCTCTGCTAACTCTCTTCTGGTGGGAAATGCAAAGCTATTGCATTGGGCCCAAGACGGCAAAAATTTAATCACATGAATAATGAAAAGCAAATTATTGTTAGTTTTTGTGTCACAAATCGGTATCTGGCCTTATGAAAAATTTCACCGAAAAGTTTTGAATTATGCACGAATGAGTGAGTGAAGATTGGCGTTTATGGAGTACGTACAAAAATTGGGTTACATTCTGGTTGATGTGGGTCAAACATTGCTATAAAAACACCTAAATATATACCTAGGCATGTATCCAAAAATATTTCAGCGCTGGGTTTAAAATTAAGCGGGCAATATTGATGAAATTCGAGTGTTTTTTAAATAGTTGAAAATGGTGGAAAATGTTTTATTGTAAATATAGTACGAAAGTAAATCGAAGAATAGATTGAGTAGTACCTTCGTTACTTCGAAAATTCGCTCATATAGCCATGCATTATAATTATAATTATCTATAATTTCTGTAAAAATCTCCGCCAGAAGTTATTCATCATTCTGTCCTATGTCCTGTATAACATGAGTCGGCTTCCGAAGTGCAACAAAACATATATTATGTATTAAGATCATCCGCATCTGGTAAACTAGGCACCTACGAACAAATTTTCGAAAACAGGAGTTATGTTCTGAGTTTATGGAAGGTCAGAATCAGTGAAACTTGCTGAAAAAATCTCCCAAATATAGAATCACCAAAAGTGGTACCTACCTATGTAACGGTGGCTCTACACATGATACTATTTCAATATAAGAACACCTTTTGTTGTTAATTAAAAAAAAGTATAAATTTTAATATTTGGGGGTCAAACATATTGCTAAAACCGCTTCAAATTATTACACAACGGTTTATTCAGTAATTCAATCATTAATATTATTTGTTGTTATTCATGAAGCATAACGTTTGTTCAAGTTACAAAAGTACCTATCAACAAAATCCAAAAGTCATTCTTCAAATGAAATACCAGAAAATTTGTATTCCATTTTCGGGTTCTACATCCCTTGAAACAAAAACCATCGAATTTTGAGGGCAGTTAAACAATTTTTTTTAAATTTTTTTTTCATGATCGGGTTTCAAAGCTTCATTGTTGAAAATAATAAACCAAAATGGCCAAGAAACAGTTTGAAGTCATCAACAACACCCACAACGAAATTATCTAAATTAACTTTAGAAAATTCGCTTACACGAACATGTTGAATGACCGGATCTTTCATTTGAAATTGGTTTCTGCGGTTTCGTCGCTGGTGATTTAGACGTATTTTATGAGGGATTTAGCCAGTATTCCGAAATTTTGTACGAACATGGCGGTTTCCAGTTGAGAGTGGAAGACCCCATTTCGTCGTTAGCTACCTTTGTTATTTATAATTCGGTAGACCGGGGTTACGAGCCCGCTCGCTCGTGACAGGTCGGCCCCATCTCCGTGAATTATGGAAATTACGGTAAATTGGCGTCTGAGAGGGGGAGGAAAAAAAATTATTTTTCAAAGAAGTAAAAAGTCGTTGCAACAGTTGGGCCCCTCGCACCTGTGCTCTGCTTGTACGAAAGGCCTCGGGTAATAAATCCACAGGCGTTACGGAGGTGTAGGTGGTTCGCAATGATAGATCTCTCCCTTCACTAACCGCAATGGCAGGTGGGCGTTCAATTATTGAGGCCTCCCTCCTATTATATGTGGCTAATAAAATCTAATAGGCACCTTCGTATGGAGCGGGCCGATCGCACGGTACATTTGAATTATGAGATCTTCGTGAGATGTCTCGTGGACGTCTTACTGAAGTGGAAACATTATCTGGTAATTCTAGTGGAAGTCTCAGGATCTCTGTAGTTATAAGCTTCGTTCCGGCCGACGCGAGTCGCGGGTTTTATAATGAGTTCTGCGCACAAAAAAATGTTCCAATCACATCGAGTGTTGAAACTGTTCATTGTTATAGGTTTTATCGATAGAGTGCTCCAACCGAGTCAGGTCGTGGAACTGAGTTCTTTGCAGGGGTATTGCGTCCATAAGGCCACTTGTGCCACTGCCCCGGCACCCAAAAAACGCTGCAAAGTCCTTGTCACATGGGTTTAATATTCTACTGGACATACCTGCAGAAATGCTGGCTGTTCATTTATTGTTTCTTTCATGTAAAATAATTGAAATAGCTATTTCTGGTGGTTTCCACCAATTTTGGCTTCCAAAACAATAATTAGGTACGCTCCTTTTTTCCCCCAAATTATCTTTGATCATTGGTAGTACCATTATTTAATCGTCTTGATCCACGTGTTGACACTTTTCCTAGTTATTCTACGAATTGATGGTGATTTCAGACGATTTCGCAGGTTTTTGACTCATAAAAAAATCAATTTTGGGAGCTTAACATCTGGTACAACCTCAATTTTCCACTCCTTGGTCAAAATCGACTTCATATTCGGTCTTCTCGTCCCCAAAAACTTGGAAAACGATATCTCAAAAGCTCATTTTATTAACATGTTACTAAAACACAAAAAGTACCTATTTTTATACACATTTTCACTCATAACACCCCTGGGTATATTCCGATCGGGCTGAAAGTTTCGGGACACAACTAGGGCCCAAATGGAGCATGTGTGCGAAAGAACGATTTTTTTAGACCGAAAATGAAGCCGGTACACGTGATACGGCGGACGGACATTGCATTTTGGTTTATTATTCTGTGAATAATACACCTATGTATTCGCTCAGCAAAAAAATTTTACAACACCCCCTCAAAATTTTTTCTTTTCCGTTTCAAGGTGCGTAGATTCCAAAAATGCAATGTCCGTACGCCGTACGCCGTCCGCCGTATCACGTGTACAGGCTTCATTTTCGGTCTAAAAAAATCGTTCTTTCGCACACATGCTCCATTTGGGCCCTAGTTGTGTCCCGAAACTTTTCAGCCCGATCGGAATATACCCAGGGGTGTTATGAGTGAAAATGTGTACCTATAAAAATAGGCACTTTTTGTGTTTTAGTAACATGTTAGTAAAATGAGCTTTTGAGGTATCGTTTTCCATGTATTTGGGGACGAGAAGACCGAATATGAAGTCGATTTTGACCCAGGAGTGGAAAATCGAGGTTCTACCAAATGTTCAGCTCCCAAAATTAATTTTTTATGAGTCAAAATCCAGGGAAATTGTCTGAAATCACCATCAGTTTGTAGAATAACACTGGAAAAAGTGTCTAATCGTGGACCAAGACGATTAAATGGCACTACCAATGATCAAAGATAAATTGAAAAAAAAAGAAAAAAAGGAGCGTATCTAATTCGATTTTATGGGCCAAAAATGGTGAAAACCATCATAAATAGCTATTTCAATTATTTCACATGAAATAAACAATAAATGAACAGCCCAAATTTCTGTAGGTATGTCCAGTAGAATAATAAACCAATGTGACAAGGACTTTGCAGCGTTTCGTTTTCCATGTTTTTGGGGACGAGAAAACCGAAAATGAAGTCGATTTTGTCCAAAGAGTGGAAAATTGAGTTCTACCAAATGTTCAGCTCCCAAAATTGGTTTTTTATGAGTCAAAAACCTGGACAATTGTCTGAAATCACCATCACTGTGTATAATAACATTAGAAAAAATGTAAACAGGTGAATCAAGACCATTAAATGTCACTATCAATCATCAAATATGATCTGGAAAAAAAAGAAAAAAAAGCGTACCTATTTCATGTTTTGGGGGCCAAAATTGGTGGAAATCATCAAAAATAGCTATTTAAATTATTACGCATGAAAGGAACAATAAATGAACAGCCAACGAGAATCTCTAGAACTCCATTAGAATAATAAACCCATGTGACAAGGACTTTGCAGCGTTTTTGGAATCTACACACCTTGAAACGTAAAAGAAAAAATTTTGAGGGGGTGTTATAAAAATTTTTTGCTGAGCGAATAAATAGGTGTATTAGTCACAGAATAATAAACCAAAACACCTGGAGTAAAAAAAAACTCCGTTGTTCAGTTGGCATTTGAATTTCCCTCCGTACACTGTACCTAGCATTTTTCACAAAGTTCTACAGCGACTCGCCAGATTTATCTGGCTATTGAATGGAAATCCCATGGATATTCAATATTCTAGTAGAGTAGATGGTGGGATCCATAGACCAAGCATGTTATCAGAATAAAGTGACAGTAATCGATGTCCTGCTATCGAAATCGAAACCTAGGCTCCTGAAACCGGCAGGTAGGTGTCGCCATGGCAACTGAGAAAAGTGGCCCATCCGCGCATGCTCAGTCGAGTAAAAATGTTGTTCGCCACGCGCACTTTGGGCCCTCTCCCCAAAATCGTTCGTTTTCACAATCGATTCGATCCCTTCGATTCAATTTGTCATCTCGATAGGAGATGCTTCTTCGCCTTCTCATTTGTTTTTGTTGTCCCCTGAATTATATTCGCTTTCTCTGTTGAATTCTCCATTCAAGTAGGTACCGGCCGACGGTTCATTGTTTTGTTATATTTTAGTTTGCTATATTTTTATAACACAAGAATTCGGTGGCTAATTTGCAGGAGAAATTGTGCACGTTTTCGTACTACGATAGAGTCATAGAGTGTTCATTAAAAGAGATAAGCTTTGCTGAATATCACTCTATCAGTAAATAAAGGAAGGGTGTTGTTGCCTTGGGGTACTCTGTAGACAAATCTGTAGGTTTTGTGTTGCGGTTTGGTGCGCCACCGTTTTCAGAGCCCCACGCACCGCTACTGGTTCACTGAGTTTCGTAACTTTTAGCACCCGGTCGGGGATAGGTTTTTCCCACAGAACTGAAGATAACCCCGCTGGAACCTTCCAAAAATCTCATTTCTCTTCAACCTTCACGATCAACGGATCTTTTGTGTGTGTGGTACCTACTTGGTTATTTTTCGTCCCTAAAATCGTCGCAGTTGTTTGGCGTGTTTACGAAGTGATCCAGCCGATGAGTTCTCGAACTGAAACAGTTCTAAAACTCATCCCCACCCTCCAGAAAAACTTAGGTTCTCGTTTTGAAACTTTTTTTAAAACCAGTTCTGGTGGCTGGAACATACCTGTTGGTAGGTAGGTACTGTACGAATTTTGATGCTCTGACAGGCATTGCACGATTTGACAACAGAAAACAGCCTGCAAAAGACAGTGGATAGGCTCCAGTAATTATGGTTCGGTACAGCATAGCATGAGGTATATTACTGGGCTAGAATCAAGTCAGTACCGGGTGAGTATCACTGGCGTTAGAAAACTATTATCATAGACCGGAACAGGGTTAATGGCTCGAAAAGTGTAGGTATCACACAAAAAATAGTTGAAAAGAACCCATCATCTCCAACACTGCAATAAACGATATTAAATAATTCATGAAAACCTTTCCGAAACTGGATTTTTTAAATAATCTGTTAATCGCAGTAAATAGCAAAAAATTTAAAAAGTAAAAATAATTAACTGAAAAAAGTTTTATAAAACAGAAAGTAAAAAATAATTTTTATGCCGAACAAGCGTTAATTTATTCAAAGCCGGTACAACAAATTTTTTGAAGTTAGCCAAATTTTAACTGAAAACCCCTCTTGTAGCCTTCATACTGTATCCCTTAGTTTTTTGGGTTTTTATACATCTTAGTTGAAATTTGGCGCCAACTTCAAAAATCTTGTTGTTTGGCTTTGAATAAAGAACATTTAAAATTATGAGCATTTAAATTTAAAAAATATTTTTCAACAGTGAAATTTATCTGGAAACGTATGTTTGGGAAAGAAACTGGCTTTTCCCAAGTTACTGATAGCATAGAGGCGGTGTTGTTCGAAGGAAGGCAGGTGCTGGCACAGCAAACAGAACAGAGGCGGTGCTGTTGTTCGGAGGAAGGCAGGTGCTGACACAGCAAACAGAACAGAGGCGGTGCTGTTGTTCGGAGGAAGGCAGGTGCTGACACAGCAAACAGAACAGAGGCGGTGCTGTTGTTCGGAGGAAGGCAGGTGCTGACACAGCAAACAGAACAGAGGCGTGCTGTTGTTCGGAGGAAGGCAGGTGCTGATGCAGCAAACCAGTGGGTGGGGGAGTTCCGATTGGATATCACTGAATCAGTAACTTCTGAGTCCCTCTGTTCATCGGCATCGCCTCTGAAGACACTTAGAAATCGATTTATAATATATGTATTTCATTTGGAGAGTGTTTTAATTACGTCACAGCGATGCTTCAGTCGTGTTGGTTTGTCCTCCGAGACACTTCAAACGCTAACATGTGGCGGCCTAATGAAATTAGTTGCCGAGATTAGCGCCCACGTCATCCTCGCGAGTGTAATTGGCCGGCTCCGAGCAACGAGGCCCCGACCCCTAATATCTGCTGTGACAACTGACAACCCTTCCCCTAAATGACACAGAAAAAAACCCTCCCCGACTCGCACAGTTCATTTACTCAGTAAGAAAAGGAAGGAGGGGAAAAATGCCCTTCTTTTATAGCAGTATTAGCTTCAACGCGGATCCTCAGCTTGATTTACGAGCCCTGGGCACCACCCTCTATTTTCAGCTACGGAAATCCGCTACTTTGATTGTCCGCTGCGAGGGTTTTATGCTGGTGTTAAAGAAGGACGAGCTATTAAAACTGCAGGCCATCTGCCGATTGAACTATAAATCTTGGGGTTGGGCGAGGCCCAGTGGGCGTCGGGCATCATTTTGGGGAGCGTTCAAAAGACAGTCAGTCTATTGGTAAAAACGGGAACCACCACCTCAAGTCCCCAAATGTCCTGAACCTAGACACAGAGCAGTCGCAAATCATAATTACCTAGGTACAAACTTCGAAGTCTTAGGGAAAATTCTCTCTGATCACAAATATGCCGATATCATCCGCCAAATTCAAGGATTTGATGAAGATGTGCCAGATGTGAAGATACCATCATTTTTATAAGAGCCTTCAGCCATCCACTGCGGTAAGAGACTGCCTACCTGAACCCGATGCGGATGAAGAATCCGACTTCGAAACTCTAGACTAGAAAAACTTTCAATAATTCATTATTTTTGAACTAACCCAATTTCATAAAGTTACGTTTTTCTTTCAAAACTTTCGAGTCATTAGGTACAATTTTCACTTTTAGATACAATTTTTATTAATTCATTAAAACGGTTTTGTAAGGTACCTACCGTGTGATTTTTCTTCACAATAACTTTCCTCCATTACCTAATGAAAAGATGTTAATACAAGTGTGGAAAATAATGATTATACAAAACCTCCACAATTGAAACGATCGAGTGACGTACCTGAAAAAGGTACCAATTTTTGGCAATGAAAGAAGGACGTATCTGCTACTAAGGCATCCTTGAAGGGCGAAGAGCGGCAAGTTAGGTAATGGGTTGTTGAACAAGTCAACTATAGGTGGAATGAACGATTTTTGGTTGTGTACATCTATTTTCTGATTTTTCCAACGCCCTTAAACTTTCAAAAACGAATATCTCGAAATGCGTTTTTTGCAGTTACGTCCGTTTGTGGTGGTGGAAAAAAGATACGCCACTACGTCATTCTTCCGACGACATGAACCCACCTTTTAGGCCAAGTTCCCGTCATGCAGCATGAACACATGAGCGAATTTACAATCTACATAAAATAGGTACGTCTTAAACAGTCGAACATTTTGTTCATAAATTTTCTCCTCATATTGCAATTTGTGGTCAAATTTATCCAGTAAAATGAACAGTCTTGTGCCCCAAATATTTGTGTTATCTGGGCGGCGCACACAAGGTTCTGTCAGTCACACACACTCGTATGGTGTTTTTTTTTCGCGGATTTGGATTCAGGATGGTCTGAAACGAATTTGAATGTGGTTCTTTTCATTCTCGGCTGAGTGTTATCCTCTTCTGACCAGATCAAATACGTAAGGACGTGTCTTACTACTGAGGGACGTCCTAAAAAGTACAGGTATTTAAAATAGAGCAACATGTAAAATTATTTATTGTACAGTTTGGTGTGGAAAATTTCCAAATTGGTTTGGAAAATGTCTAAATTGGTTTGGAAAATGTCCAAATTGATGTGGAAAATGCTATATTTACCGGATCCTGCCTCCACAAAGTGCTCGTTAGGAACACCCCATCGACCTTAGGCCAGGAGAGCAAGGGGATTCCTGCAATTGCATCGGACCTTAGAAATCCGCTCACCAGGTGATAGAAGGGATGAAACGATGGGCCTGAGCAAGGTTCGGTTATCGGCTGTCTCCAGTGCCAGGGTCTGACTCTGATTCCCAATTAGGAGTCAATGAGGTGGTAGCTGACCGCCAATTATCCCTTGTCCCTGGGTCTTTACACGGATTGTTAGTCCGACGGTGTCCGATGCCGTTTCCGATGTTTTAAGGGGGAGGGGCCTAACGAAAAGGTCGAAGCTAAGAGCTTTTGCTTTGGGGGGTAGTTCGGTCGTTTCCTTCGGATTTAAGAGCGAGGCGAAGGAGCGGGGCAGGTCTTGTTAGCGGAGCCAGAGAAAAGTCCGCCGTGATGAGGTTCAGCGGTACATAATTTCCTCCTAATCATTGGGTGGGCACATGATCGCAATCTTAAAAGCCGATTTAAAAATTTCCAAGTTGAACCACCGATATATCCTACCAAACAGGCTCACCAACACGGAAATATAATCAGGAAAATTAATATTATCGTCAGCAGTTATTTGTTGATTGAATAATCAACATACCTAATTATTATGAGGAAAATAATGGTTAACCAAGGAGAGCCTTTCATTTAGCTGCTCATGTTGTTTGTTGTAATTGTTTGAAAAAACGCTGCAAAGTCCTTGTCCCATGGGTTTATTATTCTATTGGACATACCTACAGAAATTTTGGCTGTTCATTTCATGTGAAATAATTTAAATAGATATTTCTGATTGTTTCCACCAATTTTGGACCCAAAACACGAATTAGGTACTTACGCCTTTTTTTACCTCAAATTATCTTTGATCACTGGTAGTGCCATTTTATTGTCTTGATTTACCTGTTGACACTTTTTCTAGTGTTATTATACAAATTTATGGTGATTTCAGACAATTTCCTAGGTTTTTGACTCATAAAAAATCGATTTTGAGAGCAGAACCATTGGTAGAACCTCAATTATCCACTCTTTGGTCAAAATCGACTTCATATTAGGTCTTCTTGTACCAAAATACCTGGAAAACGGTACCTCAAACGCTCATATTACTAACATGTTACGAAAACACAAAAAGTACCTATTTTTATACACATTTTCACTCATAATACCCCTGGGTATATTCCGATCGGGCTGCAAAGTTTTTGGGGACACAGCCAGGGCCCAAATGGAGCATGTGTGCGAAAGAACGAATATTTTAGACCGAAAATGAAGCCGGTACACGTGATACGGCGGACGGTGGACGGACATTGCATTTTTGGAATCTACTCACCTTGAAACGTAAAAGAACAAATTTTGAAGGGGTGTTACAAAAATTTTTTGCTGAGCGATTGCATAGGTGTATTATTCACAGAATAACAAACCAAAAAAGTTGTTCAAGAAGATGCCGTGTTACGAGTTGGTAGAATTTATAAATATACTCAGATATTGGTCGGTATAATCATGTTCACGCATACTCTGTTTAGGCACATTTTATCACGTTTTTATTACCTTGCTTTTATTAACCTGCTTTCTTCTTGTCCGGTAAAAATCTTCTAATTGATTTTCGCCCACTTCTCGTTGTCCAGTTGAGCTGGAATTTTGCACAGTCACATCTATCGTCGATACGATCAATCGTAAAAAGGTTCCTTATTAAAAGTTATAAACCAAAATTAATTAATTAATGTACATAAATTAATGTATGTTTTAAGTTAGTGAATCAATCAATGTACCTACCTATGTTTTATGTTAATTAAGTAAGTAAAATAAGCTGAAATTTCGTATAGCCATCTATCCGCGATGACAATAGGTACGTAAAATATCTCCTAATGCCCTACTGTTTTATTGTTAGTCGTGAAAAATTCTAATATACCCGGTTAGTACAAAAATTGATCACACCATTGTCCAAATACCAAAAACTGTGAACAAGTTATTCATATAAAAAACATTTTTTTAAAACCACGTTTTTAAAACGAACATGAAAGTATAACCGTAAAAAGCCATAAAAAAGGAAAAAGTGGGGCGCATACTGTAATAGATAGGTAATAGACAATTGCTGCTCCCTATGTACTCCTTACTGTAGATCTATTGCATGCGCCCCACTTTTTTTCTGTTTATGGCTACGAGACATTATTTTATACTTTTCAGTCCGATTTAAAGAGTGGTTAACAAAAATTATTTATATAATTTGTTCAATACCTAGCTAAGTATGTCCTGGCGCCAAAGAAATTGGAGTAGACTGGTTGGAGTAGTGCATCAAACTCATTAGTTGTGTATCTCTGGAACTGGCCTGAATCACTTTCCACACGTACCTGCCTACTGACTGGAAAACTAACTCAAGGTGAAGGAGAAAACGCTGAGGAAAAAAAAACACAAAATTGAGTACGGATTTGTTCAAAGAATCACAAAAACAGATTGCTTTCTCCAGCTAAATGTGGGGACACAGGATAGATCTATAAGGTTTGTCGGTTGTCATTTTTTTCACACGTAAACATATAACATTAAGTAAATATTCATGTATAAGTGACTTTTCGACATCTTTCGAATAGCAAGTACTGAATAATTGGGCTCCACAGTTGGATGCTACAGGCAACAACTTGGCATCGTCAGGAAATGATTACCTGCGAAGAGGGTGAGCCACTCTAAATATATTTGGTAGGTAAATATTAACGATAATAATATTAAATAGTGTAGGGGCAAAGGGGTTCCAGGTGAAATTAAGATACCCAATTTTGCACACCAAAATATATTCTTACAGATTAAATGAACGGCGCGCTCACAGAGAAGATAAATTAAATCGAATCCTATTCTTCTAAAATCCTAAAGAAAGCTTTCTTTTTAAATATATCAAACAAGTGACGTTTCCTTTTGCCTTTCAAATTAAATTAATTACAAATAAAATAAATTAAGGCGTTTCTCTTACAATAAAATATACGTCACATGACGCACATGGTCATGTAGCTGCATGAACACATAGTATGAAATTTAAATGAGGTTTATATGTATCGTTTTCTGGTTTGTATATGAACAGCTGAAATGTGTAGGTTGGTTGGGTGTTAGGTGGAAATTGCTGAGGGCAGCAGTACGTTGATTTATTCCTGACGGAGAGGAGGAGTTTCCCGAGGGCCCGGATGCTGGACAGATGTTGCGGATCATGTCAGAGTCAGACTTCCCTCTGGGGAGCGATCGCCTTCCTGAGCCCACTAGAAAATGAAATTATAAGGAAGGCGACGAGGGGGCGACCGAGCCGTCGTTTTCGCCGTGAAAAACTCGGGAAAATTAATCGGAATCCTCGAACTGCCCCATCTGCAGGAGGGAATCCCTCGTGGTGGTCCCATCAAGATGAAAATTTCGGTTCCTCCACTGGCCTAAAGTACGGGAAAAAAACGAATAATAACGGAAAAATTAATTAATTGTTTTAAATAAACGTCCCGTTCGACGTATTCGTGTAGAAATTTGTGTGTGCTTTTACGCACTCTGTCCTCCTCACGCCTGTACCTACAGAGTGGCTCCAATTGAAGGTCAGAGGAAATTTCTTGTTGAGAAAAGTAAACACTTTTCTCCACGATAAAAAGTTCCAGTCATGCAGCATGTCTATAAGAGCGTATTCTCAAAGACATATTCGTGCTATTGTGTAAAAAGATGATATAGCGCAAAATCGTTCCACTTTTGGTAACATCATATAATTTTTTCTTGATTTTCGCCATTTTTAACGATTTTTGACCCAAAATAAAGTCAAATTTGACCCGCTCTTTTTTGAGAAAAATATTTTTGTCGTCAAAATCGTCCCTCCGTCGTTAATCACCGTCTCACACAACTCCAAGTGAATTAATATTGATTTTAACCCTTAATACCAATTTTCGACCCCCAAAAAATACAAATTTGATCCCTATTCTGTACGAATAACAACTGAAATGGTATTTTCTGTCTTTACTCGTCCTTCCACACCACTTTCAGTGATTTTATATCAATTGTTCGCTATTTTAGCCGATTTTATCGATATTGACCCCCCTAAAAGCTCAAATTTGACCCCCTTAGAATTTTTGGAAACCGCTCATCTTCGAACTCATCCTTTTGTTTGGCAATACAAACATTTTGGCGAAATTTGGAATTTTTCACAAGCACCCAAGGTCAAATATCGTCTAGAGTGCACATAAATAAATAAATAAATAAACACACAAATAAATAGACACATAAGTAAATAAATTTTTGTTAAACTCTAGGGATGAATGCAGGATGCTCTGAAACGGATTTTTCTGTAGAAAAAGTTCAAAAATTCTTGTTCTGAAAATTTTGGACCCATTGCGATAGCGTCATTTTCTTTCCCTCCGAAATAAACATTGTAGTAAACCAAATTTGCGTCGCAAAAATTACCTAGGTCTCCTTTATATAATACATGTACCTATATGTTGTTTTGAATGTACCTATATGTTGTTTTGATTGAATTCAGTTTGAATTCCGTTTGGCTGACATTGAGAATGGAGCCGCTGTAGGACTGCTGAGTGAGAATGAGATGAGGACGCTCCCTAAATCTAAATTTGGATGTGCACATTCAACACCGAAAAAATATACAAAATACATTGTTTTTCAATGCAAATTTGCGTTGAGTGAAAATGCTAATTTCGTTATTGGAAAACATCCTTGAATTTGAAATTTAAAAACTTAAATTTGAATTGAAATAATAAACCAAAACCGTGAATTTGGTGTGATAAACCTAAAAACGCTGCAAAGTCCTTGTCGCATGGGTTTATTATTCTACTGGACATACCTACAGAAATGTTGGCTGTTCATTTATTGTTTCTTTCATGTGAAATAATTGAAATAGCTATTTCTGGTGGTTTCCACCAATTTTGGCCCCCAAAACTTGAATTAAGTACGTTTTTTTTTTCAAATTATCTTTGATCATTGGTAGTGACATTTAAACATCTTGATCCACGTATCGACACTTTTCCTAGTGTTATTATACACATTGATGGTGATTTCAGACGATTTCCCAGGTTTTTGACTAAAAAAAATCAATTTTGGGAGCTGAACATCTGGTACAACCTCAATTTTCCACTCCTTGGTCAAAGTTGACTTCATATTCGGTCTTCTCGTCCCCAAAAACATGGAAAACGATACCTCAAAAGCTCATTTTACTAACATGTTACTAAAACACAAAAAGTACCTATTTTTATACACATTTTCACTCATAACACCCCTGGGTATATTCCGATCGGGCTGAAAGTTTCGGGACACAACTAGGGCCCAAATGGAGCATGTGTGCGAAAGAACGAATTTTTTAGACCGAAAATGAGGCCGGTACACGTGATACGGCGGACGGACATTGCATTTTGGTTTATTATTCTGGGAATAATACACCTATGTAATCGCTCAGCAATACATTTTTATAACACCCCCTAAACATTTTTTCTTTTACGTTTCAAGGTGCGTAGATCCCAAAAATGCAATGTCCGTCCGCCGTCCGCCGTATCACGTGTACCGGCTTCATTTTTGGTCTAAAAAAATCGTTCTTTCGCACTCATGCTCCATTTGGGCCCTAGTTGTGTCCCGAAACTTTTCAGCCCGATCGGAATATACCCAGGGGTGTTATGAGTGAAAATGTGCACAAAAATAGGTTTCGGAGGTTTTTGGTTGTTTTGGTAAAATGTTGGTAGCATGAGGTTTTGAGGTATCGTTTTCCATGTTTTTGGGGACGAGAAGAAGAGAAGACGAGAAGTCGATTTTGACCAAAGAGTGGAAAATCGAGGGTCTACAAAATGTTCAGCTCCCAAATTTGATTTTTTATGGGTCAAAAACCTAGGAAACGTCTGAAATCACCATCAATTTGTATAATAACACTGGAAGTAGTATCAACACGTTGATCAAGACGATTAAATAATGGCACTGCCAATGATCAAAGATAAATTGAAAAAAAAGGAGCGTACCTACCTAATTTGTGTTTTTGGGGCCAAGGTGGAAACCACCAGAAATAGGTATTTCAATTATTTCACATGAAATAAACAATAAATGAACAGCCAACATTTCTCTAGGTGTGTCCAATAGAATAATAAACCCATGTGACAAGGACTTTGCAGCGTTTTTGGAATCTACGCACCTTGAAACGTAAAAGAAAAAATTTTGAGGGGGTGTTATAAAAATTTTTTGCTGACCGAATACATAGGTGTGTTATTCACAGAATAGTAAACCAAAATATGTAGTATAGAATTTCTCTCGTTGTGGTTGTTCCCTCAACACTTCCAAGTCAAAAGCAATAGGGCGTGATATTAATAATATTATGGGCTGGGAGCACAGCTTTGGAGGGGCGTCCCTTGAAACAGGTGCCCTCGCCCACGTATAAGTATGGCTGGTTATTTTTATTGTTTTCGAGATCACCTCATAACAATAGCGATCGGAGCTCACAATGGGGCAGAAGGACTCGGTGGTACAAAGGGCTTTGTACGTGGCGGCGGGTCACCGTCCCCGCTAGCGACACCTATTGTTGGATCTGCAATTCTAATCGGTTCTCGGGTTGTGAATTAGTCGGAAAGTGGGAGATCGGAGATTGGATAAGGCGCATCTTTACACGGTGGGCATAACATAGCAGTGGGGCCCTACGGTAGGACTGCTTGGCTGGTGGTGAGGGGGGTGAAGTATACTCGTAGCAGTGGCTTTGTTCCAGCCGACGCGATTTCTGCGCACAATGCGCACAAAAACTTGTGTTCCAATCACATCCAGTGCTGAAACTGTTCACTGTTGTAGGTTTTGTGGATAAAGTGTCCCAGCCAGGTCCGGGAACTGAGTTCTCAGTTTCCTAACTTTTCGCATCCGATCGACAACGGGGTTTTCGGTTTATTATTTTCAATAATAAACCTTTGGAATCGACCATGAAAAAGAAAAAAAATTACCCCACCTCAAGATTTCATGGTTTACGTTTCAAGAAACGAGGAATACGAATATCGAATAAAAACCCTGCAAATCCCTGCAAAGCGGTTTATTATTTTGTACAGAATACCCTTCTGTAACAGATCACAGCTCTCTGTATAGATAACCCGTCTGTATAATATAATATGTACATGTGTAATATGTATTTTGTGGATCGCAGACACTAGGTACCTACCTATCTAAATCACGAGTTAAATGTTGCTAAAATAATTCTGTGAATGACAAACAGTAACTAAAATGGCAAAAAGAAACGCAAATAATGAAGTTCTGAAGGGAAATTATTGATGTGGAGTGAAAAAAGTTGCAAAAGTACCTACCAACAAACTCCAGCCCCTTCTACGTAGATGGTTTAATGAACCGTTGTGTAATAATTTACCGTTGTGTAATCATTGTGTAATAATTTACCCATCAATAATACTTCAACGTTTGTTCAAGTTTCGGTACCTATCAACAAACTCCAGAAGAGCCATCATTTTTCAAATGAAATAATATCGCAACCATCTCGACTCCATACTCTGTGAATATAATCAGGTGATCCCTAGCAATGATGATCTCGGGCCAGTTCCCGATTGTTAGCGCGTCCCTGGTGACGAGATTTGGGCTGAATGTATACAATTTCATTCACCCTGCTGTTGAAAATTCCTGTCGATGCAAACTTCTGGGCCACTGTGAACGAACGCGGCTGGACGTACAATGCTCCGGGTGGTCTTAAAAAACTCCCAAGTTCGAGAACTATTTAAAACCGTAAAAAAATTCGAGAAAACGGCGTCCTGGAGACATCAACCCCTATTTTTCACCCCTTAGGGATGACTGACATTAACCCCGAGCTTCGAGGACCAACTAGAACCCAAACGGGACCTATAAACCGAATTTCGTCAATTTTGGTTCATGGTAACTAAGAAAAGTGCAAAGCACGGCGGACGTACAGAAATTGTTTTATTACATTTTCGGATTCTACATACCTTGAAACGGAAACCATCAAATTTTGAGGGGGGGGGGGGGGGTAAAAATTTTTTTCATGCTCGATTCCAAAGGTTCGTTACTGAAAATAATAAACCAAAAAAAAAATCCCCCCCCCCACCCATATAATTTCTTGGTTTACGTTTCAAGAAACGAAGAATACGGATATCGAATAAAAATATTTTCGTCCGTCCGCCGTACGCCGTCCTCGTGTTTTTACTAAGTTCCCATGAACCAAAATGGCACGAATTCGGTATGTTGGTCTTGTTTGGGCTCTAGCTTTGGTTCGCGAAGCTCGACGTTACTGTCACTCAGCTCTAAGGGGTGAAAAATAGGGTTGAAATGTCCCGAGTATCCCTATCCCGGAAAATTGTACTTTGAGGTAGGGGTTTTCTCGCATTTTTAAATAGTTTGATTGGGGGGGGGGGCTAAAGATTTTCTGCCCAGGATGTACCTATACTCTACCTGAAATCTGGGTCTGGGTAGGTGCTGCCTACCTACATAAATCAAAATGTCATGTGTAAACTTTTTGTAATATTTTGTTTACTTATTTGGTTGTTTGAGACTATTTTTAACGTAATAGTCCTAATTGAGAAGTCCTACAAACTGTCATAATAACAATCATCACCTGTATGTTGTTCTAGATAGATACATATGTAATTCTACATATTTATATACTGTGTAATTCTAATCGCGGAGATGGTACATTTTGTATGTTTATTGCTGTGCTTTATATAGATTTTCCAAGTCAAATTCAACTTTTTCCCAAACCAAATTCAACATTTCTCCGTGATCGCGCCCATTGAAAAACAAGGCGAGTCCAGCTCAAGTGCCTACTAAGCCACTTTTTGAAAATGTTCAAAATTTGAACAACATTTTTTGAATAGTGAGCAAATAAATTTTGCATACTTTTTGAACCAATTACCCGGAATTCTGCGTGAATATTGATGAGAAATCCGTTTTCCGAGTTGAAATATCTCTCTCTATCCTCAAATGAGAAGTAGAATACAATTGATTCATTTTGGTGCTGTCACGTGGTGGATTTTGCAACTCGTTGCATTTAGCCTTAAATGAAGGAATCGGGTTAGTCAATCGTTCTTTTTGTTCCATAATATTACGCATGCCTCCTCAGTGCTCTGAGTTCAGGCCCTTCCATAATTATGATATGATCATGATGAACCTGTATCTATGTACCTATTAATCTGTTATGATGTAGCTGTGTCTTCCTAATGCACTGCTCTACGTTTCACGGGTTTCTTGTATGCGTTGTTTTGTTCAGTTATTCCGAGAAATAACAATAAAAGGAGGCTCTTCTTCAGTACCAATGATAGCTTTTTTCCCCAATATCAATATTGAATTCGGTATGGAAAATGTTGAATTTGGATTTAAAAAATGTTGAATTTGGTTTGGAAAATGTTGAATTCGGTTTGGAAAATGTTGAATTTGAATTGCAAAATGTTACATTTGGTTTGGAAAATGTTGAATGTGGTGTGGAAAATGTTAAATTTGACTTGGAAAAGTTATATTATTGTTGATACTTGGCTTTTCACTGTCAGTAGCTTACTAATTATTATTAGCCTTTGGAGTTCTCATGAATTAAATCCTGCACCTCACTGTGATGATTTCGATTGTTTTGCAAGAATCTCTGTGAATGCTTCAGCAGGTACGTTCAATTTTGAAATCGTTCACGGAGCTGGTACGTTTTGTAATTCTGTTATTGTATTGTGTATTTTATTGTATTGTATTTCGTTCCTCACAAATGGAAGAGCCTTCTCTGCAATATCGAGTTTTGCTGCTGCTCAATTCTGTTAAACTCTAATCGTGAGCATGCCAAAATTGAACCACCAAAATATTCTGCGTTCAGTTAACGCATATTGAAGGAATCCTATGTGAAACAAAAATACCAACATAACGTACGTATAAGTTTACATAATCGTGCAGGTGACATTTGACTACTTCATGCTTATTTGCACTCGAAATATCCTCGTTCATCATTGTTTTGACTAATTTTATATATTATGTACCGATTATCCTCCTGATTCAGTTTTACGGAGTCTGCGTTAGTGAATTAGCTGCACACTTTCTGTCCTTAAAGGAACCTCACTGTAACATTGTGTTCAATTCCGTTCACGATCTGATGAAATTTATTTCTTAGTAATTTTTTTCAATATGATGATGTCGATTTGAACGGAAATAAATCATTTTTGCTGTGATTCCTTCGAATAAACTATCGAAATCAGATTGTACCTTCCGTCGTTTTCTGTACACACCCAATTCAATGCAGAATGCAATTAAGTGCGATGCAGTAAGCTTCTACGTAGAGTATACTAGGTATTACTACCACCAGGTACTATATGCGACTAAGTATAACTGTTTCTAATAAAACTGTTTTTCATGTCAATATAATTCATACTTTTTTCGCTGAGTATATGTAGGATGCTGTTTCTTTTGTCAAAACTGCTCCTGGTCATGTATTTTTTTTTTTGGTATTTCAAAATAAATATCTTTCTGAAGAAATGCAGCTGATTTTTACTCATCCAACAAATTTTACGTTTTTGTTTCACTGTCCTCCATGACCTAACTTACCTAATGATAAAGAAGATAAAGTATGAATTTGAATTTGGTAGGACTAAGTACGTACGAAAGTGGTTGAAAAAGCATGAAATTGGTTGGAAATTTCCCTCGAATAAGCTGTATATAGGTATTAACACTGCCTACAGTAATATCAAAAATGAGGTGAGTTAATTCATGATACAGTTTTTAATATAATGGTACATCTGAAATTATCGAATGTACAGGTACCTACTGAAGGTTTGTAGACTCATGAATACTTTAATAGTACAGGATTTGATTGAGGCAATTTAGTTCGATTGTCATTTTCACAATACGACTGCACAGTCTTGAGGATTTGAATTTGATTTTTAAGTGGTCCGAAAAGGATTCGGATGCTTTCTCTGGGCTTCAGGTTGCCCCAAAAGCCGTGGCTTCAGGTTGTCCCTGTATTTCTCCCAAAATTGCAAACAAAGGGAACCCCCTTTCTGGAGGTCTGGCTTTCCAAGGGGCGTCCCTAAAAATGAAGTACGGCAGTCGTCTCTTCCAAGTGGACGAACTCCGGTGGTTCTGGACATCCATGGACTTAGCACTGCAACGAGGTAATCCTGCTGAGCTACGTACACACTCTGCCATCAATGCAAGTCTCTACTGGGCAAAAATGTGAAAACCCAAGTATGAGATCTGTACTTTCCATGTTCATGTAATAATAATTTCACAGACTTGTAGGTCATTTCTAGTGGTTTTTTCAAAGTGAATTCCACTTGAGTTGCTGCAAAATTGTCTTGGACAAAAATGACAAATTATCTAATGTTCTTTGGCGTTCTTAGCAGTGGTGGGTAAAAGTAGTTCATCTGAGGGACTCAAGTTCAGTAGGGTCACTCCTTGAGAGGAGTAGTTCTTTTGAGTTAGTTCAGTAGTTCATTCCAGTTCCTTTTCGTTTCCAGTCACACAACACAAACACTGAACTTTTTATCAAATTTATTTATTTTTTAAACACTAGTAATTACATAAGAGGTTACAATATATATACATAGTTAATGCTACAAACTTCCTTATGACCTAGAACGATATCGATAGTTTAAATATCCGGCTGGATTCTGGCATGGTTTATAGGAAGGAACGACCGGACGAAGGAACGGATGTACGACTCCAACTTAGTTCCTTATTCATTTGAACTGTCTTTCCGTGATACTGTAAACTCCTTGTAGCATCCACCCCATCTGAATGACTCCTAATGAACTAAAGGAACTATCGTTCAG
This sequence comes from Leptopterna dolabrata, assembly GCA_954871275.1. Classification (NCBI taxonomy): domain Eukaryota; kingdom Metazoa; phylum Arthropoda; class Insecta; order Hemiptera; family Miridae; genus Leptopterna; species Leptopterna dolabrata. The sequence goes on from OX940980.1 coordinate 33,813,773, forward strand.
TGGATACTGTCAACTCCTCATGTAGTATCCAACGTTCCTGTGAGCTACAGGAACTAAAGAACTAACTCACTCAGTAGCCTTGTTCCTCTTCCTTCGTACTAGTTCTTTAATTCTTAGTTTAACAGATCGATAGTTCTTTAGTTCCTTTGGTTCCCCCTTCCTACATCCACCTCTAGCCACTGGTGCTTGATTCTTTTACTCTGTGGTCCTATTGAACGATCGTTCAGTGAAGTGAACTACACAGAGAAGGAGTTAGTTCTTCAAGAGTAGCAGGAACTATCCACCTCTAGTTCTTAGTACTTTTGTATCAGAAGTTTCATTGCATCATACGTTTTAATACGCACACGTATTTTCCTGTAGTATTTTATACTGTTGCAACTTCCGCCCAATAGTGGTGAAATACTCAACAAAATTAGGGACATTTTGCCGCTCGCGAGTACTGATGTAACCCCCAGTGGTGAGCCTCGTCTGACAGTGCTCCATCTCGTCTGTACCTGCAATGTCGATCCCAGCTAAGATTTTGAAGTTTCTTAGAAATTTAAGGCACGAATGACCCCCAATATTGACCCCTCTGGGTCTCATGCTGAGATTACTAACTGCTTATTACCCCCGATGTGATAATCTTACCTTATAATATTATACTCAGGATGGAGCAGTTGTCAAATGAGGCGTTTCTTAGTGATGAGGTCATAATGCAACCTATTGGCGTTGGTTCGGCTTGATGAATATTAATTAAAATTATTTTATTTGATGAACAATTCCGAGGAGAAGCACGTAGTATGGATGAGGTTAGGGTAAATGTTGTACCTTGAAAATATTGGTAAGCCTCCCATTGGATGGTGGATGACAGGCTGATTTTAGAAAGCATCTGGTTGCAGCATCGCATGATCGGCTGAAGCTTCTGGTAAGTACCTGATAAATTCATTAATAGAACTTATACCTATGTTAGATTCACTATCGGATCTATTATGTTACATTATGTACACGATATTATAGTCACATAAGGTTAGGTGATCAGTTATTACAATGGCTCCGATCGTTTGGCAGTTTGGAAAAACAGAGAAAATAATATCAAGTTCGTTATACAGCATGACCAAATAAGCGAATTTTCGAAGTACCTAATGCACCAAACTACCTTCAGTTTATAGCAATTTTTCGAACTTTTTTTTTAACGACAAATTCCATTACCTAATAAATATATGATCATTTCTATGCACTCCAAACATCTTTGTCATCCAAATAATCTTTGATAGTATAGGCCATTAAAGTGATGAAGAAATACAATATGTATGTTCAGACGTATTATGTTGTCTGACGCTACGACTAAAAAAAAATTTCAAATTTCGCCAAAATGCTTGCGGAACGGCAAACGAAAGGATGAGTTCGAAGATGAATATATTTTATATACAAAAAGATGGCCGAATCTGTGTATGTTTGGGGGATCAAAAATCGCTGAAAATTAGAATTATGGCTCAAATCACCAAATACGGGTATAAGTTTACCAAAAGTGGTATATAGAATGTTGAATCGAGAACTCAGAGGCCGATTTCAATTCTCAAAAATATCTTGCCTTGAAAAAGTTGGTCAAATTCGACTAGCTGGGTTCAAAAAGGCTAAGAATCGTAAAAAATAGCTTTAAAAAAAGTCTCCAGCGAAAATTCGCATGCGGTCATGCTTGCATTGACTGGAACTCCTGTAATTACCAAAATTCTGGCATATCTACAAAATTTCATCGGTTTTTAGCGATTTAATATCCCAAAAAAACTCAAATTCAGCACCCTTTTTCTTGAAAAACATTTTGATGACTGTAATGAAGTTTTTTTTCGATTCACCATTCTGTACCAATTTTGGTCAATTTATAGCAGTATTTGGTCTTTTAAACAAATCAGCAATTTGTACAGAAATTCAGCTAGTTTTGACCCCGCCAAAATTCGAATTTGACTAATGTTTTAGATGAAATATTCATGGCTGGTGAAATAGTTTTTTTTTTTAATCACCATCTTTTACCACATTTGGTGGTATTGTATGAATGTTTAGTAATTTGAGCTATTTTTAGCGGACCCCCCCCCCCCCCCCATCCTCAGTTTGACCATAGATTTTGTTGAAAATAATTTATATATATACCTATCCATATAATCCTCCCGTACCGATTCACCATTCTCTACAGATTTTGGTAAACTTATATCGACGTTTTTTATAACTTGACCAGTAGTACACTATTTATGAAGTTTTGACCGCTCAGAAAAAGTATTTGACCCACTTTTAAAACTAAAATCATTATTCTTTTGCTATCGAAATATTATTTTCACTCTCGATCCACCACTCAAATCACCATACACCATTTTTGGTGATTTAAAATTGAGTTTTAATGGTTTTTTTCAAAACTTTTACGCCACATAAACTAAAATTTTACCCACTTTTGCCCATCTTCGAACAACTAATTCTTTCATTTGCCTTTACATTTTGGAAGTTTTAGCTCGTAGCCTTGGTCAGATACCTGTCGTATGGAGTGACACACGAACAAACTTGGGTTTATTTAGAATCCTGTGATATGAAAGCAATCGGCGACGTTTCAAAAATTCATATACCTACATACCTTACCTACCTACTATAAATTTTGGATCAATTTTCAATAACCTGTTTCATTCAACAATGTGTCAATAATTTAAATCCCTATGTCCAAAATTTGATTTGTACCTGTGGAAAACGTTTCAAAAATTCGCGAAATTTGTGGATTTATACAAAATTTGCTCAGTTCGTCATGCTGCACAGCATGGAGTTTGGTTTAGGGATACTGGGCAGGTGGTTTAGTTTGTTATTCTGAACATAGTCGCAATATAAGAAAACAATTTCAGGGATACGACGCCGTTTGGGCGACAGCCGCAATAACCCGAGAGGCGGCGCCGGTGCCATAGGTGGAGACGGCGGTGGTGGTGGTGCCATAAGGCCCAACACGGCCAATATCGTTGTGAGTTGGGCGGAAGGGGGCGGAGGAGCCCCCGGGGCCGATCCATACAGCCGGAACGGCCCCCGGAAAACTGGTTAAAGGATGAGAGGAGGAGGGGGGGGGGGGAGTGCCCGACCCCCGGGAAAACCTCTTCTGCCCCCCTTCACCACCCACCCGCCGAGGCAAATGTAAGGGGTCGACCCCGGGGGTGTTTTCTCCGTTGAGGAGAGAAAACTCGGGGGGTTTGGCGGAGGAAGGGAAAATACGGGGAAAACCCCAGCGATGGAGAGGCGGAGGAAACGGAATGCCGAGGAAGACGAGGGAGAAGACGGGGAAACTCGGGGGCGGCGTCGGAGGAGCAGCTCGTGGGCCAATGGGCTGCTCCGGCTCTGATGCCCTCGCCACACCCACCCGAGGGCTCCCCCCTGAAAGCCCCCCCTTGAATCCCTCCCCTATTAACCTCCCCACCCCCTCCATCAACAATACACATCTCTATAAAATTTCCATCCATCTTGTAAAAACATTTTGTTTCGGCACGTTTTAACAAATTTTCCATGAAAAGAAAGCAGTGGGACTAAAATGTTTAGTAGGGTACATGAATTTACCTTTTTGTTTCATCATTTTCAATAATCAGCCTTTGGAATCGAGCATGAAAAAAATTTGTTTAACCCCACCCACCCACACACCACAGAATTTTATGGTTTGCGTTTCAGCGTACGTAGAATCCGAAAATGGAATACATTTCCCAACGTTTCATTAATGGAACTAAAAACGCTGCAAATCCCTGCACAACGGTTTATTATTTTGTACAGAATACCCTTCTTTTACAGATCACAGCTCTCTGTGTAGATAACCCGTCTATATAATATAATATGATTGTACTGCTCTATACATATTATGTTGATCGCAGACCCTCCGTAGGTTAGTACCTAACCCCGTACTCGGTACTACGTACCTACCTAAATCACGAGTTAAATGTTGCTAAAATAATCCTTTCGATGACAAACAGTAACTAAAATGACGAAAAGAAACGCAAATAATGAAGTTCTGAAGGAAAATTGTTGATGTGGAGTGAAATGGATGCCCCTTCTGCGTAGATCACCGTTTTCTGTGGTCAGTAGGTACCTAAAATGAACCGTTGTGTAATAACTTGCCCATCAATAATACTTCAACGGTTGTTCAAGTTGTAAAAGTACGATCAACAAAATCCAGCCCCTTCTAGGTAGATGAACCGTTGTGTAATAATTTACCGTTGTGCAATAATTTACCGTTGCGTAATAATTTGCCGTTGTGTAATTTTACCACTGTGTAATAATTTACCAATCAATAATACTTCAACGTTAGTTCAAGTTTCACAAGTACCTACCAACAAAATCCAATAGTCCATCTCTTATCAAATGAAATAATATCGCAGAACGACCAACTCGACTTCATACAGCCATCCTTGATTATAATCAGGTGCTCCCTAGTGATGATATCCGGACCGGATTTATACCGTTTGATTCACGATCGTGTTGACGAAGCTTTTTGGTACACACGAACGGCTGGACGTACAATGCTCCGGGTGGTCTCAAAAAATTGTTTAGCGTCAAATTTAATAACGTAAAAAAACCATACCCTTCTATCGAAAGTTTTCGAGATACGGCGTTCTGAAAATTTCAACCCCTATTTTAAACCTCTTAGAGATGACTGACAGTAACGTCGAGCTTCGAGGACCAACTAGACCCCGAACGGAACCTATAACCCGAATTTCATCAATTTTGTTTCATGGTAACTAAGAAAAGTGGCCAGTACGGCGTACGGCGTATGGCGAACAGACAAATATTTTTATTGCAGTTTCGGATTCTACATAGGACCTACCTTGAAACGTAAACCATCAATTTTGAGGGGGGGTTAGACTTTTTTTTTTTTTTTCATGCTCGATTCCAATGGTTCATTTTTGAAAATAATAAACCAAAATTAAACATTTCTGCACCTCCTTCATAGCTGGGACTTTCCTTAATTACCATGAACCAAAATTAATGAAATTCGGTTTGTAGTTCCCCTTTGGGGTCTAGTTGGTCCTCAGTCATCTCTATAAGGGGTGAAAAGTAGGGGTTGCAATTTTCAGAACGCCGCACAGTAGTCGGTTTCAAAATTGATTGTAACTAAATTTTTTTTGGTATTTCTATTATTTAAGGTAGCAAACTAAAAGCGTTTCAAGAGTAGAATAAAAACTGTTGCGCTTGAATTGTCACAAAATTTCACAGTTGGAAAACCCTAGTTTATGAGGGATTTTCGTTATAAGTTCATTCAGCCGAGTGAAGCACAATATTTTGCGAATAATATGTTGTTTCTCACTAATTTTTTTGAAGTTCATTGCCATCACTAAAAACTTATGCGTTTCCTCAAGAAGTTTTAATGGTGGTTTTATAACTCAACTGTCGCAAAATACCATGTTTCTAAACTTCAAAATGCTAGAAAGTGCTTTACGCCGACTTGATATTGGTCTAGATACTCTCAGTACGATTCTAGATACTCACAAGAAACTCAAAGACCAGGTGCAGCAGGGCTCTTTAACATCAAATAAGCCGAACAAAGTAAGGAAAATGCGAAATAGGCAAGCCATTAGAGGTTTATATTTTTATGTATTCGTTTATTTGTATCTAAATGACTATAACTATATCTACCGGTAGCTTTTTTGTTAAAATCTAGGGATGAATTATTCAGAAGCTACAAAACAGATTTCCCTTTAAAATTCAAAAATTCATGTTTTGGAATTTTTTGACCCATCGCAATAGCTTCACTTTCTTTGAAAATTCGCTTAAAAAAAAATCATTATCTCACTACCTGCAGCTTGCTACTTTTAACTGGAGGCGTTCGGTGTATGTATTTATGGTCTGTGGGTATTAATATGTAAGTAAAATATTCAAGGATCTCCAAGTCAAGTTCGATGTTTTCCCACTCAAAAACAAGTTTTTCCAAATCAAACTCTAGGTTTCCGAAACAAATCCAAGGTTTTCCAAGTTAAATTAAAGGTTTTTTCTGTCAGATTCGAGGTTTTCCATCTCAGATTCAAGTCAAATTAAATGTTCCTCAAATTTTGTTCATGTCAAACTAGGTTTAAATAGTTTTTCGTTTCAAGTAGTTATCGAAGTTATTTCAATCCACATTTTCAACTGTTTTTTTGAACGGTTGGGAAAGGGGCTCATAGTTTGACAAAAAATAAGCAAATTTATCAATATTTTTTATTTCAATAGTCAAAAATATTACTTCCCACGAGAGTGGGTCAAAGTTAAAATATTTGGGATCAATTTCGAGTCTATGCGTCAAAATTCGGTAGAAATGGCTCCACCAACAGCTGACATAAATTCACCAAAAGTGGTATTGAGCCGCAGCGAGGCTTGAAATGATGATTTCTATAAGAAAAAAGTGTTTACACAGCTGGTGCACAAATTGAGTTGGGGGGGGGGGGGGGGTCAAAAATCGCTAAATAGTTGGAATGGTTTTAGGGGTCAAACATTGGTAAAACACGTTTGCCACGTTTCATTTCACGAAACGTGGCGTGGAAATTCGAGACTTGGAAACACTACTTATTTCAATAAGAATTCAACAATATTTTACTTTTTAAAAAAAATTCGTTCAAATTCTGTTTTTGCGGTCAGAAATCAAAATCAGGAACTGTGAAAAACCCCGCGAAAATCGTTTTAAAATTGAAAAATCAAGCAAATGTATTTCCTTAAAAGAAGTGGGAACGGCCGACCAATGGGAGGAGGGCTGTGGAGGGGGTAACCAAGTGTCCTGTCAGCTGTCGCAATTGAGGCAACTAATTACTCCTCGGCCTCCTGACGAAAGAGCTCAAATTTGACCTCTTTTTTTAATAATTTTCTAAATGTATTGTTAAAATAGTCTTTTTAGCCTCAGTTGGCCATTTTATTCCACTCTTGGGAGATTTATGTCAATTTCTAACAACCTATGAAGTTATTGCCGGTTTTTAGAAATTGTTTACCCATAAAAATGTCAAATTTGATAAATGCTCTGAAACGGAAAAGAATCGAAGTTTTCAACTATTCACTTCGGTAGGTATTGGTATTTATTGGCCAATTGCAGCAGGTTATTTTCGAAAATTGATCTTGAAAGAACTTATCCTTCAAGGACTTAAGGGGAAATAGCCCGACGACTAGTTCCAAAAGCCGCCACGACGTGGCAGCACCAAAATGAGCATTCAAGAGCCGCCTTCCTCACCAACCCCCGCCCACCACCTTCTGGGCAAGAATCGATGGGGTTTTAGGGGCCCAATTTTAAATTTGAGAAAACCATCGTAATCAGGACACAACCCTATTGAATTTGGGTAATTCTGATTTCCGAAGAAATTAGCCAAATTTGAACGCCAGTGATCCAAATGTTCAAATTTTGAAATTTTGAAATCCAGAACCAATTTGCGGAAATTCTATGCTAGTATTGATATTGACTTCAGTGCAATTTAAAGATTGAAAATCGGTCAATTATTAACGAAATGAGAGCGAAGATTAATTTGCCCTCGACTGTGTTGCCATCTCTGTTGAATATTCTTACAAGTTTTTTTCGGGCCATTTCCTCTTAACTCTGGACTTAATTAAGGATTCTCTAGTTGTTTTAGGTAGGTAAATAGGTAGTATGTAGGCAGGTAGTGGAGGTGGAGGTGGATTGGCAGGCATTTCAAGGATTTCGGGCTTTTAAGCACCGCATTTTTCACTCTGTGCAACGCCCGGGAAACCGTCCGGTGTTCCCATACGCGTGCGTATGTATGTGAGCGCCTCCAAGAAAGAAATCTCCTCTACTACCTCAGGGAAAGCTCAGGACTGTCACATTTCATGACTCATCAAAACTGTTTTGACGCTCCCTTCGTCATTTATTACAAAGAGGGAGAAAAAAAAACCTCCATTATTTATCCTTCATTGCTGCGGTCCTCTCACGCCTCGGTAATTCCAACCCTGAAAATCAAGATCGAGAGCTCACGTCAGCAGCAGAGCTCGTCACCGCACAGATCAAGTGGCATTCGAATAAATTACTCAGTCGGTGATATTCGACGTGTATTGAGGAGGCGGGAGGCTGTGTATGTAATATTTATCTATCTGTGCTCTATGTGTGTGTGTGTATGGGTTGTATATATATATGTATATATAATATATATATATATCCGGTGTTTAACACTCAGGTTTCCCGCCATGTGTCACTAATGAGGATTTTCGGGGTGGGAAGTTTGTTGGTGACAGACTATTACACGGTCCGTTGGTCTCCCTCCGGAATAGTTTAACACTCTGTCGATTATTCCAACCCCCCCCCCCCCCCCTCCACTCCTCGCCCGTTATCAACCTACCTTCCCCTCCTCCTTCCCCTCCTAATTTAAATATCGCAGCAATCTCCAGCGATTGTAGCGCAACAGGGAATTTTTGTCAAAATATATATATAAACATATAGGTATAGGTATATATATATTTAAATATTTGGAACTCTTGGAAAAATTGTAGTTTGAAGCCGGTAATATTCAAACGAGATTGATTAAAAGTAAAAATGCGGCAGGAAATGAAGTGTCGGGTCTATTGACATCTGAGCTGTTGGACCAAGGAGGCTGAGCGAAGCTTCGGAGGCGAAAGTTCTCAATGCTGCCAACAACCCGACATTAGAAATGGCAAACCTTCCTGGCGATCCTTCAAGAACCTTTCCCGTCGGTTTGATTTTGAGGACGTGTTTTTTTCAATTTATTTACAATTTGCGGTTCCATCCATCCATCGATTGCGGTTCTGTGTATAGTTTAAAGTTATGCGTAGTAGCAGTGCGTGGGGTCTGAAAACGGTGGGGCACCAAACCAGGACACAAAAACCAACAGATTTGTCTACAAAATACCCCAAGGCAACAACACCCTTCTCTTATATCTTATCTCATTTAATGAACACTCAATCGTTGTACGAAAACGTCGACAATTTCTACTGCAACTTAGCCACCGATTCATGTATTACAAAAATGTAGTCAAATAAAATACATCAAAACCCGTTGGCCGGTACCTACTTGAATGGAGAAGTTATTGACTAGAAGTTAGGTAGTTATGTGTGTGTTGACGCCGATCAATCCACAAACCACAAGATCACAAACAGCAAACAGTGCAAAACGCATGTGGGTACCAAAAATACATAATATGTGTCATCGGAACCGGACCGAACGCAAAACGCACACAATTTGACGGAAAAAAATGGAAGCTTACAACAGACTCAACAGAGCAAGCGAATGTGATTCAGAGACAACAAAAACAAATCGGAAGAAGAAACACCTCGTATCGAAATGACAAATTGAATCGAAGGGATCCATCGAATCGATTGTGAAATGAACGATTTTGAGGCGGAAATGAGATTCTGGGGACAGGGCCCGAAGTGGGCGTGGCGAACAAATTTTTACTCGACTGCGCGGACGGACCACTTTTCTCGGTTGCCATGGGAACACCAGGTCCTCGGACCTACCTGCCAGTTTCAGGAGCCTAGGTTTCGATTTTGATTGCAGGATACTGTCGCTTTATTCCGATAAGATGCCAAGGAACCATCATGGATCCTCTACTAGAATATTGAATATCCATAGCCAGAGAAATATGGCGAGTCGCTGTTGAACTTTGTGAAAAATGCTAGATACAGTGTACGGAGGGAAATTCAGGTGCCAATTGAACAATGGTTGGTCTTTTTAGTGTTTTTGGGTGCCTGGGCAGTGGCCCAAGTGGCCTTATGGTCATTTCTAGCTGGAATTCAGACATTCAAATTTTCCAGTAGTTTCCTGCCTGGAATTTCCGACATAAACCCCCCATTATGTGGTCAATAGGTGTTAATTCAGTTATTGAACAGAATTTGGTTGAAAAAAAAAAGAAAATTTTTACCCCACGAAAACTGCTCTTTTACAGCATACTTAATCCTCCAAGGCATGACTAGGGCCAAAATCTTTGGCGAAAACGTCGCCACTGAATAATATTTAGAATGAATATTGGGAGGTACCCTCATTGCCGAACTTCCGCGAGGCTATTGCGAGTGACTATTATATTATTATGATTGTATGTATGTATGTTGTACCACGCTTCAAGCCGCAATTTTGGATATTTCGACTTGAAATTTTGACAGTAGGGCCTCCAGAATTGGCTGTAAAGTTTTTTGTGCCGCCATGGTGCCAGGGAACGGCGCCACGTTGGCACCAGTGGCGCCGCCTGTCAGAAAAATTTGTTTGGTACATTTTTTCATGTTTTCCAGTACGCTGAATCGAATGGAATAACTTTCAAAGCTCTATCAATAATCCTTACAGGGATTTATAAATATTTAGGTTTATTACGCAAAATCGCTATTAACGAACGTGGTTGGTAGAATAGAATTTGAGCCTATTTTGAGAGGCACCTGGTCAGTGGACCCGCTAGTTATAACCCAGATATCTACATAATAAATTTACCAGTGGTCGGAATACATCAGTACATCAAAATTTTTTTATGATTCTGAGTTCCAATCCAACGAACATCGATTTTTACCATCGACTTGCAACCACTGATGGCGGAAAACATCGAACACTGTACGAAGTAAAAAAGGCGTAGACTCAATTTTTTCCAATTTAGAGATTTTTGTATGGCTGGATTCGTAGCTTAAAGACCTATTTTTGTATCTAGTTGTAAAAGCTGGAAAATTTCTCTGAAAAAGTTATTCAAGGAAAACGTCTACGGTTTTTCGAGTTTTCAATGGTTTTCCAACGGTGAAACGCTGTGGTATTTCTTCCAACAAATAAAAACAGTAGATCCCAGACCTACGGTGTTAATTCATTGGAACAGTGAATTTAATTTAATAGTCATCAGGCAAGTACTGTTTTTCTTTGTTGTATTTCTCTCATAGTTGTCTGAATTCGTCAGGCGGTACCGTTTTTCAGTTTTGTGATGAGCGCCAAAAGCTTCGAGCGATCGACCGTAGGTGGCTTCCACATTGCGGTAAGTCGTATTTTACAAGGAAAAATAAAGGTACTGTTTTGGTTTATTATTCTGTGAATAATACACCTATGTATTCGCTCAGCAAAAAATTTTTATAACACCCCTTCAAACTTTTTTCTTTTCCGTTTCAAGGTGCGTAGATTCAAAAAATGCAATGTCCGTCCGCCGTCCGCCGTACGCCGTACGCCGTCCGCCGTACGCCGTATCACGTGTACAGGCTTCATTTTCGGTCTAAAAAAGTCGTTCTTTCGCACACATGCTCCATTTGGGCCCTAGTTGTGTCCCGAAACTTTTCAGCCCGATCGGAATATACCCAGGGGTGTTATGAGTGAAAATGTGTATAAAAATAGGTAGTTTTTGCGTTTTAACAACATGTTAGTAACATGAGCTTTTGAGGTATCTTTTTCCATGTTTTTGAGGACGAGAAGACCGAATATGAAGTCGATTTTGACCAAAGACGCGGAAATTGAGGTTTTACCAAAGGTTCAGCTCCCAAAATTGGTTTTTTATGAGTCAAAAACCTGAAATCAAAAACTGTCTGAAATCACCATCAATGTGTACAATAACATTGGAAAAAGTGTAAACAGGTGAATCAAGACCATTAAATGCCACTACCAATGATCAAAGATGATCTTAAAAAAAAAAAGCGTACCTATTTCATGTTTTGGGGGCCAAAATTTGTGGAAATCATCAGAAATAGCTATTTCAATCATTCCACATGAAAGAAACAATACATTTAACAGCCAACAAAAATCTCTAGAACTCCTATAGAATAATAAACCCATGTGACAAGGACTTTGCAGCGTTTTTCTCTTTGGGGAAGGGGTGAAAAAGCTCCAGCTACTACAGTGGGAAACAGCCGTAGCATGAGCGTCCGACAAAGAAAAGCGGTAGCAGACCCTCTACCGTTGTTTGAAGCAAAATTTACTTCATCTTCTGCAACGGAGAAAAACAGTTGCTTACATAAATTTATGTGTATTCTTCCAAAATTGATGCGCACTGCTGCTAGAGACGTAGAAACTAAATTTGGATCAATTGCACAAAAAATCAATGGAAAACATTGAAGAATGCCCATTTTGCAGCCTAAAAACTTTAACCTGCGTTTTTCTCAAAACTAGATTTCCTTGTTCTACGGCTTTCTTGCTTTGGACGGCAGTCTAGCAAACAATCGATCTTTTCAAACCATCACAATCGATATCAGCCCCAATTATCGCATGATTGAATCCCGTTCTGGTGACGCCCACGTCGGAATGGATCTCGGACTCCTCGGAGGAGCGTCGGAGCGTCGGAATTGAAGAGGGGAAATGCGGTTGCATATTCATCAGGAGGTGTCACCTGCAGCGGCACCCGCCTCTTATTCTCTTCGCCTAACCAACCTTCAACCAAAAACGAGAAATCCAATTTCATAAACCGCTGATCGCCCGAGTGGGCTCCTCCGTCCCTCGGCGGACTTTTCCTCCACCGGCGGAATTACAATATGAATGGGCGACGACTGCGGTGACGGTCGCCCGACCGTAAAAAAGTACTTCGCTCCCTCAACTCCCCGACACAAAAGCTCAGCTAAAGAGGACGCGCTAAACGACTCGTTGAGTTGGCGCCGGGGAAATTCGCGGCTCTTAGTCGAGTTATATTTTGCCGCGGTTGAGGGAACGTGAAGGCTCTGTTTTTTGGTTTATTATTCTGTGAATAATACACCTGTGTATTCGCTCAGCTAAAAATTTTTATAACACCCCCTCAAATTTTTTTTTTTTTTACGTTTCAAGGTGCGTAGATTCCAAAAATGCAATGTCCGTCCGCCGTATCACGTGTACCGGCTTCATTTTAGGTATAAAAAATTCGTTCTTTCGCACACAGGCTCCATTTGGGCCCTAGTTGTGTCCCGAAACTTTCAGCCCGATCGGAATATACCCAGGGGTGTTATGAGTGAAAATGTGTATAAAAATAGGTACTTTTTGTGTTTTAGTAACATGAGCTTTTGAGGTATCGTTTTCCATGTTTTTGGGACCGAATATGAAATTTATTTTGACCAAGGAGTGGAAAATTGAGGTTCTAAGAAAGTTCCAGCCTTAAATTTACGTTAAATTTTTGTATAAAATCGTCGTTTTTCCGCAAACAGTTCGGGTCCCCATTTGGGAACACATTTGGCTCCTATTTGTCCTCCGAAACACGGCAGCCCGATCGGCATACACCCAGGGGTGATTCGGAGATTCGGGAGAAAATTGATTGTAAAAATAGGGGTTTTCGAGGGATTTTTGAAGTTCTAGTGAACATGAGCTTGTGAGGTATCGTTTTCCATGTTGTTTACGGCGAGAAGACCGAATATTTGGTTGATTTTGACCGAAGAGTGAAGAATTGAGGTTTTAACGAGGGTCAGGCTCCCGAAATTCATTTTTTATGAGTCAAAAACATGGGAAATTGTCTGAAATTACCATACATTTGTATAATAACACTAGAAGTTGTAAGAGCAGGTGAATCAAGACAATAAAATGGTACTATCAACGATCAAAAATAATCTGTTGAAAGGAAAAGCCGAGCCTAATTCGTGTTTTTGGAGGCCAAAACTGGTGGAACCATAAAAAATAGCCATTTAAATAATTGCACACGAAAGAAACAATAAATGAACAGCCAAAATTTCTGTATACGTATGTCCTGTAGAATAATAAACCCATGTGACAAGGACTTTGCAATGAACATGAGCTTGTGTTTTCCATGATTTTTAGGGGTAGAAGACCGAATATGAAGTTGATTTTGACCAAGGAGTGCAAGAATTGAGGTTGTAACGAAGGTTAAGCTCCAAAAAATCATTTTTATAAGTCAGAAACCTGGGACATTGTCTGAAATCACCATAAATTTGTATAATAACACTAGAAGTAATATTAGCAGGTGAATCAAGACGGTTAAATGGCACTATCAATAATCAAAGATAATTCGTAAAAAAAAAAAGGTGCCTTTCTTGTTTTTTTGGGGCCAAAATTGGTGGAAACCGTCAAAAATTACTATTTCAATTATTGCACGTGAAACAAACAATAAATGAACAGGCAAAATATCTGTAGATATGTCCTATGTATACAATAATAAAACCCATGTGAAAAGGACTCGTAGCGAATCAATTTTCCATTTTTCCTCCCCGTTTCACGCGGAGCTCGTTCGTCGCGGTGAGAGATTTCCCAGCGGAGATGGAGCGACGCCATCAGCCCAGTGGTTGGTGTGGTTGGCGGTTCAGGGCGCCGCTGAAACATCAGGAAAACCTTTCGGAAGCTGATTTCTCCAGATAAGGGGTGACCTATTGTTTGAAGTATTGAGAGTTGGAGGGGGCCAAAATTCATTGGTGCGAATTTTGGAGGTTAGTACCTTGAACTAGTGAGTCCACTGACCAGGTGTCTCACGCAATTCTGAAAATAGGCTCCAATTCTGCCTACCACGGCTCAATAATAGCTATCTTTTGTAAGGTTTTATGGCTAAATATCTATCAATCGCTGTAAGGATGATTGGTAGAGCGTTGAAAGTACATAATTCCATTCGATTCACCACTGGCGCAAGCGTTCCCTGGCACCGTGGTGGCACTAAAACTATACAGCAAATTCTGAGGTTCTGTGGAGAATACCCTCACGATTTCAAGCCAAAATACTCAAAATCGTGGCTTGTTTGCGCGGTACAGATATGTACATTGTAATGCATATACATATACGTTTATATTATACATATATATTAAACATTATATTTTTATTATATTATCAACTTATTATATTTATTGTATAGGTAGTCACCCGCAAATGCCGCTGGATTCTAAGTAAGAAACCTCACCAACGTTCGGCAATTACTATAGAATACTATTTTCGACGATTTACAGCGACTATCTACCCACAAAAACCAATTTAACCCCCTTTTGGTGTATTATTGTCAATAATGAACCGATCGAATCGAGCATGGAAAAAAAGAAAAACCCTCTAAATTTGATTATTTCCACCCCTTAGAGACGACTGACGTAACGTCAAACTTCGCGGACCAACTAGACCCCAGACGGGACCTGCAAACCAAATTTCATTAATTTTGGTTCTTGGTAACTAAGGAAAGTGCGAAGTAGGTACGGTGTACGGCCGATGGACAGCAATTTTTGACATTTTCATGTCTTTGCCGTGGCACACAACCTAAAAATCGTTAGTGACGAAATACCGTTACGTTATATTTTCTGATGATTTTCGCTTACAACCGATTCGTTGCTACGGAACTTTATCTTCGCCAGTTATCATCGTACAAAAATCGTTCACCACTCGTTGGATAGCTCTCGATTTACCTAACCATACTACGTTAACCACTGCGGAGTGCGTGGCCGACAAGCTGCGGTATGAGCGTGATTGTTTAAATAATTGTTTACACACAGGTGATCATTCTCAATAATTTATATTGTCAACACGAATGCAAGCTTCATATAAGTTTCTGATGATTTTCGCTTACAACCGATTCGTTGCTACGGAACTTTAACTTCTCCGGTTATTATCATATACAAATTGGAAAGAGATAGAGCCGCGAGAATGGTTTCCAACCACCAAGCAAAGATTATACATACGTGCCAAATTCTTACAGAAGAACGACGCGCTCAAGCACAATGGAGGGGGGCTCAGCGCTCTGCTGAAGATCTATTGGCCAAATTCAAATCCACTCTTCAATCTTAGCCGACATTTCATTAATTTAAACAATAATACAACGTTTATTACATTAATCGAAGAACTGAGTCTAATTACCAATTCTTTTATGATCAACACTACAACTTAGATTGCGACTTTATAATTAGGTACCTACCTAATTTGGTAGGTGAGAAGGAAGGAGGGGAAAGACATGAAAATGTCCCAATGCGTTGCAGACTCGTATGCAAGCGTTTATCAACGTTTATGAAAAATTTGGTTTATTATTTTCAATAATGAAACTTTGGAATCGAGCATGAAAAAAAAAGTTTAACCCCCCTCCCATCCAAATTTGATAGCTTGCGTTTCAAGGTACGTAGAATCTGAAAATCCAACAAAAAAATGTCTGTGTCCACCGTACGTCGCACTTTTCTTAGTTAATATGAACCAAAATTAATGAAATTTGGTTTGTAGGTTCCGTTTGGGGTCTAGTTGGTCATTGAAGCTCGGCGTTACTGTCAGTTTCTAATGTTTTTGAACAGAAAGTTTTTTCCAGGTTTTTGACTCATAAAAAACCAATTTTGGGAGCTGAACCTTTGGTAAAACCTCAATTTCCGCGTCTTTGGTCAAAATCGACTTCATATTCGGTCTTCTCGTCCCCAAAAACATGGAAAAAGATACCTCAAAAGCTCATTTTACTAACCTGTTGCTAAAACGCAAAAAGTACCTATTTTTACGCACATTTTCACTCATAACACCCCTGGGTATATTCCGATCGGGCTGAAAAGTTTCGGGACACAACTAGGGCCCAATTGGAGCATGTGTGCGAAAGAACGACTTTTTTAGACCGAAAATGAAGCCTGTACATGTAATACGGCGTACGGCGGATTTTATTCCATTTTGGATTCTACGTACCTACCTTGAAATGGAAACAATCAAATTTCGGGGGGAGGGGGGGGGGGGGGTACTGTTTTTTCATGCTCGATTCCAAAGGTTCATTATTGAACATAATAAACCAAAATCAATGTCTCGTTCAAGCTGTACTCCGACAGTGAGCAAACGATTTTCTGAGGTAGACTAATGTCTGTGTTTGACGAGACATTATACCTCTGTGGGAATATGAAATAGCAAATTCGCACATCCTTACAACCAGTTCTGAAATTCTGAAAAGAAAACAAAACCATGGGAAAAACGAGTCGCCAACATTCCCACGAACTACCTATGCAAAAAAAGAAACGACGGTGTAAAACAGACTTTAAAACGCAGGCCTTGCCGATCCATGTCAGTGAAACACCGAGGAAATAAAACCGTCAGGAGAGAAGAAAACGGAGCTTTTTCCCGATAGTCCACGCAACAGTGCGCAGTGCCGGAACTTCCGCGTTGAGCTGAACTGTTGAACGCCCTGAAGAGGAGCTGATCAGCCATCCGAAGTGAGAGAGCATCGAGGCCGCTTGAGGAACGTGACGACTGGTGTGTGCTCGTGTGTTTGGGGAAAACACACATCTGGGGGCCTATTCACTAAAAGAGATAGTGAAAATAGATTATCTACTTGGAAAATCGCCTTGGAGAGATAGTCTCCCTCGGGAGACAGTCTCTTCAAGTGTCTCCCAGGTTTGTCTATTTTACTGAATACCTAGCTCTCAACCCGTACCTACTAAGACGTTTTTACTCATGAATCGATAATATGTATATATTTTAATGAACAATCGACTTATCTTTAAGAGATGAAAAAACATGCATGAAAATTACCAATATGGTAGCCGATGAACGAAGGATGAGACAAACTCAATATTAAACAAACGAGAAATGTGAAAGGGACTCTCTCTTTCGAGAAGACACCTAATTAGGTGCCTCTCTGAAAGAAATCGAAAATGCCAAGATGGCCGCCAACTCTCTCTTTTAGAAGTTACTGAATAACCATGTCATGGATACTATAAAAATCTCTTCTGCCAAAAGAGAGTCAGACCGAAAAGAGATGTCTCTTTGGCTTAGTGAATAGGCTCCCTGGAGAGCTTAGGGATCAGCAAGGACTGTGGGCATAGTCAGTTAAACAAAACCAATTACAATTACGAACGGGACCTATCAAAAACATAATATCAGTAAGCTGTATCCTATATAGTTTCACGCATTTCTGTCTGTATGTCGTATCGACGTGACGTCATGATCGGCCAGCAGGAGGTTACTAACAGCTGAAACTGCGACATCCGCCATCAAGTTCCACGTCAGCCTTGGTTGAATGAGTTTCTATTAGGAAATGAACGAATTTCCTCAAATCTTTCTGTTTTGTGCAGTGCAAACAGGTTGCTCATAGTGCGCGATGTAAATTATTCGACCGAATGGCAACAGGAAGAGATTTGTATGGGCTGCCGTGGATCACAAATCATTCGAGTGATAACACGAAAACCTTCAGAAAGAAATCGAGCTAAGCGGAGGTCTCTCATCCCCATAGAACCCCCGAACTTTGAAAACAATGAACAAGTCGGCAGACACCCGTAGTAAAAAAATAAATACCTACACGAAAAAAAGGAAGTTGGCCGATTGACGAGAGATCGGTTAGCAGGGATTCCTCCCTGTAGAGACTATTTTCCAACTGAGTATTCTGTAGATGATAATACTGTAGACTCAGTATATTTCTGGGTTCTAGGTTATATTGTTTGCCTAGGAGTTATAAACTCAAAAAACAATGCTGTCTAAGGATTTCTCCAACCTTACGAGTAGGCGTTCGAGTTTTCTACTAAACTTTCCGAAGGCCAAAAATTGATGTGGCGATATCATTCGTGGTGACGTTCTTTATAAGCCTTGATGTCAAAAAATTACGCGCCTTAAGGGCTTTTTAGTTGCTTCAGTTTGAAGAAATCGCACCCGAGCACTAGGTAGCACTACGTAAATTTGCTCTCGTCACATCTGAGATTTTCGTTACATCAGTCCACATAAGGGTCCCCTTCACAAAATAATCGAATTTTCGCTTCATTTTCGCTGCAGGTCGGTGTCCGATAGCGTTTTAATAGAATTAGGAAACCGTTTTATCCTGTGTTCAATATAAATGAAGCGACTGCTGCAATAAAATGTCAATACAAAGAGAAGAACAAAACAGTCGTACAGCTCCCACCACAAATGCACAATCGGACAAGTAAAATGGGCCTCGGTGAAAACACCAGCAAGTCATCAGTGCTTCCAGGATCACAAGCTGAACAAAGCTATTAGGTCTGCTTTCAGTCATTTGAAGCGCCCCGAAACTGAAACGTTAATAATCGAGGACTAGGTAGATGAAATACCTAAATTATGTTGATTTCACATTGACTGTAGGCTAGAATTAAGTGGGGCACCTGGAACAACTTGGGCTGCTATAATACTCTTCTTTATCCCGCCAAATTGTCAGGCCGCGCTACCGTCCCACCTGAGTCGATACGACCTATAGCTCGCCCTATGATTCCCCAACAAGTTAGGTGGCATTACAAATAAGTAACAGCTCGAACTCTCCCGAAGCAAATCCGCTACCTTAGTGCAAATCGAGCAGCTTACAACCTCCTTGATGTGGTCTGCGAATTGTTTGATCAGGTGCAGTGAACGCCGCATACATCAACAATATTATTCGCTCCACCGCGAATCTTGAAAGTGGAAGTGGATTTTGGTTTGTTTTGGTTCATTATTTTCAATAATGAACCATTGGAATCGAGCAAGAAAAAAAAAATTCTTACCCCCCCTCAAAATTTGATGGTTTACGTTTCAAGGTATGTAGAATCCAAAACTGCAATAAAAATATTTCTTTCTGTCCGCCGTACGCCGTACGGGCCACTTTTATAGTTACCATGAAACAAAATTGATGAAATTCGGGTCATAGGTTCCGTTCAGGGTCTAGTTGGTCCTCGAAGCTCGACGTTACTGTCAGTCATCTCTAAGGGGTTCAAAATAGGGGTTGAAATTTTCAGAACACCGTATCTCAAAAACTTTCGATTGAAGGGTATGGTTTTTTTTACGATATTAAATTTGTCTTGAGCTAAACAATTTTTTGAGACCACCCGGAGCACTGTACGTCCAGCCGTTCGTGCGCACCAAAATGCTTCGTCAACACGATCGTGAATCAAACAGTATAAATCCGGCCGGGATTTCATCACTAAGGAGCACCTGATTATAATCAAGGATGGCTGTATGAAGTCGAGTTGTTTGTTCTACGATAACTTAAACAAACGTTGAAGACGTAAATTATTAAGCAATGGCAAATTATTACACACCGGCAAATTATTACACAACGGTGAATTATTACACAACGGCTCATCTACCCAGAAGGTGCTGGATTTTGTTGATAGGTACTTTTGCAACTTGAACAACCGTTGAAGTATTATTGATGGGTAAATTATTACACAATGGCAAATTATTACACAACTGTAAATTATTACACAACGGCTCATCTATTCAGAAGGGGATGGATTTTCTGGATAGGTACTTTTGCAACTTGAACATCCGTTGAAGTATTATTGATGGGTAAATTATTACACAATGGCAAATTATTACACATCGGTAAATTATTACACAACGGTAAATTATTACACCACGGTAAATTATTACACAACGGTTCATTATTCTATCTCCGTAGAAGGGGGACCTATACAGGTAAATTATTACACAACGGTTTAGGTAGGTACCTAGTAACGAGTACGGGGTTAGGTACTATCCTACGGAGGGTCCGCGATCTACATAATATGTGCAGAATAGTACATATTATATAGACGGGTTATCTATACAGAGAGCTGTGATCTGTAACAGAAGGGTATTCTGTACAAAATAATAAACCGTTGTGCAGGGATTTGCAGCGTTTTTTGACTTTTGGCCAGCTCTCTGGGGGTTCTGGACCACTGTGCTATGTCCCATTTAAACTTGCCAATTTTTTTTTCGTGTGTGTCTTTTCACCCCGAGCTTTCCTTGTCGTCCTTTCCAGGAGCCACTTTCCCCCTCTTTTAGACCTGGGCACCTCCCTCCATCCCATGTACCACGGGTATTTATGGTCTGTTTAAGGGTTTTCGTACATGCTGCATGGATAATAAATATAAGTGAATCTAATATATAAATAAGTCAAGTAGCCAATCGAACAAAATGGGCTTCGGGGCCCTGGCAATACCCACGAGTCTACGGGAGTCACCGATTTCCACTCATAGTAGTTTGATGGGAATTCATTCGAAAAGTTCAAATTGACGGAAAGAACGATAAATTCCTCCACCACCGTTCAATCTCCTCCCGGATTTCTCCCCCGGTCACATTCATAGGAATCAAGTTGAGCGGAAAAGCACACGAAGTGCCATCAAAGTGCGGTCGAGGGCGAGGGAGGACCTCAGTAACAAATGGTCGTGTTTAAGAGCTCTTAAGCCTATTGGGCTCCGCTCCTCGCTACAAATTAATAACATTAGCGGCTGTGTGGACAAATGCCGTCACCTCCGGATTCCATCAATTGCGGTCAACAAAGCTGAAGGGAGAACCTTGTCTGTGGTTTTATTGATGGCCGCATCTGGTCCTCTATGCCCCCACATGCTCACTTTTTCTCCTTTTGAGGCTGTTTGATCGCGGTTGCGGTGTCACATTGTTCGTATCCAGCGAAAACCCTCGTAGAATTGATTGGAGACTGTCACCTACGAGAAAAACATCCGCTACAGAGTCACCCAGAAGGGCTAAAGGCAGTAGGAACATCTGTAGATTGAACAGGATACAAGGTAGATCAGCATAATCTCCAGACCAAGTGGTTCAAAATGAGGTATCTACAATATTCATGGAGCCTCTGTGCTGGTTGTTTACGGATCATCAACCATCCTAACCATTTGATACAATCATGTAGCTCGTGGTCCAACCAACATTGTTGTATGTATACTTGTATTTATAGTTTTACATAAACCATTCGACTCAGCGTCACTTCTCTAGTCATGCTTTGGTCGAGTAGAAAAACGCTCTATTTCCTTGTGGGGGTTTGGATTCGAACGCAATGTCCTCTTTTTATTATTACTGTAAAATGAAAAATGACTACCATTGGAAACCTGAGATCCTGAGGAAGTTTTTCCCGTTAAGCGTAGTGAAATTTGGATTGCCTTCTCTGAGCTAGAGCGCTTTGAAGTGCTTTGTATTTTTTGAGATTCGCCAAATTTCGATTTTCAAGCGAGAACACCACTCAAAAATTATTCATATTAGCATATTCCAAAAGGAAATTTAGGAGCTTTTCTGCGGTGGAGACCATTTGTTTGTTGTGATTTCACAAATAGGTTTTATGATCAGTTTTATTAGGAAAAACGTTACCTACG
Organism: Leptopterna dolabrata; assembly: GCA_954871275.1. Taxonomy (NCBI): domain Eukaryota; kingdom Metazoa; phylum Arthropoda; class Insecta; order Hemiptera; family Miridae; genus Leptopterna; species Leptopterna dolabrata. The sequence continues at coordinate 33,835,580 of OX940980.1, forward strand.
AGAAAAAAACTTGAATTGCCGAAAAACTCAAAAATTATGGGTGTAAAGGAAAATTGCTAACACACATTTTCGATCGGAAATGACCTGAAGAATCGATCCGTGCCTTTTTAAAGGCCTGATTCCGCAATTTGGCATCTTCTCAATTATTGTACGTTGCGTCATATCTTTCCAACTTATTTCTTCACATTCATTTTGGAACGCTACACTGTTATAGCTCGAATGATGTATACTGGAAACGCTAGTCGTACGTTATGTCCAAATCCAGATGTGATGGAACAAAACAGAGGAAGATGTACAGGTAGGTACCAAGAAACTCACAGACCCACTGACAACAAAAATGTGGTCCTTATCCGGGTTACATAATATTCAAACACAAGAACGTCGAAGCTTCCTTATCCGATTCTCACAAGTCAACACTTTTTATCCTAAGGTATTCGACTGTCCGAAACGTGCTTGAAATAGAACAATCATCCCATTGTCGTCGAATGCATTATTCATTATGAACGTTGTAATTATTTTCTACCCACCTCACATGTTTTTCGTATCGGTAACGAAAAAACGAGCGGATGGCGGTCGTTCATCTTCGTGTTCTTAGTTGCATTCCACGAGGAAACGTGCGATGGAGGAATTCGAAATCGAGTGATTTTGTTTTTGACAAATTGTTTCGGAGTTACAGTAGCGTTCAGGCCCAACATACTCAGCAACTAAGAAGTATAATACCAGGATAACCAGTTATAGTGCCTGGGGCTTCTCCTTCGAACTGACGACGAAGAGCCACTCGAAGCTATGATGTTTACCGTCTAGAGCACATTCGTCGTACGTTTCAGGATTCTACGGTGGCTACCCATCATAACTTCATATAACTGGTGGCATTTTAGCGCTTCCATTTTGTAAGTAAAATCTGGGTGAGTTCGGAGCTATACATAATTACGTAGGGTGGCCACACCCGCTGGCACTGCTTTATTGCAGTCCTGTTTAGGACCCTTTCTTTACCACCAGACACGAAGATCAGCAACTAAACTTGACATTTTAAAAAACGTACCACCTACCCACTTTACTTATTTTAAATAGTACTTCGGCACTAATGAATTTTGAAAAAATTAGTATATTATAAGAGCCATCCACAGCTCGGAAACGTTGAGATCATAAGCTTCTTCAACGTCGCCTTATTTTCTTGTGAAAATCGTTCTTGATCGGATAACACTGGAAGTCTTTCATATGGTCACAAAAATGTAATTGCATTCAAACCTTTTCAAACCAGTTTGGCTCGTCACGATCTGGACAAAACAAAATTACACGGTGAGTATCAACAAACGAGTAAAATTTTACGTCTGATGAAGAAACTAAGTGGTCTGAAAATCTGAATGTAATTTAACCATTACATTTTCGTGAACATGTGAAGAGACTCCAGCGTTATTCCATCAAGTTGAGAGATTTTCCTTTAGGTACCTATTTCGTTTCATAATTTTTGATTAAAACTAAAAAACATAGGTGCGTATCTAAACAAAAAAATTATTTATTCAAAACTAATAACTTAAAACTAACCTAAAACTAAAAACTAAATCTTTTAATTGAAATTTCACCTATTCAGAGTAGCTTCAAAGTTCTAGCCATTTCAAGTACCGCCTAGATTTTTTTCTGAGTCATTTCGTTAATTTGCCTTTTATTTTACTGCGATGTGATGGAAACTTAAGAAACTTATTCTACAGCTTCCTAATAAAATTATACTTATTTTAAGAATAAATTTCATTATTCTGCCATTTAGGTACGAGTATGTACGTTATTTGGCTCATTGTATACTGTACAGTTGTATTATGAAATACTCGTAGGATAGGTACATAAATAATTAAAAAATCTGCTAAATATATAATGTTAGGTAATGGATTGTATAATTTTGTGTATATCTTCATATATACAAAGCAATTCAATGAATACATCACTGTTGGAATTCATTAATCAGAGTTGCTCCTTTCTAGGAGGATAAATAATAGCATTTCATCCCGTTGAATGGTCTTAAGCCGGTTGCGGTCATCAAGGCAATTTGTCCTGACTCATTTTGTGGGTTCCCCAATTCAGATTTTCGGAGTCAATAGGATCGAGGCAGATGGCCATTCAACAAATCACCGCTTTTAGCGATGAGGGACATTAAGTTAAATGCTTTGCCCGTCACATATGCCATTGTAGCGACCCAACCCCTACAGACTGTCGGCGGGGCAAGTTTTCAATAATAAATAATCGCTGACTTGCTCTGCAAATTCTATGAAGTCCTGCATTTATCAGACAGTCCCTGAAGGAAAAGTAGGCGAGAGTTCCAAGTGAGTCGTACGGTAGGTATAATCAAGTTCAACAAAAAAATAATTGTTTCGATTAAAAAAAGCCTCAACTATTGGGATTTCCAAAATCCAAAGAGACTCACGCCAAACAGGTATTTTTCTTGCTGGCAACAGTGACGCCAGTGGTGGCACCGAACATCGCTGTAGTCTCAAGTGTATTTTGGAGGTACATGCTTGGTACCTGACCTCCGAACCCAAGTCGTAAGATCAAACAGTGAGTAGATTAAACAACGCCATGAACCAAGGAACGGCGCCAGAGGGCAGGCAATGGCGGCAGTGATGCAGGTTGCACAGAAGCTACTCGTATAAAGCAAGTCCTAACGATCGAAAACAACCTAATAATATCCAATCGTAGTACCCTAACTTTTGTCTGTGCGCGCGCTTTGATTTGATTTGAGCTTAAGTAATTTTATTTGGTTTGAGCTTTTGAGCCTCAATAATTTTCACTGTTGGGTTGTTAGGTATGGTGAAGGTTTTGGTTGTACTTAGAGGCTTCAATTTTCGATCGCATTGCATATTACGATTACCTAGTAATCCTGGTATCGAAATACCTAGCAGAACTGGGATATTTTTGCTTGGGCGAAAAATACATTAGGTATATATCATTTACTAAGCAACTGATTTACTCCTTATGCTTCTTCTTCGCTACCTGCACTCATTCTGTATAATAAATATTATTACCGATAATTTCGAATTTAGATCGAATCGAACGAATTTTCAAAATGCCCTTTCAGCCTTTGTACCTACAACTTTAATTTATTGTGCCATTTCCGCGGTTTTATTTTCACCTTAAAAATCCAAATTTGAAAACTTTTACCCGCTCAAAAATGATTGGCAAATTGATAGCGTAGTGCAGTATTTATGTATGAGCATTGAAACAGGGCGTTAAACTAATCTTTGCTACGTTAATTCACGTTCGACAGCGGATTAAGTTGAAGGTAAGTAACTGCCTTGGCTAATCCCGAACTCAATCCCTTAGAGGCCCGTTAAACTTTCTCCAACTTTTGGATTAAAATGGATTACAAAATCACGGAAGGGTTAAGTAGTGGCTTTGCAAGAGACTTGGGGGAGGAGTTGCACGACCCCCCCATTAAGTTGATAATAGCGTTTTTAATAGAAGAACAATCAAATTCAAGAGAGTGGATAGTTACGCGGTGACGGGGGAGGGGAGGTAGAAAAAGGAAAATGGCCATTAGAATTTCAAATCCCTTTCAAACGCTTCCTGGTCCAAAGCAATAAATTAGCAGTCGACCTACCCCCCCTCTACAACCACCCATCATCCACATGTGTAATGCACTCAGTCTAATTGGACCATTTCCTCTTGGCCCAGTCCTCTGGAAAAAAGAGGTTGGACCTATTTCCCAGATTGCTGCGAACTTTCTGATGTATAGTCGTTCTCGCAAGATGTCCAGTCTGCGAATTTCCATAAGTCCGCCCAACTTCCTCACAAATCTTTCACATGTAACAAACGGAGGGCCAAAAAGCACAACCACCACAAAAAGCCAATTTGTCCTGTGGTTGTAGACTTGAATGTATTATCGTTTGAAAACAAACGGGATTGTTTCTAACAAGATACGTTTCCCCTTCTATACCTAATTGAACCAGCGTAAAAGACCCTGCAAAAGCTTCTTTTTTTCTTCTTATTTTCAATCCTGTTTCTTTTTCTCTTACCTAATATCATCCCCGTACGGGGAATTGTGTTTGTATATGTAAAGTCGGGCGGCGTCCCTATTTCAACAATATTAGAAGGCTTTTCATTCCCCTGGTTGTGTGTTTTCGAGTTTTTCAAAGGGGAGATGGAAGATTGGATTTGCGCGAATCAACTGGAAAGAACTTCGGGAAGTCGAAGATATTTCGGATATCATTTCAACTGGTTTCGGAGCTCGCTGAACAATGTGAACATATTTGCATTTGTTCAGATTGTTACGCGGTGTTTGGGGAAGGATAACGGAATCGCACTCGTAATGCATTGTTATTTAACGCACACAAAAAATAAATAAATAAATAAAATAAATAAAAATAGGTAGTCACCTAATGATCTCTACAAAAAATATCAACTAATTTAAGTGTTACCTACACTACCTATATTAATGAGTAAATTAAGGTATTGTAAAGTTAATCTATAAAATAATTAAAAATTAAGAGGAAATTAACAAACTGCACCTAACTATACTGCCTAACGCGAAAGTGGATAAATACCTACTGTTTGGGGAATTTCGCCAGCCTACCCCTGTTTTTTCCCCCTAGGTATTTTCGTTTATTTTATTTTATTTGTAACACATTCTTATTTGCTCACTTCAGCAAGAGATGATTTTTTATGAAGAAGTTCAATTTTCGTATTTTCCTATTTCTAAATAACAACTAACGTGAGTTCCGGGTTTTCCCAAATAGACGAGAGGATGCGGTCATTATATTGTCGTGTGCTTGGGGGGCCAATCTGATTTTCGTACTTTCGGTGAACCTTGTCCGTAAATGGACCGCTGAAAAGTAGCTCCGCCCCCTCTGGTGTGAGCAGCTCTCGTCAAGTCAGTCTTGCTTCAGAAACCTGTACGTCCAGTCCGATAATACAGTGTTTTAATTGTGGCCAGTATTGCCTTAAAACTTAGTTTCTAAAGTTATTAGGGTTACCTGCAGGTTCCCCTCTCTAACATTTAAGCCCATTTCAGCTTCCAAAAGGGCCATTTCGTCCTTTTGGAGCAACTATCGTGCCCCTCGAAGCGCCCTCGTGGGATCCCTTCGCGCCATCTACCATCCTACGCTGAACGAGACGAGCTACACAGCATCAGGTAAGCCGATTTGCGATAAATCTTGTTGGGTGTCCTTGTGCACGACTTTCTTGACCGTATCCTCTCGTCTCCGGTTCAGCCGTTTTGAACTCAGCAAATTTTACTTTGAATTAGATCGAATCGACGTTTCTTGGGCCATTGCCCACGCCACGATCACTTCTGATTATTAATTCCCCCACCATTGGTCCTTCGAGCCTTGGATGGATTGTAGCAATTTTTAGGGTCTTTTTTGCATCTTATAATAACTATATCATCTCGACTTTTCGATACAAACCTGCCGTTAGCTTTTGAAGAGGGTGACCATATTCATATTTGATCTTGATTCCACAATCCTCGTTTTCCTCAGTCCACGTTTGCTTCATTTTACCTTTGATTTGTTTGCGCCGCAAAGTCACGGTTTCTAATCCTTTTAATCCTTCGAGACAACTATAAGTGCTCAGGATAATTCCTGAAATCCTAGTCCTGGCTGTCAGCATAAATAGTGGCTGTTGTAAACAACACTTGTGGCAACCTGAATGGCGACACATTCGCTCCGTTCGAAAGGCGGCACCATGTCGATCTCGGCCTGCCAGTCTTTGTCTGCCCTTGTGCATCGTCGCGAATGTTGTTTGAGAAATGTTCAAAAAATTTATTCTTATGGTAAAGAGGTTTCGACACCAGCTCGGAAATCCGGTTTTATGGTGCGCTACTTGGAACTTTCACGATTTATCGATGAATTCAAAGATATTCAGGCCAGTATTTTCGCGATCGTGTGTCCTGATGAAGAAGGAGAGGGTGCTGTAGGCGGCGATTCTTCGCAAGCTGAACCTCCTTCAAGTAAGCCAACCTTAAATGAATCCGTTATTAAGACCCACTACGTTGTTGAAGATAAATTTTTTGAATATGTATTCTCAATCAAATCACATCCTGCTGCACTTGAAATTGAGAGCCAGTTGAGATCGGCTCAACAACCCCCTGCCACTCCACCTCGCACGAGTCAACCAGTTGTTTCGTCCCCTATCGAACTTGCCGACACTCCCAAAATCAAATTAAGCGTTTTTGATGGAAATCAATCCGAGTGGTATGGGTTTCATACTTTATTCGAATCCGTCATTCATAGCCGTACGGACCTTTCTGACTTGTATAAATATCAAGTATTGTTGTCACATTTGAAGGGTGAACCTCTTGATTTAGTGAAACACTTGCCTCTGTCCGTCTGTAATTATGCACCTGCTTATCGGTTGTTATTACAACGCTATAACAATGTCCGTCAGATTGCAATAAACCACATCGACAACATTAAACGGTTGCCTCATGTCAATGGAAACAACTGTAAGGCTCTTAGGCATTTTGTCGATTCAATTAAATCTAATCTTGAGGCCCTTCGAGTACTGAAGTATCCCACCACTCAGTGGGGCTTACTTCTAGTGTCGATCGTCCTTGAGAAAATAGACGAAGCTACCATTCGCCTTTTTGAAGTATCCCGCACTGACGTCACTAACAATCCTAGCATTGATGAGGTACTTGGGTTTCTTGAGCACCGGGCTAGAGCTTTTGAGGTTGCGAGCTTGTACGTACCTACTATCTCCAAGCCAAAAGTCTTTTCGGCCCCTCATGTTCCGAAACCCAACACTTCAGGGGCTGTGAAAAAATCCAATTTCCTTTCTGTTGCCCAGGAAAATTCTTCCGAAGTTGTATGTCCATTTTGTAAATCCTCTCATCGTTTGGTGAAATGTGGTAAGTTTCTAGATAAACCCCCAAAGGAGAGGTATAAAATCATTAAAGCCCTTAAGTTGTGCACGCTATGTTTGACTGGGACTCATTCCGTTAGGGATTGTGACGGTCCAAAATGCAACCATTGTGCAAAATCGCACAATACTGTTTTATGTTTTGGGTCCCAGTCCGTAGAATCTGGTATGGTTTCAACGGGAACGTCAAGTGGCGACAAATCCGATGATGTTATTGCGAACCAAGTGATTTCAAATTACTCCGTGGCTGTAAGCCCCCCTTCTTGTCACATTCTTCTTAGCACTGCTGTGGTGAATGTCAAAGATGTGTACGGGAGTTTTATTCGAGCTAGGGTTTTATTGGACACTGGTAGCATGGGGAATTTCATTTCTGAATCTCTGGTTGCCCGTCTGGGTATACCTCAAATTAAAAGCGTCACTAAAGTGGATGGTTTGTCTCATACCTCCCTTCCCACTAGTAAATTTAAAGTAAATTGTACCATCGCATCCCGAGTTATTTCGAACCTTGCCTTCGACATTGAGGCCATGGTAATTTCGAAAATAACTTCGTCTGTCCCGTCTTGCACTTTTGAACCACCTCAATGGAGCCATTTAGAGGGGATTGAATTGGCCGATCCTCAGTTTTTCTTCAAATCCGGAATAGACATTTTATGTGGAGCAGATATTGTGTCTCAAATTTTGACTGGCCAAAAAATTACGGGTCCAGACGGGACTGCTTCCGCATTTGGATCTGTATTCGGATTTGTATTGCTCGGTAAGGTACCGACATCCCAACCACTGTCGGTTCCCATTCAATCATATTTCATAAATGAGGTTTGCTCAATAGAAAATGTCATGTCCCAGTTTTGGGAAATCGAAAATGTTCCTGAGGTCTCCTTGATAGGTCGGGAGGAACAAGAGGCGGAAAATATTTACGTGGCCAAGTATTCTAGGATAGAAAATGGTAGGTACAAGGTTCCGTTGTTGGTAAATACTTCCAAGATGCCTCTGGGATGTTCCAAATCCATTGCACTGTCCCGATTAAAGTCACTGGAAAGTCGGTTAAACCGAAACCCCACGCTGAAGGGAAAATATCGGGAGTTTATGATGGATTATTTAACCCAAAATCATATGAGTCTTTTAAAACATGATGTTGAAGAGGGCTCTTATTATGTTCCCCATCATCCCGTAATAAAATATAAGGTACCCGGTGACCAAGCCTCAATGAGCATACGAGTGGTGTTTAATGCTAGTAGTCCGTCAACAAATGGTGTTTCATTAAATAATGTATTGTACCCTGGTCCTAAACTCCAGCCCAGTTTGTCCTCCTTATTGTTGCGGTTTAGATTGCATCCTTATGTTTTTGTTTGTGACATCAGACAGGCCTATCGTCAGATTCTGATAAATGATAGTGATCTTCCGTTGACTAAAATACTCTGGCGCTTCGATCAATCTGATCAGGTTCAAGTTTATCAATTAAACACTCTCACTTATGGGACAACAAGTGCCCCTTACCTATGTCTTCGTACTTTACGTCAACTGTGTTGTGATTATCAGGCCTCTCATCCCGACGCATGCAATATTGTTCTTCGTAATTCCTATATCGATGATGTAATTAAATCATGTGACGGGATAGAGAGGGGTCAACGGCTGGTTGATGAATTGACGGATTTATTGGGTAAGGGTGGATTTTCGTTGCACAAATGGGCCACGAATTGTCCTGAACTACTTTCGAAAGTTTCCAGTGACAACCACCCACTTGCGATTTCATTTTCCTGCAAAGATAATGACATAATACAATCTGTCCCTGTCTTAGGGCTCAGGTATGTCCCCAGTTCGGATACATTCACGTATAGTGTCCTTACTCCGTCATCTATAGAGACTAAACGCTCCTTATTGTCAGATATCGCTCGTTTATTTGACCCTTTAGGTTTCTTGGCCCCAGTCACGGCATATCTCAAAATTCTAATGCAACGACTATGGGTGGCTAAACTGGGCTGGGACGACCCTCCAAATCGAAGCATTCTAGAGAAATGGCGAATATTCAAGTCGGAACTCCCTTTGTTGGCACACGTTTCAGTACCCCGTAAAGTCTGGGATTCAACTGAGAATTATAACGTAGAGCTACACGGATTTTGTGATAGTTCAAGTGAAGCATATGGAGCTGTGGTGTATTTAAAATTAATATCTAGCTCCAAGATTTATGTCCATCTGATCTCAGCCAAATCCAAAGTTGCCCCTTTACAACGCTTATCCATTCCTCGCCTCGAATTGTGTGCTTGCCTCCTTTTAACCCGTTTAATAAAACACGTAATCTCATCGCTAGATGACGAACTTATCGTGACGGATATGTTCGGCTGGTCTGATTCTCAGGTATGCCTTACCTGGATTAACGAGCCCTCATCTAGGTGGAAGATTTTCGTAGGCAATAGGGTTAGCGAAATCCAAAGTTCTCTTCCCGGGTTAAAATGGTTGCACATACCCACTGAGTATAACATTGCCGATATAGTCTCACGTGGAGTGACGCCTGCTCAGCTTCTTAATTCTGAGGACTGGTGGTTGGGACCTCAGTTTTTGAGAGAACCCACTCATAGCTATCACTTCGAGTCGAATTCCGTCCAGGACTATGATTTAGTTGCTAGTGAGGCTGTCAAACCTATTTCTCTGGTAGTTTCCCTTATAAACCCAATATCAGAATTTAACATTGTTGATAGATTTTCAAACTATCACCGACTGATAAACGTTTGTAGCTTGATGCTTCGAATCATTTATAATTCTCGAAATCCTTCAGACAAACGCCAAGGGGAGATAACGCCAACTGAGCGAACTCTGGCATTGCACCGTCTTGTATCAGTCGAACAGCTTCGTTATTTATCTGATATCCGTAAAAAAATAAGGAGTAATAAGCCTCACTCGTTCCAAAAATTGCGCCCGTTCATTGATCTCTACACTGGTATCCCTGAGGTTGGTGTCATTAGGGTCGGCGGTCGATTGGTACACTCAGATCTCCCGTATGACGCTAAACATCCCCTCTTGCTTCCCAGGCAGTCGCATTTGACCCACCTCATTATTCGCCACGTTCATGAGTCCAACCTTCATGTTGGTCCTTTGGCTACCAGTAACCTCCTCAGACAACAATTCTGGGTGGTATCTGGGACTGCCTTAGTGAAGTCTCTGGTTCGGGATTGCAATCATTGTTTTCGAGTGGCTCCCACTTCTCGCGTACCCCTCATGGGAAACCTACCTGCTTCTAGAGTGCAACAAGTGGTGACTCCTTTCCATAACTGCGGAGTAGATTTCGCTGGGCCTTTGAAGGTAGTCCTTACTAGGCACCGTGGGGTTAGGACAACAAATGCGTACATCTGTCTGTTTGTTTGTTTGGCGACGAAAGCCATCCATTTAGAGGTGGCTTCTGAGTTATCTACTCCATGTTTCATAGCGGCTTTCCAACGATTTATTAGTCGTAGAGGCCTACCAATGAACATCTATAGTGATCATGGGACCAACTTTGTGGGTTGTCAGAGGTTGGCAGGATTTTTGCAGGAAAAAGGCACTAATGTCTCCATCCAAAACCATCTATCCGAGCGAGGAGTATTTTGGCGTTTCATACCAGTTGCTTCTCCTCACTGGGGAGGTATCTGGGAGAGTGGAGTCCGCTCTGCCAAGACCTTGCTTCTCAAAACCATTGGGACTCAAGTTCTAAGCTATGAGGAGTTGAACACGGTATTGACTCGTGTGGAGGCGGTGTTGAATTCCCGTCCTTTAAGCCCTATGTCCAATTCCCCTGAGGATTTGATTCCTCTGACCCCAGGCCACTTCTTGGTGTTTAAGCCGTTAACGGCTCCTCCTATGAGTGGTGAAAGTGACCGCCCGCTCACCCATCTCACTAGATGGAACCTGGTCAACCAAATCTTGGTGAACTATTGGAAGCGTTGGCACTTGGAATACCTGAATCATCTCCAACAGCGTTATAAGTGGGACAGAGATCAACCCCCCCTTTCCGTTGGCACCATGGTACTAATTCGCCAAGAATCCATGCCTCCCTTAAAGTGGCCTCTGGGGCGCGTCGTCGAAGTTCACCCCGGCTCGGACGGAGTTGTTCGTGTGGCGACCCTTAGGACTGCTAAGGGCCTAATGACTAGATCTGTTGTTAGGCTCTGTCCACTACCGTCCCAATAAAATAATCATTTTAGGTCGGCGGAATGTTTGGGGAATTTCGCCAGCCTACCCCTGTTTTTTCCCCCTAGGTATTTTCGTTTATTTTATTTTATTTGTAACACATTCTTATTTGCTCACTTCAGCAAGAGATGATTTTTTATGAAGAAGTTCAATTTTCGTATTTTCCTATTTCTAAATAACAACTAACGTGAGTTCCGGGTTTTCCCAAATAGACGAGAGGATGCGGTCATTATATTGTCGTGTGCTTGGGGGGCCAATCTGATTTTCGTACTTTCGGTGAACCTTGTCCGTAAATGGACCGCTGAAAAGTAGCTCCGCCCCCTCTGGTGTGAGCAGCTCTCGTCAAGTCAGTCTTGCTTCAGAAACCTGTACGTCCAGTCCGATAATACAGTGTTTTAATTGTGGCCAGTATTGCCTTAAAACTTAGTTTCTAAAGTTATTAGGGTTACCTGCAGGTTCCCCTCTCTAACATTTAAGCCCATTTCAGCTTCCAAAAGGGCCATTTCGTCCTTTTGGAGCAACTATCGTGCCCCTCGAAGCGCCCTCGTGGGATCCCTTCGCGCCATCTACCATCCTACGCTGAACGAGACGAGCTACACAGCATCAGGTAAGCCGATTTGCGATAAATCTTGTTGGGTGTCCTTGTGCACGACTTTCTTGACCGTATCCTCTCGTCTCCGGTTCAGCCGTTTTGAACTCAGCAAATTTTACTTTGAATTAGATCGAATCGACGTTTCTTGGGCCATTGCCCACGCCACGATCACTTCTGATTATTAATTCCCCCACCACCTACCTAACGGGGTGCTTAGGCTAAGTCTCGGAACTGAGTTCCAAGAAGTGGGGTAATTCCGAATTTTAATGATTTATTCACAATTAATGCGTGTCTTAAATTTGATTGGATTGATTGTATAACCTGTTTTAGAAGGAATAAATTCCATTTTTCATTTCATTTTACTTTTGTCCAGCGCGCCGCAGAACTATTAACATCTTGTTTATTATGAAATTGATTCAGAAGGGAAGCCCAACCGAAATACTCTCTGAAAAAATGTGGGCAATTTAAATGGAAACTGTTCGATTGAGGTTGAAACGTCGACGGGTATTGTGCTGCAAAACGAGTACGCTGTGGTTTACTCCAAATATATACCAAATAATTACGTTTACCTGAGTATTCTGTCTCCAATGCGGTTGAAGAAAATCAATTACCTTTGGCGTATGAACCACAGGAATTGGTTCCAAATTTTTATTGACCCAAAGGCCGAAATATCAGTATAATATTATATCATGATGTTTCTGGGGTTGGTTCGGCGTTTCAAGCGTTTATAATTAAGTACCATTTTAACTAGTTTAATTCAACATTCGTGTGCAGTGGATACAATTTAGTGAATGTCAGTGAACCAAAATTCATGCAGTTACATATTGTATGCTGCTTACGGCGGAAGAGCAGAATTTTTTTATTCCATATTCGTATTTATTGTCTATACGTAAATTACCTTGAAACGCAAGTAAAATTTTGAGAGGGGGTGATTTTTTTCACTCTTCATTCCGTAGGTCCATTATTGAAAATAATAAACCGAAATAATCACTGAAAATATAGAAAATTCATCGTGTAACACAATACCCGGGAATCACCCTGTAGATGCTCCCCTGTGCAATACACGGGTAACTCAGCTAGTTAAGCAATGCATTTTGATCAGTTGAGCATTGACGGTTTGCTCACTAACTTGTACGATAAACCTAGCTATAAATGGAATGAACTTAGGCCGGTTTCACCAAGGCGGACTGTCCAGAGATCAATCTCGGCGGAGGCAACAACATCGGACCCACCGTGACAATTTATTTCCTCGAAGACGTAATACAAACCCTCGCAGTATGCGGTAGGTTCAGAAAAACGGAGTTGTTGAAAAGTTGTCTACTTCCACTAATACACGAAAAAACGCGAAAAATACACTGATACTGGTTTCGGTAATCAAACCATCGCCAGTAACAAACAATAATTAATAATAACGAATAATAATGTTACGGTTTGATACTGACGATGTTTTGATCACCAAACCGGTATAACAGGGCATTTTTCGCGTTTTTTCGTGTATTAGTGGAACAAGACAACTTTTCAATAATCCGTTTTTCTTTGAATGGGTTTCCACGATTAGGTACTTCGCGAGTTAAGTTCACGATTAAGTACATGCGGTAGGTACTTACACACTGCGTCAATAATTTCTTCTGGTGCATTTGTAAGGGTTCATGTTTCTAAAAAAGGTCGGATTTTTGTCGAATGGGTTGACCATGTTTTTTATTGAGTCGTTTCTCGTTTGTATATTGCTGTATCGTATTACACCGTTTAATGTCTCCACAACAATTGGTGGCGGACAAAACGTAAGTATCCACAGAAGAAATATCACAGATCCATCACTCATGGATGAGCATACCTCCTCCATGTCATCTGCAGTAGGGGATTCGTGTTTATGGGGATAGCAATGCTGGTGCAAACTAAATAATCTCGGCTTAAACCCAGGAACGGCTAAACTGCGGATCAAAAACTTCGGCGAAACTGTCGAAGTTCTGAACCGTGGATATCAAATTTGAATCGAGGATTTACTTATACGAGGTTTAAACTGCGTTGGTGAAACCGGCCCTTAGGGTCTCAAGCTGTCTTACTGATGCCCTTCCTCACCACATCAGTCCCTCAACCCTCCTCAAGAACAAGATGAAGCCGGGGATTGAAATTTATTCATATTCCCTCGTACAAGAATGACAAAGGTGAGCGCCATTAAGGTCGTGGGGCGGCTGAGGGGTCCCGCTCGTAATAAAAATCCCTGAAACGAAGATTGTTTCCACTTTCCCTTTGGGTGGATTAATGAAAAAAGTTTAAAGAAAGTCCTCCACCTCGTCTTCCTCATCAAACCTGACGCCGTCTTCACTGGGAAAAATCGTCTGAAGTCCGGAACCCGCCGCATCAAAATTCGCTGCCTACGGCGCAGGAATGAATACTAATTCATCACTTCGAGAAAGGGGGGAAATATCCCTGATGATCAAAGAGGAAAAAACTTCCTTTGAGCACCGCAGTTTTTTCTCTTCCTTTTGTTATTAAACATATCTGCTGCATAAAATTGTCACATTACGTTTCCAGGCGAACTAAGAGTACTCGGATTTTGGAGCTAAAAATCGGGACACAGGTGTTTCGAGGGTGCTGAACCCGATTCTGAGGTCAAAAGCAGCAAATTCCGACCCACGTTGGGGATTTGATATGGTCGAGATTGATAGGTAGTTGGGCTCCAAGGCTGTCAGGCTAAAGGGAACCAATGGCAACACATCCTCTTGAAAAAAGGAAGACGAACCGGTGTCTGTACATAAAATTTAAGTTTGTATGGCATCTGAAGAAAAACAACCATACGAATTATATTTTAAATGCACAGGAACTGAATGATTCTTCCATTTTTTCTGGAGGATGTTGATACCAATATTTCCCCTTAATTTGGATGAAAAATGGGGTACAGTTGCACATGCAGTCTGGATTTGTGTTGTTTGTAGCCAAATAAACAAATTCAGACTTTAAAACGGTACCTACCTCATTTCATCCTAGCTGAATTTTTTATCAGTCTTCGGAATACTTCAATGTTCCCCTTATGTACTTATCCAGACCGGCATAGAATCCTGATGAAGGCAATGTTATTGTCGAAACCTCTTTGAAAAACTTAGTAAGTTCTTGTTAGGCTTCTTTCCCGATATTATGGCATGAATGGTAGGTACGCAATGTAAAATGCAATATATTTTGGTGTCTGCAAGGGAAATCAGCTGTAAAATGAAACTGTAGGTGTTCTCGAGAGCCTCTGCACTTGGATGTACCTGTTGGTTCTTGCCAGTTGGCTCTAAATCAGTCCCCTCCGCCATTCGCCCCCTGAACTGGTCTGGGCGTTTTAAACGGAGTGACTGATAGTCCCCAAATCTGACAGGGCAGGGAGGGAGCTGGTTGGATCGACCCTCAATACTCCTATGCGGATCTCCCTCAGGCAGCTGTCCTCTGCTGAATGCCCCCAGTCTCCCCCTCCCCCTCAGCTCCATTGTAAACAAACATGTCCAACTGTTAACTCCCTTGCCCACTAAATTGTTATTGTCGCCCCCACGTCTTTTCTATGCTGGCGTGTCGCCGTTTCCAAAGGCAGATGGAGCAAATAATGACCGCCGAGCGTTAAATAAGGTCAAAAGGAAACGTGACGTACCTTTTTTTCCTGCCGTCTGCCTCCAACCCTATCGCTTTTGATCGATCACAATTTCGTCGGTTCTAAGGATAAATCTGGGTTGGTATGTATAAACAAAAATGTTCAATCAACAACCACTTGGCCAAATAAAACCTGCTCGCATTATAGTAATAGCATTGCAACAACACTGGACCAAGCAATGCAACAACGTTTCTAGCCTTCGTTCAATAAAACCTCTAAAAATCCAATAAACTCTCTATTAGGTATATTGATAAAATCCTGAGCAATCATGCAGCGCACATTTCGAGAGGTCCACGATACCTCACCTCACTTAACTTGCTGTGTCAAATTACATCTCCGTTCCTGTTAATTTTACTGAGTTCATTCAAAATTTGACCGTCTTTTAAATGTGAAAAGTCGTTAAATGTTTTTCCATTTTAGAGAAAAAATGAAGTTTCTGTTCTTATTGGAGTCACTGAAACTACCTTTGTAGTGAATGAAAAACGGAGTTATTGAAAAAAATAGTATATTTCCACACTAATACACGAAAAAACGCGAAAAACACTGTTATACCGGTTTCGGTGATCAAACCATCGTCAGTAACAAACAATAACTGAAGGCACACTGGAAAGGTGACCTTATAAATAGTAGTGGTTAGTGATTAGTGTGAGTAAATAGTTAGTGACCTTATAGACACTATTAAGGTTACCTCTCCAATGTGCCTTCAGTTATGTTTGTTACTGACGATGGTTTGATCACCGAAACCGTTATAACAGTGTTTTTCGCGTTGTTTGGTGTATTATTGGAAATAGACTGTTTTTCCAATAATTCCGTTTTTCTTTGAAATGGGTTTCCTCGATTTCTTCGCGAGGATTTAGTTCGTACCTTTGTAGTAATAAGTTTATACGCTTTATAATAATAAGCGTAAGCGCAATACTTCCAATACCATTTTCGGTGAATTTGAATTAGTTTTTGATGATTTTGAGCTATTCTTGATCGTATTTGTTTGGCGACTTTTGACCAACATAATTCAAACTTGACCTGCTTTGTCAAGAAAAAATTTGGTCATTTTTACCAGTTTTTTGCGCTGCAATGTTGACCACCTTTTTGTTTTCAAAAATTTCTCATTTTTGAACTCATAGTTTCGTTTTGCACTCATTTTCGAACCATACTTCTTATAAATCCCTGTTTATAAAGTCATGGTAACCATGACAACGTGAACTGGCTAAGCTTTGATGAGAATTTTATTTTAATGGGAAAAGAGTTGCTTCTTACGTTTACTATGGCTGGTTCCTTCTTATAATAATAATTTATTGATTCTGTTATACCTATTCTAGTGGATATCTACATCACGATGCTACATTAAAATCTAGGGACAGATTGTAATTTTAAAAAATTCCACGTAGGTATAGGTAAATTTTCTTTTCTTGAAATTTTCTTTACGCGAAATTTTCTTTCCATTTCAATAACGTATTGTTCCGAAAATGAGCTGTTTTACTAAATTGTTTCCGTTGCATGTCTCCGTTGCATGTCCCGCGTTTCATTTTCGAGTTTATGTAGCAAATTAAAGACATAAAATGTCAAAAACTACGCAAAAAATAGTCGTAGAGAGATGAAATTTTGAGGGTACACGCGGGTTGGATCGCAGATGGTCCCGTATCATAACGAATCTACCCAACTAGTCTATACGTTCATGTGATTCAAGTGAGGAAGCTATAGTGCCTACTCGAATTGGCAGACGTTTTTCTACATATCTCCATATCCTCTGTTATCATGTACCTATTCGAAAACAGATGAATCAAGACAATTAAATTGCACTATCAATGATCAAAGATAATTTGGAAAAAGAGTATCTAATGTATCTGTGATGTCGAAGTCTTTCGTTGGACGTCTACAAGAGGTCTATTTTGGTTTATTATTTTCAATAATGAACCATTGGAAACGAGCATGAAAAAAATTTAAAACATAAACCGCTGATGAAACACAAACGGTGGGTACAGCTTCCGTACAAGTACGCAACCACGAGGGACATTTTATGTCTTAGCGCCCCCTCCCGCACCCACACCAAGTACTTCGTACTTAATTGTTTTGGTCAAGATTTCCAACGAATGGTAAACTCTGTCCTTGGGCGGTCACAAATGACAAAGAATCACGTTTCAATTTAAAAACAAGTACTTCGTACTTAATTGTCGCAGAACTATCACCTAGTCCGAACAGCCTTCAGTCCCAATTAGTTCGGATTAGCCGGACTCCACAGTATTATGTACGTAAACATTCATTTAAACAATCACGCTCATACCGCAGCTTGTTGGCCACGCAGTCCGCAGTGGTTAACGTAGTATGGTTAGGTAAATCGAGAGCTATCCAACGAGTGGTGAACGATTTTTGTACGATGATAACTGGCGAAGATAAAGTTCCGTAGCAACGAATCGGTTGTAAGCGAAAATCATCAGAAATATTTTCGTGACGTTGTTTCCGTTACATGTCTCCGTTGCATGTCCCGCGTTTCATTTTCGAGTTTATGTAGCAAAGTAAAGACATACCTAAAATAATGTCAAAACGTATTTTAAATTCCATTCGTTGTTGCAAATTGGTTCTAGAATCGATCTTTGAGGTTTTTTCCCTCCATCTTGTAGATTTGGTGCACTTCACGTGGTAACTATACCCTGCACATATAACATGCAGCGTACAGGTATACATCTACTTCATAGAAAAGTATGACACGTAAACATGTTTTTCTCTCCCGTTCACACAAGAAAGACTCAGTTGACTCAGAATCCCCATATGCAATTCCAATGTCGACCAACGTACTAAAAGTTACCCCCGACTCGAAAAAAACACAAAAAATTAAATTTCATTTTTCCTATTTGTTTACTCAGCTCGTCGGAAGACCCCTTTGAATGGTGGACGGGGTGAAAGGAGGCTGCATGAATACATATGTATATCGGGGGAAGGAACCAAACAACACGGTTTGTTTATATAATGTAAATGCGTATTGATATTGTTTGAAATGACAGTCGCTGCACATGACCCGAGTCCCACACAATAGACGCAGCTCTATCAATAGTGTCTGGTTTCGGGACCCTAGTGGTGTAATCACAGATTCCGGTTTGACCTTGTTGTCCAACAATATTGGTCTATATCTGGTCATAATTATGCTTCATAATATCCAATGTTATGTCTGACTTTATAATATTGGTTAGGTACATAAATATTAGTATTACATAGGTGTAATAATAATAAGAAATGTAGTAATAATTTTCCATTACTTGATTTTTCAATGTTCGTCTACTTTTTACAAATTATTACGTACGTGGTTTTATATATTTATGTAAGTAGGTACCAAACCATGTACCTCGATTCCATGGGTCAACATTTGGGACTATTTCATGTTTACAATCCGTGAAAAAAAGGACTGCTTTTTGAAAATTTGACAGAGAACTTTGATTTCATTTCCTTCATCCTATTAATCAACTTTCAAATTCAGGTCGAGGATGATCCTAGAATCTTCTCATAATAACTCCAAGGTAGGTTGTTAGGGAGGGTTGAAGGGCTCGAAAACTTTCACTTGAAAGGTATAACCTAAACCTAGTTTATTTGGCTTAGTTGATTTCTATGTTTATGGTTTTTTGGGACCACACGAAAGCATTACACGACGGACGATTGATTTAATATAATTTTTTTTGTATATTCCCATTGTATTTGTATTTTTATAGGTGCACAAATAAAAATAATTTGAGCGACGGATTTGAAAAGCGCGAGGTTTCTGTGTTCTTGCGTATATTTTGTGGGAAAATGCCTCAAGTTTTACTTTTTTTTAAGGTTCTCTATTCCTTGCGTTTCTTTCCATACTTTATCGGTACCTACTCCACTCATCTTCGCTGTACCTTGCAAATCTTGATCTGGAAAATTCTTCCGAAGTGAATGGCAACATCATCATTAACTTGTTTTCTTTTTGCAATTTTAAAGATCATTTCAATTTTTTAATTGTATCTTCTTTATTATAGGTACCTAGCTATATACATGCGTACATTAGTTTTCCAAAACTACGGATGATTGAAGACTATGATTGAGTAGGATCAAATTTGATTATGGAGGAAATTTATAATTTTTTTGAGGTAGTTTCTTCGAGGAAAACCACCTAATTTTTTTATGTGCGAATACTAATCATACATACATAAAAATAATTTGTTGCAGCAAAATATTAGGTGCACGCAAGCTACTTGGGTTTGTGAAGAAGTCAAAATGGAATGAAAGTGGTAACACGAATTTCTAACCTTACTGGCAGAGTGATGGGCATCAAATTACACTGTTTATTTTTGTACTTACTATTTACAATAAATACAACTTTACAAGGTCGACTTTATTTACAAGTAATTATTAATAATTATTGGCTGCAATAAGGCGGTTTTCCTCGAAGACACTGCCTGCCCCAAAACTATGAATTCACCAAGTGAGCCAGGAAGACATTCCGACTACTCATCAGTAAGAAATCGATTATATCGCGCAATCCCCCCCGAACGTTTTCTCCTGGATTAAAGTATTCTCTCAGTGTATTTTAATTATCAAAACCCTCTGAGATGCTCTGTGCACATAAAAAGTCCATTCTGTCGCCCTCTTTAGCCGAAGGGGGTGTTGAAGGGGCAGTAAATCATCGTTAAGAAGCTACC
Source organism: Leptopterna dolabrata (assembly GCA_954871275.1). Classification (NCBI taxonomy): domain Eukaryota; kingdom Metazoa; phylum Arthropoda; class Insecta; order Hemiptera; family Miridae; genus Leptopterna; species Leptopterna dolabrata. The sequence goes on from OX940980.1 coordinate 33,855,450, forward strand.
TCCATTCGCCCGTGCGACCATAACAATTAGGGGCCGACCCTGTTTAACTGTAAATGTTCAGCACGTTATAATAAAAGGTTTTTATTGTCGGAACGGGATCTAACAGTTCGGGCCGTTACTTCGAGTTGGTGCTGATGTTACTTCGGAACAATGGCCCCGTTAGTTAAGTAAATCTTTTCCCCAATAAAGTGTTTTTGAATGGACGGAACCCCCTTTTATTGAGCTCTTCTTCATTTTCACGTAATTACCTACAAATGGAGGGAAAGCAATGATAAGGTGATGAAGTTCCAATTAAGTTAACGTAAAGAAATCAAGAAAACTAATAAATTACAACAGGTGTGGCGCATAGCTTCTCTCCGTAACAATATTAATAGATATGATCGCAATCAGTGGTGGAACAAAAAAATTATACGATGGGAATGGGGGGGGGGGAGAAATTATTGACTTCCATATTGTACATGAAAATAATTTACCAGATACTATTTCGTTTACGTGCAAGTGAAAAGAAAGATACGTTAAATGTTTATTAATATTAGAAGCAAGTTTTCCGAATTGGTAGGTACCAATTTTGGCTTTAAGCAATAGCAGTAGGTTCAGTGGGGATCATAATTTTTTTGCCCACCATACTTCATATTAGGCAATGTGGAATAAACAAAAATTAAACCTTTCGCTTACCACCAATTTATTCAGTACAAAGCTTTTCACTCAACTTCTGAGCATCATCAGGTAGGTACTCACATAAGAGAAGTGAGTACCTACCTCATGATGCTCAGAAGTTGAGTGAAAAGCTTTGTACTGAATAAATTGGTGTTAAGCGAAAGATTTAATTTTTGTTTATTCCACACTGCAAGATGGCTTACCACATAAAGTGCATAAAGAAATTCGGTGAATTGATACTTCATAGGTATTTGTTTAGCTGGAAATTAACATTTAAGAAAATCATATTCGTGATCGAAGTTCTTTCGCGAGTTTTAAATATTTCCAAAGCCTTTTCGTAGGTTTGATAGATTTGGTGACAAATGAGCGCAGTTTCTGGTTGTTAACGCCCCCTACAAAACTACCAAAACGCAGAACTTGCACAACCCACCTTCCAACTTCCTGAGGCATAGGCGAGCCATTTATATATTGGGGTATATTTATATATACAATAACAAACTATAACCCCGTTTGGCGCCGTACAAGAGAAAAATGTACCGTTTGTGCCAAAAGTCACAGCCCATTTGGCGGTTGAACAAGGAAACGGGAATGCTGAAAAGGACAAACAAGAGTAGGCGCACAACATTTTCCCACTCATTTCTTGCGGATAGTATGATTCAAAATGTTTTGTGCCTGACGTAATTTAGGTGTCATCATCTTCACATGCTGGTCTACGTACTTAGCGTTCATCCGGTCTTTGCTTTCTTCATGCGTTTTTTCTCCCAGTTTATCTCCACGAATCTTTCCATGTATTGCATCTCTTCCATGCGTACTCTTCCCCGCTGACCATGATCTTGTCTTGGAACACTTTTTCTTTTTCTAACGTTATTTGCTATGTTTTTGGAGAGAGATTGCATTTTAAGTTTGGTCTTGATTTCGATGCCATGTAATACGGAAATGACATGTATATTAATTAATATATATTAACTATTTATTGAAGGTGCTGTTGCGTGCCTACATATTAGGAGGTAGGCTATAGGACACCACAGGGCCAGGCACAGTGAGGTCTGTAGTGATTCATCAGTAATGTATTTTTCTGCAGCTGAATGTCAGGTGGTAGGTAGGTAGGTACGTAGGGACGTAATTACAAGTCCCAAAAATTGTCCAAATATCTTGCGTAGGAATGTATTTTCGTACCAAAATAACAACAATTTAATGATCGAGCGCCAGGGCTATTAATAATAGGTACTAGTGAACCCAACTAGGTGTGACTTGCGAGGTAGGTATATCACAATGAATGATGCATGGTTATTTCTCTGAATTCTCTTGGTGGATGTAACTTTTTGGCATCTTTTCGCAATCACTGGATCATCTCTCCAATTCCTTATTGCGATAGCACGTCATTCTGAATAATTCTGACGACACCTCTGACCCACAAACAAAAGATGATGGAAGATGCTCTCAAAGATCGAAACTGATTGACTGACATTTGTAAAAGTTTATTTTCATATATAGAAATTGTCCTTCAAGTGCGCTAAGGTTGCTCATTTTCGTTTATTGAAGTGGGTTTTCAATTAAAAAATACGAATGCGGCTTTAGGCTGGACGTTCCGTTTTTCCATCTAAAGAACTGAAGCGAGGGAGGCAGAGAGGGCGCTACCTTCACTCGGAACAAAAGGATGAATAGAAAAGAATAGAAAGGACCCTTCCAGGCCGCGTAGTTTGTTTGGATAGCGGGGGATAGCGACCCGGCTGAGTTCTTTTGTGTGCTGGGGGTCGGGAAACACAACAATGTAGCCGTAGTATTAGCTGCCAATGGATTATGGTTTCATAATACTCCCGTTATGGATTGACTGTGCACGGTGCACCCTCGCACACCCCGGTCTTTTCATATCGCAGACAACTGCTTCTGTCACGCTTGATCCCCCTCCTGATCGCTTCACGTATCAGAAAAACTTGGGCTACGTGTTATTTAACATTTAAATCCACTGAACTTGGAGTCCACCTCAGCGGAGGAAGAGACAGAAAGCTGATCATTTGCCGCTGATGATTCAAACATTGGATGAAATCGAACAAGTGCGCTGCACTCATATTTTCTTCGATCAAAAATTACGTGTTTCACACGCGCCCAGTCAGTTACTCCGGTACATATACGAAAGAATTGCCACCAGTGAGCATATAAATTGAAGGCTAACCTTCCTCCGTGCGTCGGCTAAAATTCAATCTTTTCGAAAGCATAACTCCTCTAACCAACTGATCATTATTGCATTTACAAATAATGTAGCCCATTTGAGTAGGTAGAGTAATTCGGCCAAATTCTACGTTTTAAAAAATTATTTGGTTCCTCTGGAGAGTAGTTCAGTTGTGTGTGCACTTAAATTGAGATATCATCGTGTGCTTCAATGGGATTTTCCCTAACACCATTCCATGTTTCAGAGATATCTACAAAATAGAAAGGCCAAGACATCAACCGCGTAGCGCCTTGAAACTCTCAGAACCGGAGTATACGGTAATTAAAAGATCAGAGAGTAATTGAATGAATGGTAAGACGGTACCGGCTAGAGATATCCGGATTATTCCAATAAAGATTTCCCAATTAAGACCGCGACGAGGGAGAGGAAGGGAAAGAAAAAGGGCTTTTTACCCGAGAAAATAGGGTGAGACTTAATTAAAATACCATTATTAAAATGTGACAGAGTCTTGGAAGGAGGCAAAAGATAGACCGGTAAGGAGGGGGGGGGGGGGGGTGCGATTAAGGAGGCGCTGGGAAGTTAGACGGCGCTCGTCCCAGATGGCGCTCTTCTCCAACTACAAAATATTAAAAACCTCAGCACCGAAATAAAAAAAGCATTTAGCATTTTGATAAGGTGGAAGAGGAGAAACAAGTTTTAGAGGCAAAAACGCTAAACTTTCGTTAAGTCCGTTTAATGGGCGGGGATTTTCCTTTCCCCCCGAGTCAAGGATTATTATTTTCAATATTATAATGAGGCGCGGGATCTTCCGAAAGGGCGGAAAAGGGAAACACTCTGCGATTGCTATTTAATGCGGTTGAAGGTCTTTTGGAGTTTTCGGAAATTCAGATAAAAAATGGCGCCCCGAGGTAACAGGTGCCTTCTTAAATAGAGGGCTCCGCGCCCAAAACTTTTTTAATGCGTTTATGTAAAATGATGTAGAAGAGCGATGAAAGTCCTTTCGTATTACAAGGGCTCGAACGTTGTGCAAAGTTCATTGATTCGAGCGTTTAGCGATTCGGATTTTTTGTCCGAAAAAAAATTACCTGCCAGGGATTTGAAAAGGAAACTTGAAGACCTTCATTGCCTAATCGACCGCCGGTTAAAAATACGAGTCAGCTGCGATTATGAGGGCGCCACTCGCGCATACCTAGCGGTGGATTTTCGTGTTTTTCTCTATCTACTAAACAAAATGAGAGGTGTTGGAAATTTATTATGCCTTAATTAAATTGATACTTATTTCCTTGTATAGCGTGTAGGTGTCACTGAACGCGGATGTTACACGAAGAGCTGCGGCGATGTCCAGGAAGGCACCTACCGATAGGAAGCCGTCGCATTATGAGCCTTCTTGACGACATCATGGCCGTCAAGGTCCCGATAATGAGGTTGGTAAGGGCTTGTGACACAGGCGCAAGTTAAATAGACCTGTGAGGGTGCAAATGGGCCATTAAGAACACAGAGGAACGCGAGAAAAACTCGTTGCGCTATCGCTCACCTAATGACCACCTCATCGGGCGGATCTGAAGCCTTTCGGAGATCGCTATCGTCTCCCTCAATGGAGGTGCAATAACGTCCAAAAACCTGTAATCGCCTCTTTTAATAGCTGATGGGAGAGCAACTGGCGAGTGCTAAAGAATCGAAACAACTGCAGTTTGGGGGGGATGAGGCGAGTGGCGATATCCTTTGTTTCTTCGCTGACGAAGCTATACGTGAGTAGACCGCCCATCACAACTTGATTGAACTTCCCAGTCTTGTAGTTACGACGGTCCCCGCAATAAAACCACAATAAATTACAAATTAACAGTAAAACAAAGTGCTTCCAAGGGCTATTATGTCAAGTGCCTACCTAACAGAACAAGCGTTTTCTAGTCGATATTAGGTAGGTGGGTATCTACAATATAGAATGAAATGAGGTTTGAAATAACTAAAAAACTTTCTCTAGGAAAACAGAAATTTTCTATAATTGAATAAGGAGGCAAATCGAGAATAATAATAACAATAGATAATTATATTTTCGATTCACCATCTAACCCATTAATTACACCGTCTCCATAATAAATTACAACATAACAATGTGGTAAACATAAATGCGGTAGGTAACAATAATAACGCATGGAGATTATGGAATTTATGGATGGAATTTACAACCAGCTGGACAACCAGTGCGTTGCAAAAATTGCACTAATTTTTTGTTATATAGCTAAAAACTTGCGGCGTATGTTTGTGTATCCAGTCCCGTTCTCAGGAGGTCTTTCGTGTTAAAAACTGGTGTAAGAGGGTTACTGTGAGGTCGAAAATGCGAACTTCCGTCCTAAGCGAGTCCCCTTTTACAATTTATATATCTATGTAGAACTGATGTAGATACACAGAAATCAATTCAAACCGGGCGCGCATTAGGCAGGGCAGGAAAGCACGAGAAACAAAACTGTATGGCACAGTTTGTTGTCCACGCATAATTATTAGATATAGATAGCAATTTAGTGCTATAGCCACCAAAAAAAAAATAATAAAACCTGATCACAACTCACGCAGTATGGTTGTTGCTTCTGGATATTGTCATTTCAAGGGGGGGGGGGGGGGGGGGGTGCCACGCAGTTTCTGTGTTAGAGGTTCTCATGGACGCAGAATTTCGGATAAAATTGAACAAATCCTAGAACAAAATGGGATATGATTTAATGCGTCAATGCCGAGCAGCAGACCAAACTGGAAAATAAAAGTTCAACCTCAGAAGACCGCTGGAAAAGTAGGTAGGAGCGTTAATATTTTTATTGGTTATCATTTAGTTTTTTCTCTACTGTCTGAATTCATGAGGTAATGAACCAAACACCTCAAACCCCTGGGCATTAACCTCTGGGTGCGTAAAGTCGACACACAAACAAACAACCACAGATTCCGAAAGCCACCGACCTAGTTCTGTTTTGTATTAGTACATTTGAATAAAGTAGGGCCGGTCCAAACAGAATCGCTGTGTCGTTGTATGGACCCTGGGCCTGGCCACAATACTATCCAACATCCAGTCAACTCGGGCTGTGATGAAACACTACTCAAGAAACTCGGAAGTTTCCAGTTAGTACTTTTCAATGCATCAATCAGCTCAATTGGTACTGTAAACGAATGTACTCATTATGGTAATGGTTGTACTGAACCTTATTCGGTGTCACTGCTCTATATTCGATAGGTACTTCCATTTTGTAGAATTGATTAGTTAAAGTGTTCCTAGTTTTTTGTTATGGAGAAAAAAAAAACTCAGAGACGCCTCCTTATCTACCACAGACATGCAGCTTGGAAGTGACTTAATTGTTAAGAAGGCACATACGGGATCGCCTGGCAAAAAAATAACTGAGCTCCCGGTCTTGAGCAAGGCTCCCGACTCAGGCAATGGAGGGACTTATAGAATTTTCATGAGACACCCCCCTCCCCACCACCACACCATCTACCGACTTCTTCTTCCTCTTCCTAGGCCGTATAAATTAAAGCGGAAGAAGGAAATGGGAAAAAGGAGGAAGAAACATACCAGTTGAATCTGGGGATGGCTGGATACAACGTTTCTTTCCCAAGGGTGGATTGCTCGAAAGCAGTGGCGGCTCCTGATAGGAGCATAGGAGCATGTGCACCCCCAGCCAATAAACCAAACATAATAACCAAATTCCCCCATCCCATTTGAAGAGTAAGTCGGCTATTTACAGATAACAGGATTTTACTATTTGAATCGACGCGCGAAACCGAGACCCACCGCCCCACTGGGCATCTGAGCCAAGAACCTATAATATTGAGAAAAACACACACACACTTGGAGCAGTTGCTCTCGTCCCCTCCCTTGACTCGTATTTCCTCATTGTTTCTGCCTGACATTTTTCGGTTTGAATATGGCGGGCCTTTGAGATTGACCAATCAAAAGCAGCAAAAATGTTTAGCTGGGTGCACAGACTGTTGTTGCACCTCGTCAGGTTCGCTGCAGTCGCTCGAGGGCAGTATCTTTACTCCTGCATTATCATCTGTTATCTCAATTCGGTTCCCTCCTGCATTTGTTATTAGGTTTGTTCGGACAAGCAGTTCGTAACCGTTCGTTACTGGGCACGCCCACTTTTGGCTGTTCGGACGACATCCGAACTAGTTCTGAAATTTTGCGAACTAGCAGTTCGCTGTTCGGACGTGGTAGTTCGTAACTTTCAGAACTAGTTCGATTGGTTCTGAGTTTTCTCCAGAACTTATAGTTCGAATCTTGTTATCACCTCTTATCGTAGCCCGCCCACAATCAAATCGTTCAAATCAAATTCAATCAAATAGTTGCTGTTAGTTTGTTTTGCTGATACTTTTTTGTTAGTTTATTATGGATTCTTCAAGTTCCAGTTCCAGTGAAGATCCAGACTTCCAGATCCAGACTTATCCAGACTTTAGTTCGGATGATGAAGTGGGGTTTTTATTTGGTATGAGGCCTAGGCCAAAAAATGAAGATTATGTGGACAGCGTTGTACCCAGATTTAATGACCAGGAGTTCTTAGAACATTTCAGAGTCAGTCGGCATCGAACTAGTTCGCAATCCGTTCGGAGAGACGGAGTTAGAACTATAAGTTCTGAACGGTTATCATCCCCCCCCCCCCCTTTCAAGTTCGATAACGAACTAGTTCGATAACGAAGTGGTTCGTAACTGCTTGTCCGAACAAACCTATTCTCAATTGGTCTTCGTTTTCGTGGTTTCGTCCGTTGTTTTCTCTATAATTTATGTTCCGTTTTTTCTGAAGTGACAAAAGTTTTAAAGCTCCTGATTACTATACCTATGACAACATCAGAAAGTGAGAGAACGTTTTCATCTTTGAAGAGAATCAAAACAGTATTACGCAATTCCATGGCAGAGGACAGATTGGTGGCGCTTTCAATGCTGTCAATTGAGAAAGATTTGGTGAGATCCGTTCAAGATTTTAATGAGAACGTTATTGATATTTTTGCAAGTAAGAAGGAGAGGCGTGCTGATTTTATTTACAAGACCATTGAAGTTACCATTTTGTTGGACATCCTAGTTACCATTTTGTGACAGATGAATATTTTATTCCTGGGTAGACACCTGATTGGTACCTAATATCTTTGTTCCTGGGGTAGACACCCAATTCGAGATATTTTCGTTCCTGGGGTAGACACCCATTGGTGTTGGTGATACATATTTTGTTCCTAGGGTAGACACCCTATTCGTGATATTTTTGTTCATGGGGTGTTATCGCCTGTTTGTGTACGATAATTTTATTTTATTTTATTTTTGTATTCCCCGTTATTTACCTCAATGATATCTAACCCCTCCCTTTCCCCATAAACCTCTCATCTCCCACCCTCCTTCCTTCCCCTCCCTGGCAAGAGTTGCTTTCACCTCCGCTTTGGTTCTTGCTGGGCAAATACACATTTCAGCTTTAACAATAACATGCATTTCTTGGGTTTACTCCTTCAATGATTATTTCAGAATTTCCTCTTCCATTAGAGAACATTTTTCATGTCTATTTACGAGTATGTATTTAGTCGCGTTTGTAATTTGAAGATGAGAAAGCTTACAGGATTTATCCCATTTCCATATGGTTGAAATTTGTATTTGGCTGAGAAAAGCACCTCTCCCGTCCACTTCGCGATAGCCCCTCTTGATCTATGTGCACCCCCTGAGTTTCAGGACAGGAGCCGCCACTGCTCGAAAGAATCGATATGTATCTTTTACTTGTATCGCAACGAGCTGCAACTAGAATCCAGTAAACAGGACACTACAGTTATTACTGGTGGGTCACGAACCACGAAGAAGTAATGCATGGGTTACGAGTTTATTCGTAAGTCATAACCTTAAGTTCGAAAACGTAGGTAATATTAATACAGGTGCTGTGTCCGTTCGAATGCCCAAACGCCAGGAATCGATTTACATTCAATCAGCTTGTAACAGAAATGTCCCTTGAGCATTTTATAAGTCCTTAGTTTTTCAGTTATTTAGCATACCTGTTTTATTGTGTAAAATTGATAAAATTATTATTTACTGTCTTGAAATACAGAACATTTCACGTAGTTAGAAATTCAGCCTTTTCTAATATACGCTCTGTTTAATTTTGGATGGGAGGTGAGTATCCTACTTTAGGGCCCTTTACAAATCCCAGGTTTCCAAAGGTACCTATATAATAACATTTTTTGTGAAAATTTCAATACTTTGTTCAGAAATTACGTACCAATCCATCACCAAAATACAAATCCGAAATCTGTGAAAGTGAAAATGTGACCTACCTACATTATCTTTAAAAAATAGTTATGGCGTCATTTTTTGTGTGCTGGACACACAGAAGGGTCTCACCAGAAATTTATGGTAAAAAATGGGTACTTTTTCACACACCCTGTGTTGGCAGGCCTTTAGGTACTAGGTTACGTGTTTATTTATGGTGAGTTTTTTTACCGTACTAAGATTTGGGTGTAGTTCAACTTGTACTAATTATTGTGAGATTATGCTTCGTTCAACATAAGTAAGTTACGTAAGTAAGCATTTACTACTTTTAATAAGTAGGCCGGTGTGGCCATTGAAATGTTGGCGGTAATAACTGTTACTGTGTATGTAGACAGCGATAACAACTCGTAATAATTATTTCATTCGCCATTATATAATTAGCTCATCTTTCGTTAAATGAGGTTCACAACACAGCACAGCAATGAGACAACCAGCTCCGCTCCCTGTTGCCGAGGACCCCGCTTACTCCAGGTGCTGCGACACCAATAAATATGAGCAAATCCTAACGTATTTTTCCAAGTTTCAAATCCATATTTTCAAATATGGTCTGATATAACTATTAATTCAGAAATACATATGTTTCACGTCACTAACAGAAAGGTGAGGGATTTTGTGAGGTGCTCCCATATTTCAGTAGATGGTAATTTAATAAAATTTGGCACTTCGATGGTGGATTCGCTTCTTGAATGTTTTATATTTTATTTTATCATTTTCACGGGGAAATGCCCAATTCTAATGGCTAATCAAACGGTTGTAGGTAGGTAGAGAAATTATTAGAAATATTCGACTTGGAAAAAACTACTGATACCTACCAAGTACCAACATAGGTACTTAATACTATAGTGTAGTGGAATCAAGGACATTTCTTTGGTTTCTTCGTGATAGGTAGCTAGCTGCCTTCATATATATCGAAACCACAACGGTACACCTACGAGTATCGTTGTGCAATATTTCATGTTAACTTTAAGCTGAAGTATTTTGACATCAGGGTCATTCGAACGAAGGACACACTTCACATCTGCCTCTGGTAAATCGCCGATACTTTCAAACGTATCCAACACACATTGCAGCTAAGCATAAGATTCCTTTTGTTCCCTTCTCAATGAAAGGGGTCGGTCGCCCCCATCAACGATCAGCTCTCACGGCAAACTGCGATCCCAGAGTCGGATATATTTACGATGAAATATCGGTTTGTTTACATTGCGAGTGTGTGTTGTCGGAGAGGTGGTTGGGGGGCATTGAGTCCAGGGGGCGGCACTGCCCCCTTTGAGCCCTCGATAGGGAAGGCTCACGTGTCGGGCGCCACGTGTCTTCGTCGAAACTAATAAGTCAAAACACTGGCTGTTTGCATTTCATCACCTTTGTCAACCCCTTGGTTTCTCCGACTATCTGATATGGCGCAGGCTACTTAATCTTTTCTAATGGTTTCCTCGCTCCCAATGATTCATCACCAGTCCGCCCTATTTCTGAGTTATCTGGAATCTTGATAGGATGACTTGGGAATAGGTAGTTGCAAGTTCCATTACAGTCTTGATCGATTTATTGATAATATCCAAATATCCATACATAATTCTCAAGGATATCTATTCATATTGCAAGGGGAACAGGGGTTATTGCATGAATTGTGGGGGGTATTCATCTTGCATAGATCTAGGTAATTTCAATCAAAATGAATCATGCGAGGTTTTCTATGAATGGCGCCTGTTTCCTGATCAATCAGGAAATCCACTAAGAATGCTCCAAAAGCCCCTGAAAACCCCTGAAAACTCGAGTTTTCAACGTTCATATTATAAGTGTTCGGCTTTGTTTTGAATTCTAGTACTTTCCTGATTATGAATCTGAGAGACATGAGTTACGACTTACGTTTTCCCTGCGGTGTACCTGAGTATTGCACCTAACGGAAAGGGTAAAACTTGCTTGATAAAACTAAAACCTTCCAGAACTCCTGACAAACCTCTCAAGTAATATAGGATCTTATGTAGACATATTTAAATAACCTTCCCGCCGGACAGCACTATATCTTCCTATTTCCAAATCCTCCCCCTCAACAAGACAACCCCTCCTATCAAACTGATGGAAAAATCGAAGCGATTCTTCAAATGCAAAGTATGGAGCTCTTGACTTTGTATTCAACAGTTGCAGTCAATAAATCTAGCCTTATTATTAATTTATCGAGAATGTGGGACGGTAAACACTTAGTTGTAGTTGTGTAAAATTTGAGAGGAATTTGATGGAAATCGTCGATATCGCAACACAAAAGAGGAACATTTATTACTATGACATTCTAGGGCATGTGTAGGGCATGTCCAGCCCTTGATCAACCACTCCAGCCAGTCAGCAAAGTATTGACCCAAGAACTATACCAGCCTTTCTCAGTACGACAATAATACAGTTGCAAAAAACGCAGGCAAAGTCACATAATACCTATGTGTGTTTATTATTCTAGACAGAATACGGCAAGACTGGGACCTCAGTGAAGAAACGTGAAGAGACGGATTCAGATCACGTCGATTTGAATCCGTCGCGTCCGACTGTCAAATTGTCATTGAATTTTCTTGATTCACCTGTTAATACTACGTCCTCTGTTATTAAACACATTTCTGGTGATTGCAGCCATTTTCACTGGTTTTTGACCCATAAATATTGGAATTTGACAGTTCAGTTGACTTCGTTATAACCTTAATCCTTCACTCAGTGGTCAAAATCATCTTCATATTTGATCTCCTCGCCATAAAAAAATAAAAAATCATGGAAAACGATATGCCTCACAAGTCCATGTTCACTAAAACCTCAAAAATACCTAATTTTGAACACATAACACCCTTAGGTGTTTTCCGATCGGGCTGCCGAGATAGGGGACACGACTAGGGCCCAAATACCTAGAGCCTGTGCGCGAAAGCGATTTTTTTAGACCGAAAATTGCATTAGATATCGACGATACGGCGGATGGCAGACGGACATTGCATTTTTGGACTCTAGACACCTTGAAACGTAAATAAAAAATTTTGAGGGGGTGTTCAAACAAAATTTTCCAAAACCGAATACATAGGTGTTTATTATTCAGAGATTAATAAACCAAAACAATAATTGAGTCCCGAGAAGTGTTTGCATACTGTGCTGTATGCAAACTGCACAAGAAAAATAAGAGAAACGTTTGTGTTATAAATCATGAATCTCAAATACACAGTTAAGTTGCTGTAAGTGAAATGGATAGGTACACATCTGATGTACATACAAATAAATAAAATAAACGAAAGATATTGAATAATACCAAATTAAGGAAGGCTTACTCAGCACTCGGTTGCTTACACGGTAAGTAGGTACTTACCTAAATGGAAAATAAAATTGCCTCAGAACTATGCAACAGCAGGTGCAGGTAAGTATGGGGTATGGCGTAGCAGTGATGGTTTGCATGGGAAGACGGTAGGTATTATACTAAATCTTATCTGAACAGCAGGGAGACTATGGTGAGAAGTGGAAAGGTTCTTTCAAACGTCAAAAATTCTGAGGTCGGGATCTTCATCCAGTACCCTACTTGATGCTAATGATTTATATTTCGAACGAAATATAAATCATTAGCTCGTAGCTGAGTAAAATAGGCTTTAATCCATGAGAACCATTCAATAATACTACTTATAATTAATATTTATTAGCATAATTATGAATAGTTTGCCGCTTATAAGCCCGATTACACAAACTGGTAAATGCCAGAGCCATTTCAAATGTTTAAAAAAAAGTACTTGTGTTTCACAGTGCAAAGAGCTCAATGAGATCGGTATTTCGTATGAAATTTCATGAAAATTATATTTTTTCAGCATTTTACCGGGCTAGTAGTTCTGAGGGCTATTACAGATTGAAAACAAAATCAGGGTTTAACAGACTGAAAACTAATTCAAGTGAGTGACTTAGGATGGGAGTAGCTCTTCCAGACGATGCTTCAGTTACAACAACCCTTGATTGGTAGCGTGAACCCCGAGGTCATTAATCTGCGCTCGCCCGAGTATTTGTCGAGTGACGGTGCATGAGTCGAACTTTTCTATGAGGCGAACCATTCGCAAGGCCTATGATTAATGCGGCATTGATAGCCGGCGGAACCCCCCTCCATCGCTACCGCTTCCTAACATTAAACCGCCATCAAGCCTAGTGAAAGAACTGCCAGGGGGTTGATCGCTGATGTATTGCGAAGCGTTTCAGATGTTGCAGTCAGCGAGAGGGTCCGAGTGTTTGGGTTTCGTTCCAGCCACGCGACGCGGGGACGATTTTCTCAGCTGAAGGATCAGTTTAGGGGGTTTGTCCTTTTGTTGTCGTCGATCCTTCACCGATATCCTACTCCGGGTCCTGTCAAATCGTAATCCGAGTTCCCCCTTCATCCAACACCTACTCCCTTCGATAGCTTCAATGTCGGCACCTACCAACTATCCGGCGCGGATTGGGAGAAATTCTGATTACTATAGATTTTAGATTCCTATATGACACTATTTGGATGGCCCGTGCGTTGCACAGGATAATACGTAGGAATAATTTTGATTATAAAGACAAAAATTCATGCCCGACAGAGGTGGGGAGAGGGCAGTGTCCTAGGTGATGGCACTTTGGGAGGAAAATTGGAAGTATATGTGAGAAGTATAATAGTTCAATAAAAGTTCAAATTTGATCCAGTAGAAGATTTTTCTCACGAATTTTTTTTTTAAGTTTATTTCTATTACGCGCTTTTATTTAACTCGCTGCGTCAGTAGGTATGGATCTTGAAATAAATTTTTCTCCTACTTCCCCAGGTCCAATTTATTGAGCTGAACCTATATTGCATAACAACAGCATTAAAAATTCATTACAAGATTTTTTGAAACCTAAAAAGAGTAAAATAAAAAATGAATAAAAAGCTATTTAAAAACACGCTTCTATTTCGAAATAGCTTAAAAACAATAAAATACCTAAGTAATTTCTTTCTGCTACCCAGGAACATTGGAATTTTTTATGATTACAAATAAAAGCGTGTGAATGTGTCATATCTACACGATATAGGTAAGTAGTGTCAATCGTAAACTCCTATGAAATTTATAATCAATCATCTTTAAAAGTAAAATCTATTTTTTTAGTCAAAAAAATTCCAACGTTCCTGGGTACCTAGTAGAACGAAATAATTTTATTCTTTTTTAGATCATTTCGGGAAAAAACTTGTTTTTAAACAGTTTTTAAATTTACTTTTTCTCAATATACATAGGTAGTGTAGTAAGTGGTTGGTTCTACCGTTTGTCCGGATCCCTACTTAGTTTTATAATAGTGCTTGATATTTACTGACCTCCGATTAAAGCCTTATTTAATTTCCTGAGGGAAAGTCGTGCTAATCATGACATTTTTCCAACTTTCCTACAATAAAACCCGCAAGTTGGACTGCACAAGACATTCTCCGCATCCGATTCAGTCCATCCCCGTTTACATTTTGTAGGGTCGACAAAAATCCTACGCTTTACTGCGAGTAAACTGTAAAGAGAAGGAGGCGAACTGTTGGAGTTTGAAAAGTGATACGAAGCTCATATATCACGAAGGAAGAAGGGGCGTATGTCGAGGAGTTTAATAGCTGAACACGAGTAAGTTTTGAATGATGTTTATGTAGCGTAAAAATAGCTGCCTTTTCATAAAGACGAACGAGCGGCAAAAGGAACACTGAGCGAAGTTTTCTGAACCGTAAAGAGACGCAGTTTTTATAAGTGTCGTCAAAAAAGAAATTACTGTCGCGGCAGAGGCTTTAGTATGACACCACCGGCTGTTACTCAAACGGCTTACCTGCACTTTATGATCTCATGCACTGTATATGTAAGTATTTATATGGAGATTATCATAGTGTGGGGATGATTACAATCATGGGTCCAGTTGAAGACCAAAGTATATATTTACAGGTATCAGTATAATGTGTCGATGATGTTTATAGTACTTCCTGATGCCACTGTTGTGCCAGAGATGCATTTAGTACGTATAGTTTCTTCGGGGCATACGGGAGGCTCCTAGCAAGCGGATCGATGATTATTAATGGGTAATGTTAACGTTGTGGGCCAATATGCGCGCTCTCCAATAGAGTTAGGAACCCTCTCAAAAAGGCCGATATTCTGAATAATAATTAGCTTCTCTGGGTTGTTTTCTTTCGCAGAGGTCTTCTAGGGATCAAGTGATAAATGTTCATTAAGGAGAGCTAATAAAAGGCGAAGGCCTCAAACCTAATTACTGCTAAGCCGTGAGATAGAGGCGCTAATGACCAGGGCGCCTACCCCTTTTCTCGAACAACGCTCCGCCATCCATTCCCAAGTATCTTCCCTAACATTTATCATAGTCTTGTTTAATGCAGGGGGTGAGCTTCCTCAAGCCGAACTTCATTCTGAAGCAATGGCTTATTGGGGGCTTCCATCTTCGGGAGATGCTTATTCCCTACATAAATTTAAGTAGTTCGAGGTAACTGTAAGAATTTTCATATTACACGGTGACGAATGGTTATTTTAATATTACAGGTTATTTATATATTACAGCGACGATTTTATGTATGTATATACCTATACCCCTGTAATATATTTATATATCGGGGATAATTTATATATAATATATCGCTGTAATATATATTTATATTTATTACAGCGAAGAATTTATATATTACAGGGTGAAGAATGGTTATTTATATTTAGGTACAGGATGACGACTGTGCCTCTGTTGATTTCCGTTTAATGCTTGAAAACTCTGAAGCCACAAAAATCTGAAGCAACATCTTGTTTTAATGATTGCCCAAAATTCATTCTTCAGGCTCTTCCTTTGTTCCTCAGGAAAAAATGATATAATTTGGCGAATTGGCTTCAAAAATCACGAAACGGACGAAATTTTCTTGATGTTTTGACTGTATGCACATTAAAAGAATCAAGATTTTATTGAGTTCAAAAAGGTAACAACACATCTGCCAACCTGCAACGCCTGCCTAGCAGCCTCCGGGCTTTACCGGCAATTGGAAAAATGTAGTTGTTCTGCAGCTGCCAGTCCTGCAGTTTTGCAAACATCTGCTTGTCAATCATTTCTACGTCGGACTGCGTTTGGTTTTCCTTTCCAGTTTCAGGTATGTTCTGGCGATCTACTGTGGAAACTGATTCGCGTCTATTGCTTCGGTAAACTCATGAAACCGAAAAGATCTAATGGGATTTATGTGGCGAAAAACCCCTTTTAATGAACGTTCATTAGGTCAACTGCGACTAGAATCAACACCAAGTTGCGTTTCATCCCCCCAGGCTTTTCCTTCGTTAAATGTGCGACGAACCCCATCATTTCCGTCCCTCCGGGTCAGTCCGCCCCATGTGAAATATATCGTCCCGTCGCCAGCTCGAAATCGCCGTACAAACAAGTAATTCATGTCGGTACCGACGTCACGGAAGATCATTAGTTGGCCGCGAGACCATTCAGCTTCTACAGCCATTAACAGTCATGTTTTAACCATCGCCTAATTAATAGGCTTCCCCCGTTCACCGATGAAATATTCAACGGGTGCAGGCCCCCTTTCCACAACCTTTTTCACTTAAATCTCTCTATTCATCTCCTCTGTTGCCCGTATAAGCTACGTCACAAGTGAATGGAGCTACCGCGTCCACGACATACTGATGAGCGCACTTTAGAAATACTCCCGGCTTCCATTCTTCGAAACTTTTTTCTTATTCTCACTCCACGACTTTTTTTCTTCTGCCTTCTCACTGAAGAAATCTCTGTATTCTTTGTCCCGGTCAGACGACCCGTCGGGAAGATATCTCGACAAATAAAAATGCTGCGCTTTTCTTCTCCCGTGTTGGAAACTATGTTAAACCGCGTAGTGCACGCAATAAACCCTTTCTTATACATGGCGAACCTTACCGTACGGACCAATTCATCTCCACAAAACACCGATTTAATTAGGATCATTACAAGTCGAAGCAAAACACCCGAAGAATTGACACCAGCACAGTGACATTTTACAATGTTGAAACTATTTGGTAAAACAATGTCATTCAGTGGTTTTGAGACTACGGAATTACGTTAGTATCTGTTAATGCAATAATTTAGATTCAATCAATAAGAAAATAAAAAGAAACCAATTGAGAAAAATGGAATGATTCTACACATCTAATTGAGAATTGTGCCGAAATACAGGATTTTTTGTTTACATTGTAAATATCTACTTCATTTCACGTTGGGGCTTTGTTTCAGTAGTTACCTAATTGTTCATAAATCTATTAACCAAATTTCATTCAATATGAATTATTTCTGGGCTTTTGGTTCCATTTATGAATTTTTCGGTAAATGTGACGTATTTACTTACCTACGACGAAAAGCTTTCGCATGCGAACACTAAAACCGGTGTTATATGCAGGCCCAAAACCAGAAACTTCAAATTCTACTGAAACTTCGAAAAATAAGTACCTAGGTACCTATCTATATCTGTAGCAGAGGCCGGGGTGTCCGAGCGGGCTAGAGCGTCCGATCTTTATATCCTTTATTAAATTTAATTTAATTTTATATCTCTAGCACCTGGCAAGTCTTACGAGATAAAAAACGGAGTTGCTGAAAGGTTGGAAATAGACAACCTTTCACTAATCCACAAAAAATACTGTTATACCTACCTACCGGTTTCGGTGATTAGTCAGAAACAAACATAGTAACTCATCCTAAACCCCTGCTTAGTGGTTTCATTGATTAGGAAGGGAAGGGAACAGAACAAATTTGATTCCATAAAACCTCATTTCCCTAAAATCACATTTTCCTTAGTTGAGATAACTAAGTTTTGCCGCCACATTCACTTCCACGTTGATTTTTCCCACAAGTTGATCCATTTCTTGGTTACCCACATGCAATAATCGCAAGATCTCTCGTGTCACGGGAAGTATAACGGCTTAAAAACCAATTTTACTGGGTTCAAATAATTATTATTACGCCCTAAAATTATCTATCTACGGAATAACGGGAACGAAGAGTTGGTTCTTCGCCGTCTGCACTGAGGGTAGCACGAAGGATCACTCGAAAACAAGAATATTTTCTATATGCATGTAGCAAATACTACGGGTATAGCTTATTCTGTCGCGTCGCACATCACTAAGGGTGGATTGCCGCGAAGTGATGGGGGATGAAGTATCTAAATATCCACGTAAGTATCTAATAAATGATCTAGTTCAGTTTGACGGATACTACCTTGCAACTGACCATGGACGAACTGATACAGAACTAGCATGAGACGGAACTCTGCTGTCGTTTTCACTTCAAAATCAGACTGAGCTCCCATGAACCTCCACACATGGTAATTGTCTGCTACAAATTTCATGCAGGTAACCCATGCCAAGGGTGGAAAGAAAATACGTGACTCAAAAGAGGTACATCGAGCAGGAAGGTTAAGAGAGTCCTTCTCACGCTGATGTTGCAAACCTACCGAATTTCAAGACCCATTTTCGGACGATTTCACTAATTAGATACCATCCATTAGATCCATCCACCTTTCGTTTTATTGCCAATTTTGAACAATGAAACCTTGGGAATCAAGCATGAAAAAAGTTAATCCCTGAACATTTTTTGGTTTGCATTTCAAGGTACGTACAATCCGAAAATTGGATAAATTTCTAAATATTCATTATTGGAACTAAAAAACCAACAATTTCTGCACCTCCGTCATACACGGCACTTTCCGGGTTAATTTTTTTTTCTTTTTTTTATGCTTCATTCCAAAGGTTCATTATTGAAAATAATAAACCAAAATTTTTGTCCGTACGCCGTACTTCGCACTTTCCTTAGTTCCATGAACGTAATTAATGAAAATTGTTTCTAGGCCCCATTTGGGGTCTAGTTGGTCCGCGAAGCTCGGCGTTCTCTAAGGGGTAAAAAATAGGGGCTGAATTTTCAGAACGCCGTAACTCGAAAACTTTCGGGTTTCAAGACTTTTTAAATTAATTCCGAACTTTAGGATTTTTTGAGACAACCCGGAGGTGCGCCCAGCCGTTCGTTCACAGTAAGGCCCTTCGGAAATCTTTGTCAACATGAGCGTGAATTAGCAGATTATAATCATGCACGGTTTTATAAAATCGGGTGTGTTGCTCCGTGAAATTATTTCTTTTGAAGAATGATGCTTATTTTGATTTTGTTGATAGGTACTGTTTTACCTATGTGTTGAAAGAAGTGTGTTGTTCACGGCCAAATGAATCATCCAAATTAAGTGATAATGTGGTAATATGTCGAGGTTCCTACTTAGGTTCAGTGACCATCCGAATTTCAAAAATGACCGGGTAGGGGGTTCTCGTGGCCGAAATGGTGAAAATGTTTACTTAACTTGCGTTGCTGAAGGGGGTAGGTATCTATAAGCAGAAGGGGTAGCTATACAGGAAACTAATAATTTGCGGAACAATTTCCAGCGTTTTTAGAATATTCTCATCACGAGCTTTCAGTGAGAAATAATAATAGTGTAATTTCTCAATTCACGTTTTGAAACATTGGAATTTCGGAAAGAAAAGGTGGGAATACAAACCGTTCTTGATTAATAAAAGGAGCAGAGAGTTTCGATCACGTCGTGAATGTTTCTTCACGTCCTTAGCTGAGGGAATCACCAAGCGTTTGATGGGATTCTGAAGATCACTCGAACAGGAGGGATCGACTTCATTTGCAACCCCCCCCCCCCCCCCATCAGTCCCTTCCTGAGTTTCCAACCGCAAAGGGCTCGACTCTAACAAGGCAGCCTCTCCCCATCTTACCGAATAATTGTTTATCGAAAGAGCTTTCCAAGATGTTCTATGCCGAGTCAGTTATCAGGGAAATACTCTGGCAAAAGGGTGAAACTAGTTGGGTGTTTAGTTGCTGGATCAGAGGTCGACGACGGAAGAGAGGGGAACCAATACCCAGAGCCAATCCCAGGAAACCGAACAGACAAGTCTTTGGCCCCTGTCTTAAGACCCCCAGCAGACATTTGCATATCGTTAGCATACTAGTTGATCCCTATTGCTCCTTTTCCAACCCCTCCCATCTTTGCTCTTGGTTTTCGGTCGAAGGAAAAGGGAAAACGGCAAGGAAAACGCTCTCCCTAAACTTTATTTGCGGCTCCTTGATTCCTAAAAGCTCCCAAATGAAACGAACGTCTTTATTAGAGCCGGAGAAGGTAATCTGCATACGGCCCTTCCTGTTTTCTTTGGTTTGCCCCTCCGCTCCTCACCCTTCAGTCCCTCACTTCTAACTGAAGGAAATTAAAGAATATTCCTTCCCTTTTCCCGCACCCAATCCCACCTTGCTTTATTAAACCTGGAGACTTCATTTCTTGTTTAACTTTAATCTCGGAAGAAAGATAAATTTGGTGGACTTAATATCGCCAGCCCTGTTTGCCCTTCTCGGAGGATCTGCAAATGCGGTTTTCAAAGATGAAGAAGATTTTTAGACGGTGCGGTTGAAAAGTGCTGAGGAAGTTTTGGTTGAATAAATAAAATGGGAAGCTTTGGGAAGAGGTTTAATGTATGCAACTGCAAACATATTAATAATTCAAAAGCAAGATTTGATGTATAATTGCGAGCTCAAATTGAAAGCGTGTTACATCTCTTGATTAACAAAATGATAATGGATTTTTAGGAATGTCTGAATCCTCAGCAAGAAAATATTTACAATATAGGGTGGCCACTTGTTCTTCCCGGACGCGAAACTCTCGAGAGGGTCTTGGAATTCGACTACTATTTATTCTACTATCTGAAACAAGCCGAGGAGCGGTCGTGTTTCGATAAAATTTCAAGACCTCAATCATTAGGCAGCAGAAAGTTATTGGCATATAAAATTATCCGTGTTTTAATGGGCACAAACCTATCCAGTTTCATACAACTGTTTCAATAATGAACTATAAATCAATTAATAAATTATATATTGAGTGAAGTTGGACTTGCTAACGATTTGTTTCAACAAGTTTCAGTCTTGATGTTTAGAATAATTTTCTTACTCCTAACATCTGGTCACAATCCCTTTTCAAGTCGTTGCCGGGAGAAGCCTCCTCTCCTCTCTTCAGCAACCTAATATACAGTAAAACTCCGTTAGTACGCTCCCGCTTAGTACGCCATTTTCGTTCGGTCTCTTGAACTTTTAGGCCTTATGACATTGAAAACTTCCCACATTTTACTGTAAATCCTAACCCTGTTTGGAACTGAAACCACTTCCTCTCACAAAAGCATACTTGCACTATTTACTACAGCATGCGCGAATCCTACTCGCCTTAAATAAGAATGTTTCCAGTACAATCAGCAATATAAATATTGGTTAATTTTCACCTTCACGCTTATTAAAATAGAAGGAAATGATCAGAATATGAACCAATTAAACAAGTGTCTTTTACACCCCCACCCCACCCCCTCGCGTGATGGTGAACATTGAACAATCTCAATATACACCACAAAAAAATGATCAAGTATTCAACAGAATGAATTCATGAGGTAGAGCAGAGGAACTCGAATAAATTTAATGACAACTCTAATTTAGTAGAGTAGTTCGTCAGATGGCTGACACTCCAAAAATATCCTCCTAACAATAGTTACCCATATTTTTACTTGCATTTTGAAATCCCAAGAAATCAAAATATCAAATGAAATCCGAAATCAAATTTGTTTGTCTCTGTTGATACCAGATGTTACATTGGAGGTTATTAGCGAACACCATCCACTTTCCAATCACACAACTTCACAAAATCAATATTTTACTGTAAAGGCAACCCCTCCCCGCTCCTCTACCCTACTCCCTAAATCATTTCTTTATCTGCCCTTCTACATATAAAATTGATCAAAATTGATTTTCGCAGTTTTTACTTTACTATTTTATTAAAAACTCAGCCACGGCCAATGCAACTAATTCGAGTGCAAGAAGTAAAGAAGGAGTTGCAAGGAAAGAATAAAATATAGGCAGGTAGATGAACTGAGAGAGGGCGCTCTGCTCCTGCCGAAGGTGGCTCCAGTCAGCGGGTATACCACTTTGAGGACGTCCATGTAATATGCGTGGAAAGTGTTGACTTTGAGTACGAAAAACGGCATTGGGATGAGATCGCTGCAATAGTCGAAGTGAGCCCCAACCACAACTATTCCGTAGACTTCTCCGTCGCAGACGAGTGGCGCCCCTTGATCGTGGTGGCAGACCGTGCCGACTTTGGCTCTGGATCTGAAAGGGCAATACGATCGATCTTGAAGTTAGTGAGGCACCAGCTTAGACTCTGTGTGTCTAAGGCGCATTCGTTGCTATGTGTGTTTATTCTGTTTAAAAAGTTTTTGAGGATTTTCTACTCGTTGGACCATCGAGTTCTGAAATTTGGTGTGTCGTGAGGACCTCGGTCGGTCCGAGATGATACCAAATTAATACGCTCAGCTTCATTCTTAGGTATAGAATGTTCCTACTACCAGAAACAGCTGATTAGCTCCATTCCAGTATTGAAAAATGCTGCAAATTATTACTCAGTTTTTTATCAGTTTCCTTCTGTGTAGACCGCTTTTTTCACTGGTCAGTAACTACCTTCGTGTCTCCCAAGAACTCTTGGCATATTCTCAAATTTTCACCTAATTTGGATGATTTGTTTGGCCGTGAACAACAAACTTGTACCTATCAACAAATAGGTGCAAAAGTAGATACCTACCTATAATCAAAATCCAAAATAACCATCTTTCTTCCAGTTAAATAATATCGCAGAACAACAAACTCGCTTTCAAAGCCATGCATGATTATAACCAGCAGCTCCCTATCAATGATAGGACGGTGGGCTGGTACACTATGATTCATACTCATGTGACGAAGCTTTTCGGCTCAAAATTCAGCGCCTCACTGTGAACGAACGGTTGGACGTGCAATGGTCTGGGTGGAAAAAAAAATAAAACTAAAATTTGGAATCAATTTACAAACGTCATAAAAACCATAACCTTCTACTGAACATTTTCGAGCTACGGCGCGGTGTTGTGAAAACCCCTATTCAACCCCTATTTCCCACCAGAGAGATGACTGACAGTAACGCTGAGCTTTGACGACACTAGACCCCGAATAGGACCTACACACTACGTTTCATTAATTTTCGTTCTTCATTATTAAAAAAAGTGCCGCATATGGCCGTATGGACAGAAATTTTGGTGTGTTATATTAAATACCTACTTACCTATGGAATCGAGGATGAAAAAAAACAAAAAAAAATGCAATCCCACCTCAAAATCTGATGGTTTGCGTTTCAAGGTACCTACGTAGAATCCGAAAACTGAATAAAAACATTTGGCACTTTCATTGCAAGTAGCATATCTGTGACCAACGGTGAGTCTCATCACATCTGTCTCAATCACATATCTGACAGCACTCACAGGAGCCACTGAGAGACGGTAACCTAATGTCCGGTTACAGCCGTTTGTGCAGATAGGTACATACCTACTATTACAATACTCACATTAAACACATTAGTTTATCTTGTCTAGAGAGGTATTCGTGGAGCCTCTTCACGCTAGCATCATGATTGAATTTATCCCAAGCTTCGAAACACAACCTCCAGGTGTCGTAATAAACGCGATATTTTACTTTGTAGTCGACGGCTCGATGGAACTTTATGTTTCTATAGCCACGTCCGTACGACGCCACGTAGCACATCATCTTCCTCACGGCCATCGTGGAAAGGTCCGAAATGGGAATCTGAAGGGATTCGGAGTCGATCAGTTTTGCCAACACTCAGGGAGCAAAGTAATATGTATTACAATAATTTATTGGTGCAAGTTCATTTAACAAGTGTTTTATGTTAGTGTAATGTATTTGTTCATTTAAGTTCAAGTTCCCAATAAATTATTACCATTGTCTAGGAATCAAAATAGTGATACGTTTGCTCATGCGTAAACATGACATCCTTGCCATGCGGATGACATGTCCGGTGCTATTTCGGTAAAAAATAGGTAGGTACCTACTTTCTGAGTGTTTTCAGCGGTCAATAGATCCCACATTGCCGTTGATTGTAGCTGATATGGCGAGTGCCTACTCATAAAGATCCTAAACCGCACACGGTCATTTCAATACCAAGCTATTGTCCGAAGAGAGTCATTGCGATCTGTATAATCATCGCGATCATGCATCTGATGAACCAGTAGGTAGTATTAATAATGAGGTGCAATCGCGATTTTCATAGAAAAATGTGGCATAAGGCCCTTTCTGCAGAAGAAACCATACTAGAAGGATTTATTATTTTTATTTTGTGAATAAGATTGTAAGATTCGTTTTTATTTCTTGATAAAAGCAGTAGATAATAGTATCAAAATACGAATTAAGTAGAATCTGGGCAAGGATTAGCGTGATTTCTGGAGCGATTACCGCTTATATGCAGATGAGATGGTTTCCGTAAGTGCTGAATAGTCGCAGGCTTTTCCCCCACACGGGCTGCAGGCATATTCTTAATTGGGTAACAGAGTGTCAACATGATCCCATGAAAATGAGTATTCCACTCTGAAATTCTACGATTCACTCCGAATATTCATCGTATTGTGTACATTTTCCTAGGGTCACAGATTTACTAGCAAGTAAATCTAACGTTTTACATTATATAATTTTAATAAAAATACACAATTTTTCTTGTCCAGTCACATGCGATTTCCATTGACTTTCTCCACACAACTGGGGCCTACCTGTAGTCGGGAGGGGGTATTATGCACAACTTTTCCGACATTTCTATACAGCGTTTTACTACCCAGATTACCCTAATGCATGTTCCCACTGGTAGCTAAGGTTCAATGGTGAGCCTTAGTTCCGCAGACGTTATTTCTAGTTGAGCTGTTTCTGCTATAGTTACCTCATAAGTCGACCATCTGAAGGGAATGGGCATGTAGCTTATGATGGGGGGCAACGGGTAGATTGGCGTCTGCAGCCTTATTATTGCCAGATCGTTGATGATTGAGTCCAACTGGCACTCCGGGTGAACGTTCATGTCCCCGACCAGCCTCGTTCCAGCCTCGACAACGAAATCCAATTCTTGGTCCACAACTCCCCACTGATCGGTTCGCTCATAATCTATCCACAAGTACCTTAGAAATATATGAGGCTTAGTTCGATGAAAAAATTTGGTGCAATCATGGACACGGGTTAATACACTGAAGCGCCATTATTGTTGGCTGATGAATTAACTGTTTTCAAAATTGGTGCTTCATAATATTTTTTGATCATTATACCCATTCGTAGTTCAATCAGTTTTGACCGTGAAATGTGGTGGTAACGGATGAATAATTAGTGGACTGAAGAGAAGGTTGATGAGATGATCAGAGACGCCGCCCACAGAGACGGGTCATCCACGGAATATGTATAACACTTCGGACATGGATAGGATACCAGTTTCAGGTTCGAGATTAGCAGTCGATAAAGACGAGCTGTGGGTGCCATTCTAGTGAGACATATCCACGGGATATAACAGACGGGTTATGCAAGTTATGGGATATTGTGAGCGGATGAATGCAAACGGGACGGATGAATACCAGTGAATCGAAAAATATATTCACTAGCACCTCTAACCAAAACATAACACCAAACAGCAATAATAGAGAGTGGGAAGATCCATAAACATGGGAGTTAAGAATACAAAGGTAAAGTGACAACAGCAAAATTATGATAGAATGAGGTGGAACTCATGCAGATGTGTCGCTTCCGAGTCTGTCAAGGTAGAGGAAGCCTTGTGATCACTTTTGGGGGTAAAGTGTTGAATTTTCAAGGTTAAAAACGGTAGCATAATTCATTTATGCTAAATAACGTAATAGGATGAAGGGTGATAATATGTTTAGAAACTTCAGTAATTTCGGAACGCAAGCTTTTGAACTTGGAACAAACTATTTTTTCCGTACTACCTAATTTATTGATTTTAAACCCCCCCCCCCCCCCCCAGTTTAAATTGCAAACTGCCCCACGGCACCTGACACCTGTTGAATATATATCAACACGTGTCAACGTGTTGTTGTCATCGAATCGAGTGGACGATGTTGCTCAGTGTGCGTTAGTTACTTCGAAAATTCGCTCATTACGTCATGCTGAACTCTTCAACATAGGACTGTTTAGTATAGGAATTGAAGGTGGTAATTACGTGGTGCAGTAGCTGATTTTGACGCCAGTGCGATATTCAATCTTGGATTTGAGCTCTTTCCATTTTATCTTATGAGGATCCTGGAATCTCTCCTTGTCCATCTCGACGAAGTAGGCGACGACGTGGCAGGTCGTGAGGACGTGGTGGTAAGTGATTATGTTGCCGATACCCCACTCCTCTTGGCTGAGGTCCTCGTAGCGGATGTCGACGATCCAGGGAAATTCGGTTCGACCGGCGTACAAGTTCCCGACCCACGTGGCACCCGAAGAGAACTGCCAGGTCACCCTGTGAGGATAATAATTGTTTATTTCATCTATAGAAGATGATTTCTATTCTATAGACGTTACCCTCTGTGACGGTATATGGGAATCCCGTCCATACTGGATCCGGGCTCTTCCCGATCTTTTTGACACGCGGCTGAAGGGGCGGTCGATTCGCGGAAACGAATCGTCAACTCCTGGAGGCATTGCGTTATAATCAAACCATTGTCTCCGGGGGCAGCTGTCACACTGCCTCCCTACCTTTCTAGAGAGTGGAGAGGGGGAAACTACGCTGTATGGGCGGCGTTGTTAAACCCCTCATCCATTACATGGTAGCAGAGCGTGGTTGGTGGGTATGTGCTGGATTTTATCCTCGGTACCCCCTCCACTTTTTGAGAGCTTTTCCAGAAGGAATAGCTCTGAGGTTTTCCAGAAGGAATCCTCTTTTAGCGAATTTTTGAAGAAAAAGAAGCTATTGTTCTCGGTCCAAAATTTTTAAAACTCGAATTTCCGAAAGATTTTTATACCAAAATCCGTTTCAGACCATCCTGAATTCCCTGCCGAAAGACACCAAAAATTATATGTATATATATATATATATTTATATATATTTATATATTTATATATTTATATATATATTTATATATGTATGTGTCATTCCAGACGATAACTCTCGAAAGAATTGAGATAAAAAGTTCAAATTTGCACGAAAAATCTGTCTTGGCAATTTAGGGGGGGGAAATTACCCATAAATTCCCAAAATGAAAAAGTCTGACAAGTGACACCTCATTTTAAAGGTTTTTGTACGCTGAACACGATGGTGAAATCAGAATTGCGATATCTCATTCCGTTCTCAAACTGGAGCACTTTGAAGATGAAGGAACGTGGTTATTTCTTGAGATGTTCTTCCTGGTTCGTCTGCTCTAATCTGATAACGGAATGGGATATCGCAATTCTGACTTCACCATCGTGTTCAGCGTTGGAAAATCTACAAACCGAGGTGTTACTCGGCAAAAAATGGAACAAAAAATTTGTTACCTACGTACCCAATACCTACTCTTCTGGTATTCAAAACATTTTTGATTTCCCCCTCCCCCTCCATCCACCACAAATTTTACTTTGCGTAAAACTACTCCTGTTTTAATTTTGTATGGTATCAAGTTGGGAAAACATTGGCCGAAAATTAATTTTCAGAAAATTTTAGGCGGAGGAGGAAGATGCCGAAAACTTCGAAAATTCGCTCTTATAGCCATGCTGCATGACATTGGTTTTTTTTAATATCTTCTCTTTTTAATAACCCCTTTGTTAATCAATATACACTTCGGCCATTGGATTTTCTTTTTTCATCAAATCAAACTCATTATTATTATTACTATTATTATTATCAAACTTGATTATTATTCTTAAGGCGCTCAATGCCTGGCGTTCAATGCCAACTTTTCCCCTTGTTTTCCCAGTTGTTCCATCTTATGATGGGGGTTAGTCACCCAGAGGTTGTTCAGATGAACTTTCCTGAACCAGAACCTCTGACAACGACTTCTTTTCTTTTTTGTCCAAGTCGGCCAAGTGATATTGATAAGGAGCTAAGTTCTCCACCAGTAACAATTCTCAGTAGTACCATTACGATGGAAGCTATCAGCTTTGGAGTTTTTCAGATGAACCCTCCTGAATCAGAACTCCATACTACTTTCAGTCCCGTGACTAACTTCACATACTTCTTCTTCAAAGAAGTATGTTTTTAAGGGGAGGAGTGTGACGGTATTATGGGAATCCCATCCATACTGGATCCGGGCTCTTCCCGATCTTTTTGACACGCGGCTGAAGGGGCGGTCGATTCGCGGAAACGAATCGTCAACTCCTGGAGGCATTGCGTTATAATCAAACCATTGTCTCCGGGGGCAGCTGTCACACTGCCTCCCCACCTTTCTAGAGAGTGGAGAGGGGGAAACTACGCTGTATGGGCGGCGTTGTTAAACCCCTCATCCATTACACCTCACAAGAATAAACAGAAACTAACCACCTTGAAACCGTTAGGAGCTAGGTGATATATCTACGTACTATACGTAGATACGTTGGTACCTCTACTAATACGTATACGTACACTCTACTTATACTCGGTTCGCTCATTTTTCAAAACCATCGTCCATACAAAATAATGAGTGCCTAAGGAAATACGTATTACTCAAAATATATTAGGTAGCCTTGCGTAAGAGAGCTAGAGTAGTGTTGTAATAACGCTTTGTACTTGGTATTGAGCTCTACACTATTTTCAACCAGGTAGGTAACCTGCCTTTTTAAGTATTATCGAATGGGGTGATTGAGAGACTGGAACTGGCTCTGTGTTTCCAAAAATGAGTCCGAAATATGCATACTTATAGGTACTCTAATAACTTACAAATTATTTGGAATTGATTTTCATTTATGGTACAATTTTAAAATGATCCAGGATCATTCAGGATCATTATACACCAATATTCGCTTACTTATGCACACATAACTTGACTTACGCCTCATCGTGCGGTACTGGCGTCGTCCATTCAACGTAGAGTTCGGGGTCGAATTCATACTGTTCTTTCCAATCCTGCCGCGCGCCAGAACTTAAACAAACTACGACAGTGAGAAGAATCCGTGTCGGCATCGATTACACCTGATGAGCAAACACAATGGTTTTCTTTTCGAGCAAATCTCGTCAATAAATCGATACCCACGAGAGTGACACTCATCCATATAATTTCAAATGCCCTTGAAAGGCTTGTTTCAAGAGTCTCAGTTTCCCCTTCCTATCTATTGTAGGTTCTTGATCCAAAAAAGGTATGTAGCCCTTATTAATTGCACTTTCTCAACCAAATAACATTTGATGACACGACTATAAGTGAATACTGCAATGTTGATAATATATAGATAACTCATGTTGATGTGGTATATACCTAAGATTCACTATGATTCAATTACAAGCTAAGTACAGCGATACAACCGTGCAGCGTACAACTTACTGTACTTCAGTCTGATCGTTGCACTAGGTACACAATCACAGTAGTGCGCGATTAATGAGAATCGTGGCTGTCTCAAATATATTAATCATCAGGTTATTTTGATTAATAGATTGGAATTTCTTCCAATCCCGTTGTTTGGAGGTAACCAGACACCCATCCTAGAGATACCTATAAAATAAAATAAAACGTGATTGAAGTGGAATCAAAGATTATTCCTTTCGAGAGGTAGTACCTAAGTACCTATCTATTATAATACGAGAGGGTAGTTTTGTAAAACCATAGCAGCAATATAGTAAGTAGGTATACAGAGTGTTTTAAATCCACCAGACCTCGACAATTTCAAGCTCTCACAAACAGGCGGTACCCAACACCTAAACCACAATAGGTATATACCTATCGTGACTTGACTTAAATCATTGGAGGGGGGGGGGGGGGGGGGGAGTTGTTCAACGGTTTAGGTACCTAGGTAAGATTGTCTCTCTCTGAACAACACTAACAGAAATGCTCAACTCGTAGAACACTTTGACGCAAATATAGTAGAAAATTAAATTTGGCGTTGTAAGATGATCATATTGATGGATGGTATTTTTAAAGTTTTATAGAAAATTTATTTCAACAATTCAGCAATCTCAAGGGCACCTTTAGAAGATAAAATGGTGGCATTCAGGAAACTAATTTTTGGGACATCGCTTAAGTTTCAGATCGGGGTTTCTCTTCTTTTTTGACTAAATAATGATAACTATTATACCTATTACCTACAATTTTCTGAATTTTCTATAAAACTTTGAATATTCATCAAAAATTACCTTGAGAATGAATTTCCACCTTTTTTGACTCAAAAGACACAGAATTTAATTCCCAAGACGTTTATATTTCGCGATGATTTAGGTACTTAGAAAAATATTTTTTTCCTAAAAATAGATGTTTTTTTTAAATTCAGAAACCCATTTATGATATATTAGTAATCAGCGTGAAATTTCCTGTAAGAGCTTAAAGCGTGAAATAATGGTTTGTTACACCCTATAGAATAAAAGGTATTCGTGTACTACACCTTGATACCACTTGAACTTGTCCACACTATTCCTTATTTTCCAAGGCAGCGCCCGAGTTCTAAAAATGAGCAACAAACAAAAAAATGGGGGGAAAAAGAGCCTAGGAACTTCATCAATCTTAGGGTTTTCGGACAATGGCCCTCCCGCACGAGGATGCCCCTCCAAAAGGGGTACGGTCCATTTGGCAAGTCATAAGGCATTAATCCTTCACAATCTCCCAAGCGTTTTGGTGAACAACCAACACCATCCCCTCAGCCGAACCCCGTTTCCAGAAATGCTCTGAATGGCCTACGGCTTGAAGGAGTTGAAATGATTTTTCCAAGAGTAAACACCATCTTTCATCAGAAACCCCGATACCGCCAGTAATGAGGCGGTATGATGACTTTATGTATGAGACCCCCATCTCCACACTATTCCACTTCACCCTCAGACCCTCGTTCTGCCATGAGAAACTATTCGACATTCCCTTCTTATCGCTTTCTGTCATTGGCGTTCGTCTCTTTCAATAAATCGTGTTATCACTATCACTTCGGATGTCGAGCAAGAAACTTTCTCGCAACAATATTTTACGTCGAACCCCAACCAATATAACTTATTATATTGATCAAGATAAATAAGCAGACTTAATAGCCCATTACACGCCCCAATCATCAAAACCGTGCTGACCTATGATGGGAAGCAATAGGTTACTGAAAAGTGGGGCACATAAGCTTCTTCGTAGGTGCTCTCTTAAAATCAACCATTAAACTAATAAGAAAGGAAGAACAAGGAAAAACACTGTATGGGCGTTACAAGGACTTCATGATTCTGATCCTAATTATGTGCTTGTAATTATATTGATCCCCAGCAACCAATTTGGCAAAAAATGTCTTCGTTAGTGATTAACTATCTACCGTACGGGCCATTATTGATTGCAGTAGACTCAACAATGAATTATTATTATTGGTAGGTACTAACACAGATATTCGGTAATAGGAAATTACCATGAAATTCAATTGCACAAAACCGCGTGTATGATCGGAGCCGTCGTAACCTACGTAGGTTACGACGGCTCCGGTATGATTTAGACTACCTACCTGTCCTAGGAAAATTTGATGTGGAC
The DNA here is from genome assembly GCA_954871275.1 of Leptopterna dolabrata. Classification (NCBI taxonomy): domain Eukaryota; kingdom Metazoa; phylum Arthropoda; class Insecta; order Hemiptera; family Miridae; genus Leptopterna; species Leptopterna dolabrata. The sequence continues at coordinate 33,887,023 of OX940980.1, forward strand.
CGTTTGACTCTGGGTATAGGTACCCCAAAAAAGCTGCATATTATTACAGAACGGTTTATCACTTTCCTTCATAGACACCCCTTCCGCGTACATCACTGTTTTCTGTGGTCAATACCACACTCGTGCTTCCCCCAGGAAAGCCCTAATGAATCGAGTACTGGAGCCGGCCGGGTTTCATAAATATGTGCGGATTCAAGAATCTAAATAATATCTATAATTATTTTGTTGTTGTTATGCATGAAGCATAACGTGCAATTTGAAAAAAAAATTTAAAGAAAATTCCTCCGGGTTCTTTGAAGAAAAGTTCCTGGGAAGTTAAAAAATTGAGTATTTAAGTATCCTAATCTAAAAGGAGCCTATTTCAGATTTCGCGTTTGCGCATGCCAGTGGTCGTACCTATGATCGAGCGTTTTGAAATTGATAGGGAAATTGAAATTCTAGATCTGTATCGTAACTACTCACCAAATTTGAACAAAATAGGTCCATTTATTCGTGAGAAATTGAGTATGTAAGGACCCTGGATTTGCATTTCCGCATGAGCAGTACCACCAGATGATCCGATCGTTCTATTTGTGTTGGGGCCACGAATTTTCTAAAACTTCAACTTTTCTTCGACGTTATTCGCCTTCTTGTTGACTTAGGGTTATGAAAAGATTCTCGGACCATCCTCTGGCCGAATGGGGCCAGATGCCAAAATCAGATTTTAACATGGAGATATACCTACACTTGGATATTCCAAAACCAATTTATAGGTAAGTCATTAATCGACGTATAACCATAATTATAGAATCATTAAAAGAGAAACCACAAAAAAGTGAAAACAACAAGCATAATCAATTAATCAATGTGGAAACACAAAAATCCCTCATTATCATGTTATGTAACATGTGTTGACTTCAAATCAGTGTGTAATGAATTGTAAATTTTGGTCAAATTGACCTTGAATCCGAAAATAACGTAGTCTATGAATCATCACTGATTGAAATCAGCTCGGGCACGCCGAGTGCAAGGGGAGAAAAGGCGACACTGCGGTTGATTTGCATAATTAATTAAAACTTTTCTTTTGCTCTGAATTCCTCTTTGAATGAAAGAAAAAATCCAAAGTATGTTCTCATTAAAAGAGGAAGAACAACTTCGGAAAAAAGTGTTACTTTTTCATTCGGCTGCCATTCTGTTGAAGAGTGGAAAAGAATAAAGGAGGGAAGGGGGAAGGTCCCGGGCAGGAGCCACAAGAAGTAAATTAAAAAGATTTAATCAGATTAACCAGGATTATTAGGTTCATCTCCAGCAAGGAGTTTGGGATTGAAACTTGGCGAATAATCAGAAGACGTCTTTCTTTCGACTCTTCCCACAGAAAAGTCGTGAAAGGCTTTTTAATTGGCTGCCTAATTGGATTATTGAAATTGTTTTAATGCAGGAAAAGGTGAAACCAGCTGCAGCAAACTAAATAAAAGCCGATAATTATAAGAAAGACAAAAAAATTAAAAACTTATTGGTCGTTGTACTTTAAAATGTATAATTGGTTGAACGGCGCAAATATCATTGTACCTTGTGGGGGGGGGGGGGGGGGGGAGGTGTGCAAGCTTGGACGAACCTCGGTCATCGGATTTTAGTAATTATTTGTATGAATTCATGGCTGTGCTGCTGCACACCCACTTGTTATCGCACCATCCCAACGGAATACAGTTTTATTTCATTCCTCCCAGACGCCCTCACCAGTGGTTAGCTGCCTACCTACCTCTTCATTACAACTTCGAAAAGGGAATTATTTTCCAACTAGTGACGGCCCGAGCTACCGAACCCGATAAATCAGTCAATCCCGAGGGGCGTGCAAGAATTTTAATTAGCCGCTTAGATATCCCGACGTCAGTACAGCCCTACAGCCGTACACGATGCGGCGCTACACGAATTCCTTGATTTATCGCATACCAAGGGCCTTTACTACAACTGGACTACTGTTCGACTTTCTCAGTTGTGTCGCGTTTGAAAGAGAAACCAGATAAGAAGCAATACATACGTACCTCCGAGATAAAAGTCGAGTGATTTATCAATGACAAACTTGTTGAATTGCCGACCGCAAGATTAGATTACAAAATACACTGACTGCATCCGTCAACATTCAGTGAGATGATGAGGGAAACGTGAATATTGAAACTCCGAATAAACCTGTACAGAGAGGTAGGTAAGGGAAGGTCGTGTACCTTGGGACGATTTTGGTTTTTTGATTCCTGTGAAGTCTTGAATAGAAAATTCGGAACCATGATTGCTTTTCTTGTAATATTATCTAATACTGAAGCTCCATGATTTATTTCAGATTTTTCAGAACACTCTAAATATTTGTAAAATGCATTTTTCGAAAACCATTTTTTGTCCCGAGTACACGACCAGTCATGTTCCATGGGACACCTGTTCTGTACATCGGGACATGTTTGTACGTTCGGAAGGGAAGGCTAAATTATTCAAAAAAGCATCAAAACTTTTCAAATTGTGTAATAAAATATAAATGCAATAACATTCAGCCCCATTTCTGCTCCAAAATGACATTGGCGGCCTTCTGTATCCCATTTTGATCAACGGGAGTACGGGTTACCCCGTGAGCTGAACGCGGCATCTGAAAACAACAAAAGTTCCATGAAATGAATTATTTATATTAGAATTATTCACAAAAATAATATAACAGTTTGGCGCGTGTACCATGGGACACTGTACTATGCGTGTCCCATAGTATTTCACGGTACAAGCACCAAACTGTCCCGAGGTACAAGAAAGACAACTTTTCACCAAAATCGTTTCCATGGCATGAGAAGTCACACAATCATCCTGCAACCTCAAGGAACAATATGCAATCAAAAGTAATGAAATATTCAACTTACTGTGCCTGTGAACGGCGATTGATTACAGCTTCATAATTTTTTCTGGCGACCCGGAAATCGAAAAACTGTTATCAGTCCAATAAGGCAGCAGATAATCGAAAAGGCGGTCTTCACCTAGTGTTGCCATTGCAATGGCCTGCTTCTAGTGTCCTTGGGGGATTTTTTCCCTATTTCCTTCATATTTATCCCGCGTCTGTCCCGAGGTACAAACGTCCCAAGGTACACGACTTTACCCTACGTATCAAATCATCTGCGCGTCGAGTACGCGTAGTGTGATTCCCTGCATCGTTTGTCTCGATATGTGTTTCCATTTGAGCATTAAACATTCAAAACACGTCGAAAACAGTTAGTTGTTTGCCCAGAGATTATCTCCATTCAAGGACCCATAAAGTATAGTGTATTCCTTCATAGGTCCTGCTGACTGAATCATACTAATGATTTAAAAAAGCTACACGCTGCTAACTGCTATCTTAGTTTAAATTCGTAATGAGCCCCCGGGGAAATTTTCTGCGACTTGAAAATTCATATTTTCAAGAAATTCAAGAAAATAAAAAAATGATAACTAGTAACATGGTGCATTTTTTCTGATTGATATCGAGGTTTTGAATACCATTTTTCGTTGAAGAATCATAAAGGAACAGAGTAATAATCTTCAATATTAATCTTCGAGGAACAGAGCAACCTCAAGCCCGCAAGACGTTACCGTACTGCGGTTCGCAAACTGAAGGCGTTCGCTTCCCTAGGCAGGCTATTGCGTAGGTACTGTATGTAGGTATGTAGGTATGAAATTTGAGAAGCCGAAGGCATCAAACGCCAACTTGTTCAACCTGATCAGGAGCCATTTCTAAATGTTGGTGGATTCGTTCAGAGCAAACATTACCATCTTCCACCGAACATTTGGAAAAGAACACTAGCCACCAAATTTGAACAGCTGGCTTATTTGCCACTTGGGGAATATGGTTAACAGTGCCAGATATCCAAGTGATTCCTTTGGAAATAATGGTTTCCTGAAATAGGGTTGCAAAAATTTCCCTCCAGTCTGCTTGAGATTTTGCATTTCTGGTTAAAACGTATTCATGCAGTAGGGCGGTTACAAAGAGCTAATATTATAATCACATTATTGATTCGATCATTAACTATATAATGTATTGCAACCATTCGTCGGTTAGGTACCTAAGTGTATAGGTACTATTTTTGTACCTATATTAATAAAATGGAAATTCCGTCTGTATAGTATCATAGCTTATTGATAAGAACCAAGAAATTTGATTTCTTCTACGTTTTATGCTAGGTATCAAAAATGCATTAAAAACAAGGCATATTGTAGAAGAAATCAACACTGTCCATTAAATTTGAACAGTCGGGATAGGGTTAACATAAGCAAACATGTTTTATTTTGATTAGACCGGCAATGGTTTGTTCAATTTTGAAATTTCATGACGAGAGAAATATCCACTAAGGTTGAAGAAGAGTTGTTCGACTAGCAGATTTACTATACAAACTCGCTAATAATTTATTATATAGTTGACTGGTACGAGAATTCTTGGATCAGCATCTGCCCAAACGGGCCTCCATATCTAAATTTCAAAATTCTAAATCAGTCCTCAATCAAAACGGTGACTAAGTAGCTGCAGCTTATCGAGGAGTTGGGTGTCTTTAGTACAGGGTGGTCTCAAATGATTCGCCCAAACTCAGGAGTCGAAGAGTTTTTATAGAAAATTTCACAATGATTACGAATATAGATCACCTTATATCACTGGCTGTGATACGCAGCACTCACTAAGCGCATATCAAATTTGGAGAACCGAATAGAAACAGGGATAAATCCGTCATAAGGTTTTCGTTGTTTCAACGTGCGCAGAAGCTGCTGTTATCGCTCTGAATGGGGGACTATAATATTAGGGGCCCAACCTGCATGATTTCTTCGATGATTCCTGAAAATTTCATCAAAATCGCTCAAACAGAACTGCAATTACTCACGGAAGGGTCAGAAATTTTAATTTGCGCTGGCGCAGAATGCAGACGAATGTTCCTGTAGGATTTTGATTTATGTACCTACTTAAATATAATATTATTATGGGGGGGGAAAGGGTTCAGCGTGGATGTTTTTAGACTGCTCCGAAAAGTTTCCTAATTTGTCTGTATGGATCAAAGCTAGTGGAGCTTCGGAAGTTGGAAGGCGAATTACTAATTAATAATAGTAGTTAAGTAAGTAGGCATACCTTCAGTTTCTTGGAAACGTTGGTCCTTATTTATCTTGTTTACCCGACCAACATTTTGGAAACTTCCGGCACCAGTTAGCAGATTGATAAAAATCGGTCTAGTAGGTCGGTAGCCTACGTCGACAAAAATAAGGAAAACTAGAAATGGAAGGAGAAGTTTTCGAAGGAAGCGGGAAGACTCAATCCGCTGCCCCCCTCGTGGATACTGAGTCGTTGTAGCATCCATACTCACTTGACTCTGTTGTCGCTTTCCTCAACATACTTCTACCTATCATTTATGAAAAATCAAGATTTTATTAGACAAAATATATCTAGTTAATACGGAAATATTTATTGGCTCGCTAATCATGAAAATGAATCTAATTTTATTGATCGCGTGGCAGTGGCAGCGGTAATTCCAAGGCCAACCATCATGGCTGCGTCTCTGTTTTGACCAGCGGTTGTAGTTGTATTGATTTCGTGGAATTTTCTCATTGTTTCCGCATTATTCTTCAATATCACATTTACTATTTACCTGTTGATCAATAATTCACTGTGTGTTTTGTACATTAACTCATCGACGGAAGGATTACGCCGTAAGAAGATTGAGGTAACAGTTTTGTGGGTTTCTTCATTTCTATCGGAGGTTTCTTCCTCGACAAAGAAAACAGCGAATCTTCACTCATACTTTTCAAACTTTCAAATACGTTTCACCTGTTTGGTGTGTTACAGAATTACGTACTTTATTTTTACCCCTCGATTAATCACTTTGCCAACATAAGTTTCGCTTTTGAAATCGGATGCTGTTGTCTTGATAACCGCCGCCAAACCATGAAATGTCGAGCATTCGATTTCGTTTCATGCTACGTTTTCGCAATACATACCTTCGCAATATTTTCATAATACCAATTTGGTGTACACAAAAATATCTCGTTGATAAAGTGAAATCGTATCAGAGATGGGAAGATCAGTAGACGTGAGTAACCGGTAGGTACGTGGCATGTAGAGGTAGACGGTATGTCTGCTTACTCAATCTACCTACCTACCAAAATAATGTTTGGACGTTAACGCGAAAGAAACCTTATTATTTGTGTTTAGTCAATGAATTTGTTCAACTCGTCCACATTCCCATGAACTAAAGTGGGTCAAGTCGAGGGATGTACGGTCTGTAATCCTCCATAAAATTATGTAATAAATAGTTAGGACCTACTTACTAGCCGGATAACCCAGTGCATAACCTAGTGCCATGCCAATACTAAATTCCAGTGTTGAACCCGAGATCCGATTTTTAAAATGACGTTAAATTTCACGTTCGGATGACCATCAGCGTTCGCTAGAGCTCGTAAAACGGTGTTTATGGGTTCCAAAAACACCAGACACCAGAAACCACCTAGATTTGTATTAACCTACATCATTATTATTCGATTTATAAGAACTACTGGTTTAAGTCGAAGGCCTAATGCCTATAAAATGGCTTTCATTATGCTAAAATTCAATAACAGTGGTTTTGTTTCAGTAGTAAAATATTAATAAATTCCGTAAAATCAACATTGACAGAAAAGCGGAAGGGATAATTTAGTATACAAAAAACAGGAGACAGTAACTGATAAATTTTTATGGTTTAAAACCGTGGACAATTTTTGATAATGTAAGAAGAATAAAAAAGGAGTTGAAGAATAAAAAAATTAGTTGGTGGCTTCGACACTTCGCTCATATTATGGTCATGCTGCATTAGTAGAACTCAATTTTTGGAAGTGTCCGCAGTTTTATTTCCTTTTTGGGAGGGGTTTTTAGCTTATTGTGGACGTTGATCGTTCTTAAAATGTTTCTATTCCGGGTAAATCAAACGCCTTTCCATTTCCATTGTGAAACGTGGATTTCGAAAATGGATTCAAAATGTTAGGAATCTGTGGTTAGATTGGCCCAATCCCAGCCCTACATCAGTTATTATCCGTGGCGCCGTTCCCTGGCATCATGGTGACTCCAACAACTACAGTAAATTCTGAAGGCCTTAACGCATTTTTCTGATAGATGGTGCCAACGTGGCTCTCTTCCCTGACACCATGGTGGCACTGAAAACTATACAGCAAATTCTGGAGGCTTAAGGAGTAGGTACACTTTAAAAATTTCAAGTCAAAATACCCGAAATTTCGGCTTGTACCGTGGCACAGGTACATAAATTATGTATACATAGGTAGGTAGGTATGTCGTCACCCCAAACGTCGCTCGACTACTGGTTAGTAAGAGCCTCCTCGCTTATGTAGCCTCGGCAATTATGTAGCACTCATCAATCTTCATCATAATATGTTAGCAAAAAGCGAGAGAGAAGCACATAATTCTGTGAAACAAGAATCAGTGGTAGGTACTCACAGAAATTATAACTTCGTAAGTGGTTATGTGATATTAGCTTAGTGCCCTTTTTAATAATTTTTATACCAGTGTTAGTTATCTATTGTCATTGTTGACTGTCTAACTATTAAATTCTTACATTTTCTGTTGTTGGTTTTATGAAGCATTCCGATACGTATCGCTGGGTTTAGATCCCTACTTTCAAAGATGTGTCAATAAACTCAAAAAAAAGTTGCTTTACCCGTTGTTTGCGACGACTTGGTTTTATTTTAATGCTGTGAGAAAGAGGGTACGAGGAGGAAATTGTCTGAGTTGGTTTATCGATTTACATGATTTTTTGTCCCATTGGAGCTTTTGTGGGTTTTGTAGAAAGTTCCTATTTTGCTGCAGGAAGTTTAATATCGCCTACTGGAGTGTGGGGCTTTAGATTATAGATGGATAATATGGAGGGCTATGGGCCGCCTCTGTCGCCTGGTAGATGAGCGTCTGGTATCCCATGATCCTGTTCCACAATATGGAGCCTGGAACCTATTGGTTGATTCAGCCCTAACGGTTCAAACAAATTTAGAAGAAAACTTGTGGGATAAGGGGTCACATAACAATGCACCGTTCATTCAGTGGTTCATTGTGACAGTTAATAAGTGTTGTACCTAATTAGCTGTTGTGGCCAAGTACTAGTGCTGTGATATGGCACTTTGTTCTAGCTGTTACTTTTCTATTGACTGGACGTTAGGTGAAGGCTAGGTTCGGCTACACACGTTGCTAGCGTTTTTCCAGTGATGCCAATACAAGTTTATCGTTAGGTTTGAGTTCATCTAAGGAAATCGACGGATTTTTCGCAGTTCCTCAAAATAGTGAAGTGTACAGATCAGCCAGATCCTTTTTTCCTCCGTTTTTGTTATAAAATCACTACTTTCCCTTTGGTTATCTGGAATACAAAACTTCTGGGAATACAAAACTTTCACTTTCACTCACTCCTTTAAGGGTGGGTTTCAACATCTAGATTTAAAGTGCAAGTTACGTTAACTTGGAGTTAGAGAGAGAAAAAAGATTGCATTTTGGATGCTTATTTTTCTGTTAACGTAGCTGGTACTTCCCTCTCATAACCCGCCCTCAGAAAAATATAGATTGGTGGGGATTTGTTTATAGGAGTTGCCTTTTTAATTTAACCTTTTACCAAATGAATAAAACTTTTTACCAAATTAATTAACCTTTTGCCATATGAATTGAACTTTTTGCCAATCGAATATTATACCTTTCATCTTTCAGTTAAACATCATGCGAAAAAATGGATGTGGAAAGAAAAATCACGTGATAAATGGTAGAAATGTCTGTGAGATGATGCAATGGACAAAATTTGTCGATTGCATTATCTCTCTAAGACTGGCATGTGAAAAATTAGTTACCCACCAATTTCTACCAGATTATGACGTGTCTTTTCTTTCCACTTCCATTTTTTCGGGTGTGGTTTAATTGAAAGGGTATGTAAAATGTTTAATACAATTGGCAAAAAGTGTAATGCAATTGGAAAAATGTATAATTAAAAAGGCAAATCCTGTACATTAGCGCTCTGGATGCTTGTTTCGCTCGCATCTTGTAGGGATAAACCCCCCCCCCCCCCTCCATCAATGCGTTTAGAAAAATATAGAATTAAAATATAGAATTTAAAACACAGTTCGAATAGTGACAAAAAACGACTTGTGATCGTAGTTGAGCGAATTTTAGACAGAATGTAGGTGAAAAAAATTGTAACATGAGCGTGTTTTAGCATGCAACTTTTCATTTTGGTTTATTATTTTCGTTATGAACCTTTGGAATCAACCATTAAAAAAAAATTAACCCCCCCCCCCCACCCCTCCTAGGAGGTACCGACTTTCCTGAATGTTTGTCATCCCATACGCCAATGAGGACTCTTGGAACTGTTTTAAGTGTCCAGTGAACAATCGTGACAACAAACAATATCAAACAAAACTGCTCTAGTTCGCATGTTTTTTCAAATATAGTAACATTTTAACAGAATAATATCACTTACTAGTTTTGTATTAAGTACCTAACTAGATCGTGATGTTGAAATAATTTTTTTAAAAATTGAGTAGGACAGAAGCAATCATACCGGCAGAGGTCAATTTTTAAATTTTCTTGCAGATTTTGAAAGAGTCCAATCACTAGTTCGGACATACAAGCCTATTGGTTTATTATTTTCAATAGGTAATGAACTTTTGGAATCGACTATGAAACATTTTTTTAACCCCCCTCTCGTCAGCGGCTTTTTCCTTAGTTCCATGAATAGAAATTCACGAAATTTGGTATATGGGTCCCGTTTGGGCTCTAGTTGGTCATCGAAGCTCGGCATTGCTGTAACATGAGCGTGTTTTAACATGCAACTTTTCATTTTCGAAACTCCTGGATTTTGTATATCAACTTCTCATTTCGTGATCAAAATAATGGACCGTTCGAAATACCGTTTAATAGCCGATTAGATCGATACGCACAGTCCTTGGAAGATGTACATACTTGTCTGATATGAGCTACAAGCTTAATTTGAATGTTTGTCGATTTAAATTTTTCCGGAACGTCTCCATTTCAATAGCTTTCCAGCCTATCATTCTTTTTGTTTACCACCGATTTTATTTTTATATTTATTGGCCAATAACATAATGCTTGGAAAACTAGCACAATCTAGACATCCTTCGTATGGGATTGACGTAAAAACTGATTTTTCTGCTCCAGATTGTCCAACTCCATATCTGTCCAATATTCACAAACTTCCACCAGCCTTACTACACACTTTTTTTCAATCTTCGTGGCATCGATTTTTTAATGATCATAATTATTTACCTATCAGTTGATTTCATAAATTGTCGATTTCAGATGGATTATTCATGAGCTTTGTCAGCATTGTTCAAGATCTGATATTCAAGCTCCGAGGTACATAACATTGAGTGTTTCCTTACCTTATCCATCTTCTTGTCGTGTTGAGCCTTCTTTGCTTGTTATTAGTTGAGGTTGTTAGATACATTTTTCGGAGTGATGACGGAGAAAATTGAATACCGAGTTGTGGTGATTGACCTGGAAAACTCAGATCTTTCCGGAATCGCAAATAACCTACGTGCCTACCTATATTTTACTCTACCAAAAAATTAAAATTGCACAAGTAGCGTTGAAAATTTAAAAACAGGGAGTCATAAATCGTTCAGTTGAGTTGAAAATAAATTGTTCTTTCATGAGATTAGTGGTCATTTTTCGACAAAATAAACTTGGTGGCGCACGTTCTTTGTTGCTGTTTTGTTTCGATTTCAGATCAGCTAAATTTCTGCATTGAATTAGGTTCACATTCATTCTACGCATGCACATCCGATATCCATGTATTATTTCTTACTCAAAGAATCCGTTGTGAACCGTACTATTTTTGTCTGTTTATTTACTCTTCCAAGATAAGCATTTCTTTTTGTTCCAGTTTAGTGTGAATATGCCAATAAATCAATATTATACGATTATTTACTAATTTACTTGCTGAAACAATACAATTCAGAAGGCTCAACACGTTTTTCTTCAACTTACCGAATCTTTTTCTGTCAGTTTGTGCGTTTCATTTCTATGGGTTCCAAACTAGTTTGGAAGGCATGATTGAAAAAATGACTGATTAATTATTATCTAGCCTTCTGAAGTGAGATAAATGTTTTTATTCACCACTGCATAGGAACAGGTAATTGTTGACGTAGAGCTCAGCGAATCATCTCAATTTTGAGCTGCCTCAGTCTTTGTCCTAGTGACAGATTACTATTAAATTGTTCTATTTGTTGTATAATTATGGTGCATGATCACTGATCACCTTGGTATTGTATTGTTTCTTGGAGTGAGCTGGGGGTTGAATGGGCAACAGTGTATTGCGTGTGGGTGAAGGGTGGTTATTTCCTCCTTCCTTTCCTTGGCACAGGCTTGTGGTTGGAGTGGTGCGGAACATGACTCTTTAATGGTTACATTTAATTGAACGACAAAAAAAGGAGAAACGCACGACAGAAAAGGTGTTCTTCGCGACAAAATAGTAGGTATGTGATTAAGTAAGCGACAGAATATGACTGTAAAGAAGAAAAAAGGGAATGAACAAACCAATTGAACGAGAACATTTGTAGTCGCCCTGGAAAATTATCATTCTACTTCAAATAAATGAATTCCTCTTGAAAACAAAATGTATTATATGGCTCTCGAAAACCCGAACGACAATAAATGAGCAAATAACGAGAATTTATGTCATTGGTCAAATCAAATATGTACCACCTACCTATGTGCTTTTATTTAAAAAAAATACAGTAAGTCTAGTGAATATAATTAAGTATTTTCTCTTCAACTACTTATTACTTCTTCTTTTGCCTTAGCCGGTGTCACTGTCTTCCTTTTTTCTCCAAATGGCACCTGTACCAGTTTCAAGCTGTCATCTCTGAATTATAGTCTGAAATCCCGGCCGAATGTTTGGATCATAAAATCCTCCTTGTTGTCTATTTATTTTCATTCCTAATTACGAACACATACTTGCGCTAAAATAACCAACGCTCTGTCGGATGATTTTATGTTGTCGTGAAAAACATTATTTGGGCGTTGAGATTAATTTTTTTTTTTGTCGTGAAAAGTTCAAATTCCTGGGCAGTGTATTTTTTATCGTTTAAAAATAATTAAATTCCCATTCACATCACATTATTTGTCGTCTACTTTCAAATTATTGTCGTTAGTTTCTCTAATTTTGTCGTTCAAGTGGCTATCGTGCAAACACCCTTTTTAGTCTTGCAATTATATATTCTACACTCCTTCAGTTCATGGAAGAAGGGAACAATATCGCTGACTCGATGTTGCACTAACTTCGTTTTGTGTTCAAAAAGGACCTCTGTTTTATTATTTGACTGCTAAATGGGCAATCGATTTCTGCCTGGCCACAACATGCCTGTCACTAGTGCAACAAGGTGTATCGCAAATCGTGTATTACTCTGTTAACTGTCCTTCGAGTTGGCAGAAATAACGTATCACGGTACAACATCACAGTAGAAATAGCCACGGTTTGTTTGGATGTTGCCAGAAACATGAACTAACTGGTTACAACGACTTCTCTTCATACGACCTTTAATTAAACTACTTCAGTTGTTATCCACCTTGTTACACTGCTCCAAAAGTGATTCTCACTAGTAAACTTGAATACATAATATTCGATACATAGATTTGCGTCAGTCATGGATTTGCCACTTATCTGACTACGTCGTCGAATCTTTATGAATCTTGAATAAAATAACTACGAATGTCTGATGCAAACCCAAAATAGGTGTGCTATCATCAGTCTGTACTTCCAATTGCTCAATTTGATTGCAAGCAATGGTTGCACAAAAACTGTCTCAACCCCCAACTTATCGCACTGGTTGCGCTGTATTTTTTCAGTTCTGAATCACGTTAGGTCATTACGGTTAGGACGTAGGTCATTAATTACATGCTTTAGTAGTGTTGGGGAAATCGAAACTGACCTCAACACCTGATCTAGCGTTGAAAACTATGCAAAAATCATGCAGTGTGTGGGGTTGAGTCGACATTGGGGGTCTCGTGGTAAAACACAGTTCGTGCGCATTGTGCGTCTTTCCGAAATGTTCCCTTCTCCCGTATGAATTGTGTCTTGTGACAAACATCGAGTACTCGCCTTATCAGAAAGGCCAGCTCTGCAGTTCCCCAAGAGACCGAGACGAAAACTATAAGTTATTTGACTCCGAACTCCATGGTACTAAGAACCACCAGTGAGTAAAAATCACCCTCTCTGCCAGCTCAAACGGCTCGGATTAAGCTCAAACGGCTCGGATTAACTTGATTAATCCAAAGTTGATTCAGAAATTGCCTGTAATTGTGTAGAGAGTTGCTTGACCCCCATTAGTTCTTAAACCTAATCAAACTTGGCTTTATGGAGGCACAGAAACACGTACTCCGCCACCCATACCAAGTCGGGTTTGCTGAGTAGAAGAGTCATAAGTTAAGAAATTCAAAATCTAGTTATTTTCCCCCATCGATCCTTGAACAAGGCCTAACCTAACTTTGTCTTACGAAGACAAAAATCACAGTGCCCTACCATCATGTGCAAACAATTCTTAAGCAGCTATAGGTAAATAATATAAATTGACAATCACATTGTATGTAGCAAAAGTTTACAATAAAAATACTTGGTTTGTGGTTATTAATGTTCATTGTACAGTAGAAATTGGTTACAACGAGCTTAAGGAACCACAGTTCTCATCTTTGTGACCGGCAGCTCGTTCTATACGGTTCGTAGTAACCGGAACGTCTAGAAAGGAATGTGATAAATACAAAAACACAATTTAATTCAATAAAAAATTAGATTAATTTATTCCATTTCAGTAATTCTCTCGTAACTAAATAGTGAAATATTCGTCATTAATAAGCTTTCAAATTTTATTTTACAAATCCTCGATTGATTGTTACCTGGTGGAAAATTTGCTCTCGACCGGATTTCCCAACAAAACCGATGCTTTTCTTTATTTGAGTACATTTTAGTGTAGTAAAATTTGTTGATGGTCCTCAATGCAGCACGAGCTTCAGATGTTGAGGGTACCGGTAGAAAACCCCAATTTCAGCCCTCATTGTACTCTTCGCAAGCATATATTTTAACGTACAATCTTATGGGCACACCGGGACCTCGTGTTTTGCTCGTTTTAGTGATTTCTACTGTATAGCTGCTTAAGAATGGTCTGCATCCCCACATGGTGGTAGGGCAGTGTGATTTTTGTCTTGTAACACACAGTTAGGTCTTGTTCAAGAATGGATGAGAGAAAAATATAACTCGATTTTGAATTGCTTGATTTTGTTTGCACGACTTGGTATGGGTGGCAGAGTACGTGTTTTTGTGACTCCATATCACCTAGTTTGATGTGGATCAAGAACAAATCGGGGTCAAGCAACTCTGATTCAACTTTGGGTTCGAGAGAGTGATTTTTATTCTACAATAATAGGTATACTGTTCTAAAAATACCGTGGAATTTGGGGTAAAACAACTTTCGGTTTTCGTCACGTGCTCTTGGGCTAAGGGTACTTGTGATCTACCTTGGAACTGATACGCTACATCCCTGCCCACTAGAGTGGTCACAAAGCAATAGGCAAAATTTTTTTTGAGAAAATCACTTCTGGCAACCCCCTAAAAGGTGCCATTTGACTAGAAAATGAGATTCGCTAAGTTTTAGGTCGATCGGATACCGTTAACCCGTGCCGCATTGAGGTTGAAGATCAGAAAAACTCACTTTGTTTCATAAAAATACTATTTTTTCCCCTCATAACATAGTAACCATTTGTCCTAGAGACTTGAAATTGGTCTCATTTTATTTAAAATGTTATCTTCTTCAACTTTTACTTCCATAATTGTTTCGCTAGATCCTATAGATTTTATGTTATTCAGCTTTTCCCATCTCAAAACGTGGTCCGTTTCAGCAAAAAAATGTGCCTTTTTATGCATACCCCTAAAAACCACACTCCAGTCAATGAAATCGACCTCTAGGCAATTTGATACTTCTTTATCACTCTGGTATATTGAAAATTGATACATTTGAATCTAATATATAATATATGGAGGGGGTAGGGGGGAGATGGGTGGGTGGTGGGTGCTATGAAATGCACAAAAAACAATAAAAATTATGTAAAAAGTGTTTTAATAATACAAATTGAAAGTTTTTTGTATAGAAAATAATAGCCTGGAACTTATTTTACAACACAATATATCTATTCCAACACCACTGAATTTAGAACTACATTAATGGCTTAGATAGTGAGGCTTTATCGACATCAGGGTAAATTTTCCTACATTCTGACACATCTTGTAATAAAAATTGGCACTGTTCTTCGCCTTTTGTCAAGGAAGAGTTGAAGTCTTGTATCAATTTCACTCCTCTTTCAGCAGTGTCGTTGACTACCCTTAAACCGTTCACTATGTTTTTAGCATGCAAATAATGAGGATTTTTGTTCCATAAGCGTGTATCGGTGTTTAAAAAATCTGTCTCTATGGAAAACCGCTTGAAAAAATTCAAGGTTTGAGAGGTGACAAAAAAATCAAGTTGCTTATCCAAAATTTGCTCTACATGTGCAAAATCTAAAATCGCTTTTCTATCCCTACCATCAATTTCACTATCGGGTTCACCTAGGGAAAATAATTTCATGGCCATACTTTTTTTAATGTTGTCGTCTAAAATGTGGTCGAAAAACGAGAACGCTATTTTCTCTGAGCTGAGGTACCACAGATGGTTTACAAATTTTGACAAAGCCTTATCTGCTATTTCTGTGTCAATTTTCCTATACTCTACTTATGCTTTCAACATTTCCAGATCTTGTTTAGGGGCCAAAGCAGGTTTGGGGGCATTGAACCATGCCTTGGCGTAAATATTTATTATAAAAACACAAATTTCTTCTAATCCTTTCATTTCTTTTTGAGTTAATAACAATTGGTCTCTAAAAAGATAAATTTTGTTCCATAATAAATATTTACGCCAAGGCATGGTTCAATGCCCCCAAACCTGCTTTGGCCCCTAAACAAGATCTGGAAATGTTGAAAGCATAAGTAGAGTATAGGAAAATTGACACAGAAATAGCAGATAAGGCTTTGTCAAAATTTGTAAACCATCTGTGGTACCTCAGCTCAGAGAAAATAGCGTTCTCGTTTTTCGACCACATTTTAGACGTCAACATTAAAAAAAGTATGGCCATGACATTATTTTCCCTAGGTGAACCCGATAGTGAAATTGATGGTAGGGATAGAAAAGCGATTTTAGATTTTGCACATGTAGAACAAATTTTGGATAAGCAACTTGATTTTTTTGTCACCTCTCAAACCTTGAATTTTTTCAAGCGGTTTTCCATAGAGACAGATTTTTTAAACACCGATACACGCTTATGGAACAAAAATCCTCATTATTTGCATGCTAAAAACATAGTGAAAGGTTTAAGGGTAGTCAACGACACTGCTGAAAGAGGAGTGAAATTGATACTAGACTTCAACTCTTCCTTGACAAAAGACGAAGAACAGCGCCAATTTTTATTACAGGTTGTGTCAGAATGTAGGAAAATTTACCCTGATGTCGATAAAGCCTCACTATCTAAGCCATTAATGTAGTTCTAAATTCAGTGGAGTTGGAATAGATATATTGTGTTGTAAAATAAGTTCCAGGCTATTATTTTCTATACAAGAAACTTTCAATTTGTATTATTAAAACACTTTTTACATAATTTTTATTGTTTTTTGTGCATTTCATAGCACCCACCACCCACCCATCTCCCCCCTACCCCCTCCATATATTATATATTAGATTCAAATGTATCAATTTTCAATATACCAGAGTGATAAAGAAGTATCAAATTGCCTAGAGGTCGATTTCATTGACTGGAGTGTGGTTTTAGGGGTATGCGTAAAAAGGCACATTTGCTGAAACGGACCACGTTTTGAGATGGGAAAAGCTGAATAACATAAAATCTATAGGATCTAGCGAAAACATTATTGGAGTAAAAGTTGAAGAAGATAACATTTCAAATAAAATAAGACCAATTTCAAGTCTCTAGGACAAATGGTTACTATGTTATGAGGAAAGAAATAATATTTTTATGAAAAAAAGTGAGTTTTTCTAAACTTCAACCTCAATGCGGCACGGGTTAATGTTATCCGATCGACCTAAAACTTTGGGAATCTCATTTTCTAGTCAAATGGCACCTTTTAGGGGGTTGCCACGATTGAATTTCGAAAGTTGACTTTTTGTGACCACTCTACTGCCCACCCACCACTCTCTCCACTTGGTGGCCATCAACGTACATCCAACAGGTTTTGGGTTAGCCAGCCACCAAAATCAAGTTTAGTTTCAGTTTTTTCATTTATTGTCATTTAAATCTGGGGTTCAGGATTCGAACTGCAAATGATAAGTTAAATCAACTTTCGCGGTTTTGTGGGATAGTGTTGACGTTTCTCTAGTCGTGAGAGATTTGTACTAATTGACTGGAAGTTGGAAAGGTTAATCGCCGAAGTGTTTTCCGAAAAAACCGTTCTACTCACCCATACCTGAATGTGTTTGTAAAATGGTGTGTTTTGGTACACAATTTGTTTCAGAAGTCAACTTTAATCGGACTCTTTTATTCGGAATTGCATTCCGACCTGCAGTGAACTTCTGTGATCTTGGCATTTGTCTTCCTTTTTGATCCACGGTAAGAATATTAGCTGGGGCTATTTCTCGCGACCTCTATCGCCTACTATCGTTTTATCGGGGCAACGATGGACATTTCTTGAGATTTTTCCTAAAATGGAAAAATTACAATATTCAGTTCCATGACCTGTTGATACCTAGCGGTCTGAAGGCTGGGATTGGGCTAACTGAATTGTGATTTCCTTCTGTTGTTAAATCATTTCATTACAACGTCAGAATAAATTCGGGGTTAAATCCTAGAACCTCGACCCAAGTACAGAATGCTCGATGCACTGAAGTTATTTATTCATTCATTTGAAATAACACTAGCAGTGCCTATGATTCGGTGTTTGTGGATTTATCATTATTATTCATCAGGATGATCGTTTGAGTATAGATAACATGGAGGGATATTACTCTGTGTTCTGGGATCCTGGCTAACAAACGTGGCATGGATTTATATGGAGTGGTTAATGTCCATGTGCATTCCTCACCTTTCCTCCTGACAGAAGTATTCTTGTTGATTCAGCCCAGGCAGCTGTTGAAGCACATTCAGAAGAGGGATTGCATGACTTGTTTATGTAACAATGTGATGGTGGTTCATTGGTTAATTGAGTAATTCATTACCGTTTTAAGCAAGCACTCTGTTCTTCCGTCTGCTTGCATGTAACACAAAGTTATCTGTTGGAATGGCTACAACAGAATAAATAACTGGAACTCGACTGCTTGCTATGGATCCATGCCTAGTATCCATGCAGGTCTATGGGTGAGACGCGTCAACAACATGGAAAGCATAGACAATATCCGTCCATGTTATTTATACTCAAATTGATGATCTAACGTGGTGAACATTGGTATCCAAAGGGACTAAAATAAATTTAGACAAAGCAACATTTTGATTCCGAAATCATACTTAGCTTAATTTTGTATTGGGCATATAGATAGTTGTTTAGGAACCAGCAAGGCGCCCACTCGTGTATTTTGATAAGTTTCCCTAACCTGACTGAAGATACAGCAGTTGAATAAAGTGAACATCTTTGTTATGGAATAGTTTGAATAGCAGAAGTAATATATTTTGTTGGCTAAATCCTTTCAAATACTGCTTATGAATTCGTAAATTGGATGACCCTTGTCAACAAACTTGCGAAAAATAATTCACCACTTACCTCTACTTTTGGTTATCTAGAGTTAGTAATGGTTACTTGTAGAGTGACACGAATTTGACGGAATTGAAGAAATTAAAAATCATGTTGTCATCAGTGGGAAGCCGTGTCGTTTCAAGTTTCACTTGGTGAAACTTCAAACATTGGCTTTCAAACATTAGCATAATTGTTGGGCTTACCAACATTTATGCTTCACTCTATCCTCATCACATAAAATTGCGTTTCACATCTTGGCAATACCTTAGAAAAATTTCAAGTTTCTTCGTCCAACAAAAATGATGGTATCTCGATAGGGATAAGTTCAGTATTTTGAGAAATTGTTCCTTAAATTAACATAGAACTTGGCTCATGAGAAATACATTTCGATTGATAACAGCAAGGCCTGCCTGGGACCGTTAAAAATTGCTTCTTGAATCTATGGAAGCAGGATTTATATTCTTGGATTTTCATTCCTTCCTTGGCGTCCACGTTTACATTGGATGTTACTGACGGGTTTTTCACACTGCCAAATACGGATGAAGTCGGTGTTACAGTGCTCACTATTAGACTGAACATCCTGTCCTTTTTTTTACCCGACATGAGTGCACTGGCTGGTTGACAGTTCAGTGTACAAGATTCTGTTGACACTGAGCAACCTTTGTTGTAAATAGTCCGTGGATTACGTTGGATACAATCTTATGGGTCCATAAATATATACTATGACCATGTTCCTAAATACCCTCCTAAAATGTTGATGCAAAAAGATCTTTTTCAAAATGTACGATTTTAGTGTACACCCAATGAACTAATGGAAACCTGATGAAATAGATTTTTGACTATTTAAGGACCTACCAACCCACGCTTATGGCCTTTAGATCATCTCGACCTTTGCTTCATATACAGGGCGAACAACCTTACGTGGCACCGGCAAGGGTTAGTAATAGACTAGCAAAAAGGGTTTTCTGGTAATTTTTTAGACCACTAATTTCTCGAGTTTTTACAGTTCAAGTTTGTTTCGTGTTTTCGACCTTGTCTCAATTTACCCTGTAAGTTAAGGCAGCTTTTAGGTTGGCCAATTTTGTCCGTATTTGGCATAAGGAAAAACGAGTTACGTAGATAATGTAAACGTATAGCGTTGGGAACTGATGGCAAGGCAGTAGAAAATAGCAATAGTATTATTCAATGATGATTGATACTTTGTTTCTCTCTTAAAGTTGATTTCTAAACTCACTAGGAACAAAATTGAAAATGAAAGGAGGAATACTTGATAACAGAGATGAATTTACAAGTTTAGCCATTGAATTTGGTACCAACGCACCCCAAAAAATCAGTAGGTATTCCTGTTTTCGTAGGGATCTTTCATATGAATGTGGATGTTCCGCCTGTAGTAATCCTTGCATGATAGATTTTTAAAAGATTTTCTGGGGTGGGGCTTAGAGTGTGTTGAAAAGAGCCATTATCCGATTATAATGCTCCCTTGCACAAGAAGGAAGTTCGATATTTTGGGTTTCATTACCTGCTTGTTTTCTTCATTGTACTAATGAGTTTTTGAATATTGGTTATTAAGATCATATAGCGGGATGGACAGAAGAAATTACGGCGATCAGTCATTCTTTACCAGGAGTGTCCATGGCAGCTCCTACCATGGAAACCACAGGGTCCCCGAGGATGATTTGGTGGCCCGCAGCAGGGAGTGGATCAACCGGCCGGATAGGGATAGAGACCCATGGAGGCGTAGTGTTGATGATTTCCTTGATAGCAAACCTGGTAGGTATCGTAGGTCTAGGGATAGGAGTCGCTCCAGGTCGAGGGAGTGGGATAGGAAGGGGCGGGATCGAAGTCGGGACAGGGACTTAAGAAGGAGATCACCGGAGGGGGACAACAGGTTACGTGGGGACAGACGGTATCGCGAACACTTGCCAAGGAAATATTCTAGAGAAAACAGTGAAGAGAGAAGACACTGGTCGAGCGGGGAGGAAGAAAATAGCAATAGCTACAAATCTGAACAGGATTTTGATTCTGACAAGTCTCTCATGCCTGGATATACAGCAGATGGCTCATTGCGCCCTGAAGATCGTTTTGCGTATGAGCGACAAACTCCTCAACGTACTATCATTATTCGGGGAATGGCCCAGCACATCACAGAAGTTGACATTCAAGATGACATTACTAGTTGTGGCTTAGCTTGCCGTGACATTCGTTTGGTACGAAGGAAGGACACAGGAACTTCAAGAGGTTTTGCATTTGTAGAGTTCCATACTGTTGAAGATGCAACTACTTGGATTGAAATGAAGCAAGGTGAACTAATGTTGAAAGATCACTTCAGAGCATTGCTACAGTACAGCATGCCCAAGGATCAACCATTCATGAAGGGCAAGTGGCAGTCGGATTGGATTTGTAAATGCCAGGCTACTAATTTCCGTAGAAGAGAGACTTGTTACATGTGCAATCTCTCCAGAAAAGAAGGTGAGGTGCAGGAAGACACTCTAGAAATCAGTACCCACCCCACCAATACAGTTCTTCTCCGTGGATTGGATGCACTCACTACTGAAGAAAATGTTCTACACTCAATAAAAACTATTTCATCTCTCCCTATTAAAAGTGTCCGTATCGGAAGAGATGCGGCCACTGGTGCATCTAGAGGTGTGTGCTATTTGGAAATGAATAATGTTGTGGATGCCATGTACTTGCACAATTCGCTGCAGTCTTCAGCTCCAGTAGTAGACGAGAAAACTCCAAAAATATCATATGCCAAGTTGGACCCTCTCACTCTCCATTCATCTGCCGCTATAAGTGGTCAGATTGCAAATGCTGCAGTGGCTGCAGCTCAGTGGAGTCATCAGACCACGTCCAGCGCTTCAGAGGTGTCCTCTTCCACGTCACCAGCGATATTTAAAGGAAGTGATGTCCCACGACTTGCAGAATATAGTGCTTCCTTGTATGCCACCAATGCCCAAGAGAAGGCTGCTTATTTGACATACTACGAAGACTATTACAAGAAACAAATAGCTGATGGGCAGACAATTTCACTTCCTGTTAATAATGCTTCAGGGTTAGCTAATGCTCAAGCTGGTTTGTCTGCCCATAAAAAGGCCCAATCCACTGGCCCTCGCACACCTCTTAGTGAAGCTCCTGATGGTAGTGGAAGTTGCTCCTATTTACCTCCAGACCCTTCGACTTTCCAGTATGATAGCTCTTCTGGTTATTACTATGACCCCTACACCACTCTATACTATGATGCATCATCTCAGTATTACTTCAATAATAAACTGCAGAAATTTCTTTATTGGGATACAACTAAAGATACCTTCCTTGTTTCTCCATCTGATGGGAAGCCGATTGCAAATCAAACTGCTCAACTGAATGCAGAGGAGGTTTTGAAGGAAGAAGAGCTCAAGAAAGGTAAAGAGAAAGAAGGAGAAAAGGATAAAGTTAAAGTGGCAAAACGTATTGCTAAAGATATGGAAAGATGGGCCAAGACACTGAATCAAAAGAAGGAGATAGCCAAACAGAACGTTGTTGCTCAGGCGGTTGGGATGAATAACATGAAAGCTGCTGGTGCAGCTGATATTGGATTTGCTGTTCTAGAAAGGAAGGACCTTCCACTGGCTTCAGTTAGTAGTAGTATGGATAAGCCTAAAATGCCTGAAAGCTTAGTTGCTGCTTATGGTCAAGGAAGTGACAGTGAAGATGATGACGAATCGGCTCAAGAGGATAAATTGCATACTGATTGGATAAAGAATATCTGCATACTTTGTAAACGTCAGTTTGGAAATAGAGAGACGCTGGTCAAGCATCAGCAGATGTCAGAGCTTCATAAGCAGAACCTAGCTGCATGGTACCGTTCGAAAGGGCTGGATCCTGATGACGCTCAGCACCGAAGCAGGCAGTACCGGGACCGAGCAAAAGAGCGAAGACTCAAGTATGGAGAGCCAGACAAACCCCTGCCTAGCAAGCTAAAAGAGACTTACATAAAGGCGCGGGAAGCTGTCGTGAGCTACGAGGAGCCTACAAAATCAGGGATAGGGTCCGACAACCTTGGGAACAAACTCTTGCAAAGGATGGGGTGGTCGGAGGGGATGGGACTAGGGAAATCCAACCAGGGCAGGACGAGCATCATTCAAGCCGAGAGGCGGAACGCGACTGCTGGTCTAGGCACCAAATCTGTTGGGGTGACGCCCGGGCCTGGGGAAACTTACAAAGACTGTGTCAAAAAAATGATGGCCATCCGCTATTCGGAGTTGAGCGATCCATCTTAAACAATATAGCTCAGGACTCATTGAACACAGATGCCAAAAACGAGTGATACCTACCAATAACCGTTGATATTAATTTTTCATAGTTTTTAGAATATTTATAATAGAACGAAACCTGTTCGTCTCAAATTTCTGTACATAGACTCATCAGTTTTCGGACTTTTCTACGCGTTTCAAATAAATGTATAAATGATTTTTATTTGACCAAGTGCATTTTTTGTGGTTAGCGTTGCATTCGGTACGGTCGTGCATGAGTTTTATTATGTAGGTACCTGCGAGTACAAATATTTTGGTGGGTGATTTTCCCGGATTTGAGATTAGTTGTGATTTCCATGACCAACAATCAGAAATAGGTAGTGAGCTTTCACCTCCCTGTGCCGTCAAACAATTGAATCGAAAACTCATTGAATATGCAGTGAGATATTTTTATATCATTAAGAGTTTTTTGTTTGTTATTTACTTAAGACTTTCGTGTATTTCTTCGCTTTCAGTAGGATCCTATATTATTGCATTAAAAACAAAAAATACCCTTTTGAGGTCTGTAGATTTACTCTAATTCACTTGTTGTTAGAGCTCCCTAACTACTTATCTATTATGTTTAAAAATGTAACTTATCTCCCGAAGAATTGCAGTTTATTTTCATTGTTGGAATTTTAGATAGGGTTTTTGAATGTTTTCTTTGGAGTTGTTAAGAAAACTCATACCTTCTGTTATGAAGGTGTATGTTGAATACACCATGAGCTCTGAATAAAGTTAAATTAAGCAGTGCAAACTATTGTGAATCCAACTTTGTCATACAAAAATGATTCTGATCATCTTCGTTCCATAAAGTGCAATATTGCCACAGCCTTATCCAACCTTGTCCAGTGAATAATTTTCATTAATTCAAGATTTGTGTAGAGGAAAGTATTTACGTTAGTTTTACTCTACTCTGATTTAATCCTGAATAAATTTTATTGGAGTAATTGCTTTTATATGGGTTCTTTCATTTTTTGTCTGCCTCTCTCATTACACCATTGGTTTTACCACAGTGAGGAGTACCCATGACTTCTGTACAGTTTTTTTTCCATTCTTTATGAGCTTTCAGTTTCTGCAACAAGTGACGTTATTGCAACCCTCCCGCCTGGGCGGGACCCCCTTGCCAAGTGTGACGTCGTGTTGCTGAAACTTTTAAAGCTCATAGAAAGAGGGCTATTCATTGTAGAGGAGTGTGGCTGGCCTCAAAATGCTTGGAATGGAACCTACTTTCATTCAAAAATGTGAGCAGAAGTCATGGTTTTATTTTGGAACCTAGTAGGACCAGTATATGCAGGCTATTTGGTATTCTTGATGCAGTTCCTCACCTTGATCTACTGAGCTGAAATTCGGTGGGGGGGGGGGGGGGGGGGGCTTGTGGGGCAGGACCCGCATTCAGTTGTCAGCCACTGGTGGATGGTAGGAGGAATTGTGAGGGGGTTTTCATCACTCCTCATTGTGTGGGGTACTGTACTCTGCAGTATAGCATCCACCATACTCTGCCCCCAATGCCACACATTCCTGCAGGGACTGAGCCTTGCTGGGTTACCTCAGCTCCTGGATCCCTGTTAAATTCTCATTTCCACCCCAAGGATTCGTCAAACCTATTTAGTGAAAAATCTCAGGCTGGGGTTAGCATCCACTGTGATATTCCTAGATATCATGTATAGGCAGCTGTAGGAACTAGATGACTTCACTCTTTTTTTCAGCCCACTGATTCCAATTTTAGATTCAAGATGGGGAATAAGATTTGCATTAGGAAAGGATGTTCTCTCTCCTCATATTCTAGAGATCTCTGTATTTATGAGTGAGCAATCACGGTCAAGCTAGGTCGTACCTAAAGAGTAGTTCAAAAGAAATTCTTCTCAGACTTTCCCAGAATGTGGATGATGCAGCACATCATCGATAGATTGTAGCCTTACAATAAATTATTTCTTGCACATGTTCAATGCATGAACTGAAAAAGTGGGGATGAGTCGGGAATAATATCAGTGGATGAACTGAATCACTGGAACACCAAGAAATATTCGGGTAGACAGGGGTACCCCAGTGGCCAATTCCGGTGTGTACCTACAAGTGTAAAAACCCATAGTACGGTAATAGTCTGATGTGTAGAGATGATTAGAGTTTGTGGGTGTTGGATGGAGGCTTGTGATCACAGAAGGCAGCAGAGAAGTGAAAATTTGGGAGTTTACACATCGCGCAGGGTGGTTATGTACCTTTCCAGTTCAGTGCAAGACTGCCCGTGGATGAGTGCAGAACGTATATGACTTAGTGTGCACACTTTTTATTGCAATTTTGTATGAACTGGACTGTGGAAGCATTCCACCTGCATAGGGTGACTTCTCAGAACTTTTCATTGCACTTCCATGTGCTGGATCGTACCTTATGCTTCATGATTCAACTCCCTCCCTTCAATTCAGCACATGTAAAGCGTTATGGGTATTTTTAAGAGGATCAAGTCCATAAAAATCCCTGAGAGATGTCGTTCCAGTAGCGATTGAGTTTTTCTGTTGTGAAGATGATTTCGAAGTGTAACTGCTCTCTGGAATTGTGTCAACATGGCGCATCACCCACACTCAGAGTTGAGAATAGAATAATTAGGCAATCTCATCTGATTAATAATTGAGTATGACCAACTTTAAATCATATAACTCAGACGAGATTGGGATCACGTTAGTTGTTCTAGTTCTGTCAGAGTGTCAGGCTGGGGCCCTGGATTTGCCTCGGATCGGGGGTGATTCCAAAGACTCATTACTCGTCTATGACCGGCGTCAAATTGGCAGAAAATTGGAGAGCTGGGCGGTAGTTGATCCTAGAACAGGGGGATAACGAGTTATTAATATGGAAATACAGATCGACAGGCCTCATTGCTTTGCCCTGATTAGCAACCGACTCTCGTGTCAGATTGATCCAATAAACCCCTGTAATGGTCGATCGTCTACTCCATTTATTGGTGGAAGCTAATTTCAGCGATAAGTAGCTTTTGAGTTGATTAATTGACATGTAAGTAGAGATTTTATCTTATACTGTTGTCAATACGAGGTAGGTGAGTGTGCTACTTACATCGAGGCCATCATGCTGATGCTGTTTACCATAACCTTTCTTGCAGGTAAGTGTCATATTTTTTTCTAGTACGTGGGTCATTCTCAGAAAGTGGCAGAAGTGTTGACCATTTTTGGCGTCCGATATAATTATGATTTAGGAGCTGGGCAACATTGTACCGAACTTCATGGAAATTACCGTTTTTTCTTTTGGCGGTCTTCATCTAAATTACCATTATTTATTTCTTATAGAAAATTCGTTAAATCATTAATTTGTCACGGCCTGTCTTGTCCAGACACAATGTTCCCAACTTCAAGCTTTTGTAGCAGGTCTTTCTTGTGCAATTATAGAACCTGTTCTTCTATCATAGGTACCAATACTTCTGTAGATTTAAAGAGGGATTATCCCAAAAACAACAGTTGTTACTTGCATAAAAATTGTTATTTTCATTTCAAAGAATTTCTTAACAACTAAAGTACCTACCTACCTAGTTACTGGAAGGTGGTAGGTACAAACAAATACCTATTTGACAAATAAATGAAATAATGCTGGAGGACAATGTGTTAAAACCGTACCTACCTGGTTGAGTTGGTATTTGGAATTTGCTTATTAGATCATGCAGCAGGACTGGAAGTCACAAATCAGTGTTGTCGATGTTATTATAGGTAGGGTCAGGCGGGGCAAGTGCGTACTCGTTTTTCATAAATCTGACTTTGTGATAATACCGTTTCCCTCTAACTTCGAATTTAGACATGACTACAGTTTTATTACGTTCTCCAGACATCTGTGAATCGGAAAAGGTGAGGATGCATTGAATTTATGCTTTTTATTCTTTACGAAATGAGAATTACCCAAAGGTTTACGAACGACGCACTTGCCCCGTGTTGTGGGGCAAGTGCGTAGGTGTAGTGGGGCAAGTGCGTTTTTCACCTTTCTACCCAAACTACCAGTAATATGTTGTGTTTTCCTGGGCCACTTGTTGTTCTAGTAGCAGGGATGCCTACAGGCCCTACAATTTAGACCTGCTTGGGTCGGTGCAGAAATACGTTTCGTCAACGTTCCAAATTCGCTGTGGTTGATCCATAACATCCTTCAAGGTTTGCTGCAATATGTTGAAGTAATCGTGGATTATGAAGGGTTCGATGGCTTTTCTCCTAGAAACCTCAACATTTTCAGGCTTCTTCAACGATAAATTGTGCCTCGCTTTAAAGTTCGAAAACCATTTTTCCCCGGGCCTGTTTTCTGCAAATTGAGTTTTGATATTATTGTTGGCAACCCACGATTGCACTGCTTCCATAACTTCTAATCGAGTAAGTCCAAATCCCCATTTTTGTAGTGTCGAAAGGCAACAAGCCAATTTAGCTTCTTGTTCCAAAGGGATGTCTTGAGGTCTCCCAAACGTTGAACTTTTCCTTCCTCGTCGTCCAGACAAGTGATCCCTCAGAGTTGTGACAGAGATATGATACAACTCATTTGCCTTGTTAACTGTTAACTCACCTTTCTCAATTGCTTCCAAAGCACTCTTCAGGTCATTTCGAGAGTATCCTGCACCTCTGTCAGATTTCCGCTTGTATGTTCTTACCATTTTCCCTAAAAAGAAACACAAGCAACATGCAGCATGCAACATGGTAGGTAGGTTAGTACATTCAAGCAGTACGCAAGCAAAAGTGTAATTAAAGTTCATGCAGAGGTATTAATGGGACATTTAGGACCACCGAGCCCTTTTCTAAAAGATTTTTTACCTAGTACTTTAGCTACAAAGGCGGCTATTAATGCAATTCTAAGCAGAAGAGGCTACTATTCCAAATTTCTCCAAGAAAAAGCAAAAATTATGAAAGCACAATCTAAATTTCCTAAAGCGTGGGCATAATTTAGGTACATCCAGGTGAATTTCATGCCATTTTCAACGAAACGCACTAGCCCCGTGTTTGGAAACGCTCTTGCCCCACTGCCGGAAAAAATAGGGGCAAGAGCGTTTAATTAATTACCGTGGCTATTTTAGGAATTTTAAAGTTATCAAGCGCGCAGTTCATGCAGAGACAGAAGGTAGAAAGATTAAAAGCGGAATAAAGAGGGATAAAACAGTTTTAAAACTAAAAATCATTGAAAAACTGGACGTACCTAAAATTTGAACTCCGATATGAAGGGAAGCGTTCCACGAACTCGGTTGCAATGACGCGCATTGTTCGCTGAGGACGCCTCAATTTTTATCAGGTGTTCATAAACATATGTTCTATCAGTTGCTAAGAAATTTATTAGAATAGAGTGGCCTCATAACGAGAAAAAATGAAGAAACGCTCTAACCCCGATAACGCTCTTGCCCCGCCTGACCCTAGTGACTTCTGACAGAGATGTGTGGTAACAAATATGAATGCTTACCTTCCGAGCTTAAAATGGGTCGGTACGTACCTACTAACCTAAAATTACAAATCTTTGGATTCCGTTACAAGTGAAACATGGTTTTCATTCTTAGTATTATACCTACTTAATATTGTGCAGCCCAAGTCATTACAACGGAAAAAATAATAGTAAGAGGCAATTGGTGGAGGAGTTAACTTATGCTTGGACCTTAGGCTAAAAGAAGTTCCTCAAGTCTGCTGTGCTGAAGGGCCGTCCTTTGAGAAATCAGGAGTTTTTTCTTAATGAAAATTGAAGACGACAGTGAAAGATTAGTGCTGTTCACCTTCCGTAGTCTTCAAGTGCTTACCTAGACGATGGGCGATGGTTCATTAGGTACACCTCCACAGGTTCATCTGGGCCTTTACTGAGAGGAGCACTTGATGACTTCAGATATATCAGCTAATTTGACTCCCAAACTTCACTAAAGATCTAAAGAGATGGCTGAAGTAGGTAGGTACCTACTTCATCGCTGAACCTAAGCCCTACAACATCAATACCTACGAAACGAGTCTCTCAAATCGCTGATTTGGCTAATACGTACCTACTATCTCCAGTAACATTTTCACAGGGTTAGCTGAAACTTGGTGGTTGGTTACACCTCACCACAGGGGACGGCGCCACCTGTAATAGGTAAGTAATACAGTACCAACATACCTCTATAATATAATCTTGAATAATACAAATTTCTTGGTCAATTTTTCTTTTCTGAGACGTAAGTGCCTTTTGAGAGCACATACCTAAGTGGACCTCTGAACAGGTGAACCTATAGGTACCTACCTATGATAAAACTACTGCCAGGCCACTATTGGATCTCAGGTGGGTTCCTTCTGCGTCCAAACGAAGAGCACTTTTCGAAATCATGTTGCGTTTTCAACAAACCTTGGCGTCACCAGCCAATGAGATTGCCATTTGTATAAATAGGCGCTCAAGTTCCAGTAGTTTCATTCTATAGTGTACTGACGATGGTGTAACAACCGAAACCGGTCTACATTTTTTGCTATTGTACGTGGAAATAGACTATTTTATTTTTATCCTGTAGTTTTTTGCTATGGATTTCCAATATTCCGCCGCGAGTGATTCAAGTTATATTGCGTTTTCAAATTAAATACAAAAATCATGCAGTAGGGAAAACTGATAGATTCTTGGACAAGGTATATGACTCGCTGAGTCGAGTTGTAGAGCTGTTCAGACAAAGAATTATGCAAGTACGAAGCAACTAAAATTGAATATGTATTGAGGTTGACAAGTACCTCCTTAGTCTAGTATTCTCTTCCACAAGCAGAGCTGATAGCTGGCTACTTCTTGTCCTGTGACCTGGTATGGCAATGCTGTCTTATCAGCAAAAACAAATAGCATAATGGTGGCTAAAGTAGATGACATGAGTCCACCAGGTGGTGATGTGGAAACGATCGATAGTTTTTGACGGTAGTATTACTATATCGAAACTGACGAAAAATCATTTAAAAACTTAGAAGAAAACGGAAATCTGTCAAAATTGTCCAAATCAAATTAAGAATTCTCAACAGTAAAAATTAAATGGAGCAAAATAAATCTAAAAATGCTAGGTAATCTATATCCACGTATTGTATTGTATTCTTCAAAACCCACGTATTTAGATAATGTTTTGGAACGAGTTGTCGGATTAGAATGATTGAATCATTTCAGGAACATTCACCTTACGATCAATTTGGTAACTCAATAAAATTACACTAAACATATTTTTTTCTCAAAGTAATGGTCTAAATATAGGACAATAAAGAATACTACGATGTCATTAGAGAGTTCCTAAAGACTAAAGTCGGGAAGATGTGTTCGGATTTATCTCAACTGCGCATGCGCGTCGCCCAAGTTCAAACTTATTTCCTTAAGTTCGACTTATTCGGCCTTATACATAAGGCGCGTTATCTCCCAGAGCACAAACTTTAGGAATCGTCTTTAACCTTACTCAGGGGTAACAGTGCACAGCTTTTTGCCGCGTTTTGTCGTTTTTTTTTAACGCGTCATGTGTCGTCGGTCCTCGCCATCGCCAGCGTCTTTCAAAGTTACTCCAAGCGTCCTTCAAAGAATTTGCTAGATTGTTGCGATATCAACTTAGGACAAAAAAGTGAGTATACCTACGGATACTAGTATACCTACTGAAGCTGAATGGATTTCGCGTTGTGCTAAGTTAAGTGACGTTACTTTTTAATTCACTCCTACCCCCACCACCTTCTGTCAAACCGGACTTATTGGTTAGCATCCAAAGGCTGCTCGCCTTAGATGTGGCCAAAAGATATGGTCGTTCCCTAATGAACTTATCTCTTAGGAACTCTCTATTGAAACCCTGTCCACCCATTATTGAGGAAGGACGGCACTATTTCTCCGTCCGCCAATTTTTAGCTATTAGTCCAGGATTTTAATTCACAAACAATAACTGTTCCATTAAAAGTACACATGGAGCTATAAGATAGAGGTGAACTGACACTTGGAAAACAATGTTGTCTCCAAATTGTAGATATAGGTAGGTACTAGGAAATGAGGCAGGAAACCATCGTCGATTGTTCTAGGGACCATACTATCTACCATTTGGTTCATGAATTCCACCACTATGCCCCCTCTACCTCCCTAGATCGAAAGATTCTAGGATAGAACTCTGCTCAACGCTCAAGTGTTGAATACTGCATGCTTTGAATAATTAGAAATGATTTGGAAAACTCGCTAAATACCTACCAAGGATGAAGGTTTCGGAAAAACAATGGCACACAAACTAGTTTTAAATTACTTTATTGATTTGTGCAGCAAATTAAAGATTTTAGTTCACCAACGATGATATTTTAGTCGGAATTTGAAAAATACAACACTGCTGTGACAATGATGGATCCGTAATTGGCACAAATGACTGGGTCAAAGTAAGATAAATAAATTAACGCACGAATGATTATCTCTTAAATAAAAAGAAATGGTTTGCAAATTTACGATATTTGACATGGTTTTTTTAAAATTCATCACAAAAATATTATTAACCTTGAAATTTCATAGGAGCCTTAGAAAGTATTTCATGGTAAATTTAAATTGGGGAGTCAACTTATATAATGGTAGAAGGTGGTCAGTTTCATCTGGCAGCCACACTTTCGCCTTTCTGTTCGAGGGCCTTTTTCTGTTTTTCTCTCATGAGTTCGGCGTCTCTGTGTTTCCTTTGCTCCAGCGTCATTCCTTTGTTCGAGTCCTTTTCGTGCTGTCCTTTCCTCCTTAAGAGCTCAGCTTGTTTCTTCTGAGCTTTCTCGCGGGCGAGTTCCCTTTGGTTACCACGGGCCATTTTTTCTGCGGGGTGGAAAATCAAAAGTGGTTCGTTGGTGACTAAAATAATCTCAGTTGTGGTCGACAGGGAGATGCATCAAACTCTGGGCCGAACGAAAGACGCCAGGTCTTCCTAAGCTGATGAGAAACCTGTAACAAAGATACGGGAGGAATCAATCACCGAGGCAAGGAACAGTGACATGTCATGAAGAACACCAACCAAGCTCCCAACCATAGGTGCCACCACTGTCACCTTGCGGCATGGATACTATAGTCAGCGTCACGAAATTGAAAGTTTGTCAGGTCTGAGTTGAACGGCCAATATGCAACGCACAAGAACCACCAGTTGAAGCCACACGAGCATGTGGAACGGTAACAAGAGTTTTCACTCCTGGTAGTAGAATGTTAGTCTCAAAATTTCATTTTAATTTTGATCACCAGCCCAAAAATATACGTACGTGATTTTCAAAAAATTGCTGCATATTCCAAAGAACATTGATGAACGTAATAATACTACGTTCATGTCTAGAATCAACTGTCCTATCAAACTGTCTAAATGTTGGGAAATCACAAAAAACGTTTCCAAGACATCCATTCCTGTTTTTCTGGAAAAATTCCCCAATTTCCATTGGCATCTACTGAAGTCGTTCGAACTGGGAAAACTAAAGAAACAGCAATAACTGCTGGAAAAAGTGAGAAAATAGGTTGGATAGGTTGCACACTGATTCCGAAATTGGGATAGGTTGCATTTTGCTTCTGACCCACTTGGACAGGTTCCATTTTATGCATTGTGTTGTGGGTTACAATCCTTTTCTCTCTTTTCAGCAATTTTAATTTATTTTTCCGCAAAATTTGAACATTTTCAGCAGGTTTTTAAATAAGTATTTTTATTTTTGAACAAATCTGTTTTAAAACTGGCACCTAGACATACATCTCAAGTCCAGATTCGTCCACATTCTTCTTTCATGTATCTGGTCAAAGAAAATCACTTCGCTTTTCATTATGTCTGATAATGAGTTTGCTAAAATCTCCATAGTAGATCCCAACTCTCGCGCGATTCTCTATTTAAAAACTGAAATAACGTAGGCCTGATATTACCAGCACAGTAAAACAAGGAAAACAAACACTGTGCCATTTTTAATAGTTTTTTCACTATTTCAGCTTTACCTTAGGGGGAAAAAACAAGGTTCATATACAACGAAAAAGCACATGAATTGGAAACAGGGGGGGAAACAAAATTCATAGACAATGAAAAGGCACAAGGGAAATAGGGTGGGGGGGGGGACAAGCTTCATAGACAATGAAAATACACAAGAACTGGAAATGAACGAGAACCTATCCACGAAAGTGGATAAGGCTAATTTTGATTCCAACCCTTGTTCTTTCGACATTCCCAAGCTTGTTTTCAGTATATACTAGTGTTTATACTTGAGTATATACTGAAAACAAGCTTAGTAATGTCGAAAGAACAAGGGCTGGAATCAAAATTAGTATTATCCACTGGATAGGTTCCACTTTCGTTTCGTCATCTGTTAACCAATCTGATCGCAGCTTTGGTGTCAGCATCGTCCCTTCATGTCACAAACTCAACTGTTCTCGTCTATTTCCCATTCTTGAGCATTTTCATTGTCTATGAACCTTGTTTTCCCCCCTGTTTCCCATTCTGCGTGCCCTGTTCCCCCTGTTATGATGCGTTTTGCACCATTAGGTAGAAATTTCCTGAAAAAGCTTATGGAGCTCCAGTACTCGATTTAGGGCTTTCCGACCACAGAAAACAGCGATCTACGAAGAAGGGCTATACGGAAAAATAATAAACCGTTGTGAAACAACTTGCAGCGTTTTAGTTACCAGGTAATGTAAAACCTCATTAACCTAGTTCTTCTTTGCGATTTTTCATTATTCATACGAGTTGATCACACTTGAGAACCTTCTGGGAATCTATTCTGCTACTAATTCCCAACAAAAAGTTTTTCTTTGCAATTTTTTCAACCCCTTGTTTTCGTGAGTTTTTTTTTTCACTTCAAGATTTTCGTGTTTTCGACCTTATACCACAAAAATGGCCTTAACTCCCTTAAAACTACTCTGACAAATCAACGTTAAAGTTCCTATTAGAATATGGCCCTAAAATAAAGTTTGGAGTACATTCAGCGGGCGAAAAATAAGAACGAAAAGAACATTTTTCTGATATTTTCAAAATCACTTTTCCCTCAAACGGCTCTAAGTCTCAAAAATAATGGGTGCTTGAACGTGCACGTGACGGGAAAAGCTTCCTCAGAATTTCAGCTGTCCAAAGGTGTGATTCTTTTGGTTTATTATTTTCAATAATGAACCATTGGAATCGAGCATGAAAAAAAAAATTCTTACCCCCCCTCAAAATTTGATGGTTTACGTTTCAAGGTATGTAGAATCCAAAACTGCAATAAAAAACGCTGCAAATCCCTGCACAACGGTTTATTATTTTGTATAGAATACCCTTCTGTTACAGATCACAGCTCTATGTATAGATAACCCGTCTATATAATATAATATGTACTATTCTATTATATACATATTATGTAGATCGCAGACCCTCCGTAGGTTAGTACCTAACCCCGTACTCGTTACTAGGTACCTACCTAAATCACGAGTTAAATGTTGCTAAAATAATTCTGCCGATGACAAACAGTACCTAACAAAAAGAAACACACATAATGAAGTTCTGAAAAGAAATTGTTGATGAGGAGTGAAAAAAGTTGCAAAAGTACCTACCAACAAACTCCAGCCCCTTCTACGTAGATGGTATAATGAACCGTTGTGTAATAATTTACCGTTGAGTAATAATTTACCGTAGTAATAATTTACCCATCAATAATACTTCAACGTTTGTTCAAGTTTCACTACCTACCAACAAACTCCAAAAGAGCCATCATTTTTCAAATTAAATAATATCACAGAACAACCAACTCGACTTCATACTCCGCCAATATAATCAGGTGATCCCTACCAATGATTGGCCGTATTCACAAATTCCTATTGTGGGCGCGTCTCTGGTTACGAGATTTGGTTTGAATTGTATACAATTTCATTCACACTGGAGTCGAAAATGCCTGTCGGTGCAAACTTCGGGGCCTTACTGTGAACGAACGGCTGGACGTACGATGCTCCGGATGGTCTTAAAAAACTCGCAAGTTCAAGAACTATTTAAAACCGTAAAAATATTTACGTAAAAAAATGGTATAGGCGTTTTGAGAATTTCAACCCCTATTTTGAACCCCTTAGAGATGACTCACAGTAACGTCGAGCTTCGAGGACCAACTAGACGCCGAACGGAACCTATAACCCGAATTTCATCAATTTTTTTTCATGGTAACTAAGAAAAGTGGCCCGTACGCCGTACGGCGTACGGCGGACAGACAGAAATATTTTTATTGCAGTTTTGGATTCTACATACCTTGAAACGTAAACCATCAAATTTTGAGGGGGGGTAAGAATTTTTTTTTTCATGCTCGATTCCAATGGTTCATTATTGAAAATAATAAACCAATATTTCTGTCTGTCCGCCGTACGCCGTACGGGCCACTTTTCTTAGTTACCATGACAAAAAATTGATTAAATTCGGGTTATAGGTTCCGTTCGGCGTCTAGTTGGTCCTCGAAGCTCGACGTTACTGTGAGTCATCTCTAAGGGGTTCAAAATAGGGGTTGAAATTTTCAAAACGCCTATACTATTTTTTTACGTAAATATTTTTACGGTTTTAAATAGTTCTTGAACTTGTGAGTTTTTTAAGACCATCCGGAGCATCGTACGTCCAGCCGTTCGTTCACAGTAAGGCCCCGAAGTTTGCACCGACAGGCATTTTCGACTCCAGTGTGAATGAAATTGTATACAATTCAAACCAAATCTCGTAACCAGAGACGCGCCCACAATAGGAATTTGTGAATACGGCCAATCATTGGTAGGGATCACCTGATTATATTGGCGGAGTATGAAGTCGAGTTGGTTGTTCTGTGATATTATTTCGCTTGAAAAATGATGGCTCTTTTGGAGTTTGTTGGTAGGTAGTGAAACTTGAACAAACGTTGAAGTATTATTGATGGGTAAATTATTACTACGGTAAATCATTACTCAACGGTAAATTATTACACAACGGTTCATTATACCATCTACGTAGAAGGGGCTGGAGTTTGTTGGTAGGTACTTTTGCAACTTTTTTCACTCCTCATCAACAATTTCTTTTCAGAACTTCATTATGTGTGTTTCTTTTGTTAGGTACTGTTTGTCATCGGCAGAATTATTTTAGCAACATTTAACTCGTGATTTAGGTAGGTACCTAGTAACGAGTACGGGGTTAGGTACTAACCTACGGAGGGTCTGCGATCTACATAATATGTATATAATAGAATAGTACATATCATATTATATAGAAGGGCTATCTATACATAGAGCTGTGATCTGTAACAGGAGGGTATTCTATACAAAATAATAAACCGTTGTGCAGGGATTTGCAGCGTTTTTCATTTCACTGCACTATTTAGAGGAGAAAATCACGTTTGAATGGAAAAACGCTGCAAATTATTACACAACAGTTTATTGTACTACCTGTATAGATGCCCCTTCTGCGTAGAGTTCACGGTTTCCTCGGTCAATGCTCCCCTCAGGAAAGCCCTAAAACGTGTATTGGAGACGGCCGGGAATTACATTTTCATAAAAATGCGCGGGATTCAATAACTCGATCATTACCTAATTATCTGTTGTTATTCATGAAGCATAAGGTAAATAATGAACCGTTGTGTAATAATTTGCCAGTACAGATACCCTTCTGCGTAGGTAACTGTTTTCTATGATCAATACCTACCCTCGCGCTCCCCCCCCCCCCCCCCCCCCCCACCAATGAAGGCCCTAAATCGAGCACTGGAGCCTGCCCGGGAATTCAGTTTCATAAAAATACGCGGGATTCAATAATTCAATCATTAATTTTTTTGTTATAAAGTTTGTTCAAGTTGCAAAAGTACTTAGTACCTATCAATACAATCGAAAAGAGCCACACAGAGAGACATCACAGAAACCAACTAGACTTCATACAGCCATCCGTGATATAATCAGGTGCTCCCTAGTGATGATATCTGGGCCGGATTTATACCGTTTGGTTCACGATCATGTTGACGAAGCTTTTCGGTGCAAACGAACGGCTGGACGTACAATGCTCTCAAAAAATCCTTTATTTCAAGATCAGTTTAAAAACTTAAAAAAACCATACTCTCCTATTGAGAGTTTTCGAGCTAAGGCGTTCTGAAAATGTCAACCCCTATTTTTCACCCTTCACAGATGAATGACAGTAACGCCGAGCTTCGAGGACCAACTAGGCCCCAAGCGGGACCTGCAAACCAAACTTCATTAATTTCGGTTCATGGTAACCAAGAAAAGTGCGTAGTACGGCGCGGCGTACGGACAGAATTTTGTTACTCGATTTTAGGATTCTACGTACCTACCTTGAAAGGGAAACCATCAAATTTTTAAAGGGGGGGGGGGAGGTGAGGGGGGGGGGGGGGGTTAAAAATTTGTTTTTTATGCTCGATTCCAAAGGTTCATTATTGAAAATAATAAACCAAAAAGAAAGGAGGAAAAACGTGTTGTTTTAAAGGAAACCGATTGTTTCCTTAGGGTGTTTATGACTTGACCATGACTAGAGGTGTCGTTTTCTCAGTAATTTTTCATGCTGAATCGAATGGTGATACTCCCGAACCTCCCCGACCGTTAAAAAAACCAGTAAATCGTAAACAACTATTAAAGTAGTAGTTTTTTTACCTTCAACCGGTACGATCCATTAAAAATACCGTCAAATGCAAATAACCGCATTTGGTAACAGATCAGCGAAAAACTATCTTGAACGAGGCCATTTTGCACGTCCTTGTTAGTACCAGTAGTTCGAAACCCCATTTTTTTAAGCCCCCCCCCCTCCCCCTGAACCACCCCAGTTTCGGGAGAGTCACTTCGAAAACGACACCCAACTCCTCTAGTCATGGTCAGGTTGAGTCATAAATAGGTAGGTACTCAAAAACTTCTCGAAAAACACATCCGCGATTTCTTCGAAAAACAACGTTTTTTGGAGTCGAACGTGATTTTCTCCTCTAAATAGTGCAGTAAAATGAAAAATAATCACACCGTTGGAAACCTGAGATTCTGAGGAGTTTTCCCCGTCACGTGCACGTTCAGTATCTCATTACGTTTGCGAGTTGAAAAAATAGTGATTTTGAACATTTGAGAATATTTTAAGTCCAATTTTTTGCCAACAGAATGTACTCCAAAATTTTAGTTACGGCCATATTCTGATAGGAACTTTATCGCTCTTTCCAACGGCGTCCTTATTTTAAATTTTACTGTGTAATTTAAGGGAGTTATGGCCATTTTAATTGTATAAGGTCGTAAACACGAGAAAAAAATCTGAGAAGTTAAAAACTCCCGAAAATAAGGGGTTAAAAAAGTTAACTGATTCGTATAAGGTTTTCAGTTCCATGTTCGATTCTGTGAACATCCTGTGAGCCAAGGCAAAATAGATTAATGATAGATCTTTTTTCACACACCAAACAAGTGTTATTATTATACACTGAATTTACATCGTGTAATATTCTAGTTTTTTCAAAACACACCCATGACTATATTATATATCACACCACCTAATCCTATATTTACCTACTAAAACCACACAATACATGAACATGGGTTTATGAAATAAATTACTTATCAACGTTTAGGATTTACTGACACCTGGATATCCTGGAACAAAATTTTACACAAAAAACTCCCAACAATTTATGCTGAGTTATGCTATCTGTAACATTTTGGGACCCAATGCAAAGCATGTAAATAATATATTAATTCTTTGGGAATTCCTTAATGTTTTTTAGTCTGACAATTTTTCGATCTGTTATCCCAAACTACGTATCAACATAATAGGTAACTATTCTTGCTTGAAATTTTGTATTATTTTTCCGAGTTCGAAAAACACACCTAGGTAGGATGTGCAGGAAAATTTGGGCAGATAGGTACCTTTATCATTCAACACTGCTGTTAGTACATACATACCTGCATTAAGTAATGTAGTAGTAATTACACTTCCAAATGAGAGACGTAAAGGGGATTATGCAAAGTTTAGAAAGGAGAGAAGAAGGAAGAACTTGACCCCATTCCAGGAGCTAGACTTGGCTGCTGTGTTGAATTTGGTAAAATTCAAACTAGTCCTAGGAAATTCCAAAGCCAAATCTTGGATAACTGACACAAATGAGTCATTT
>OX940980.1:33926237-34090407 GCA_954871275.1 Leptopterna dolabrata
GGCGGAAGGTTACGTTACGACGACGGGAACTTCGGCTCAGCTGTGGCCTGCTACACAGATGGCGAGGGAAGCGGAGGCGTGTGACGTCACGAAGAAAGAGCGACCGTCCCGCCCAACTCTCCCCGATGTTATGCAATGCCATTTTTTCGCCGTTGAAGGGAATTCGACAAGAGGTAAACAATTGAAAATCTTTCTAAAACAGTTTCTCTACTGTAACAATGAATTCGGTAGGTATTTGTTGGAGGTCCCCACAGGTGGATGAGATAGGAGTACATAGGTACCACTACTACAAGCTCAGCAGTGCTGCTGGAGCCCCTTTTCCGAATTTCTCACTACAAGACTCAAAATATCCCGGATTTTTCCGAATCTCAGCAATATTTTCCCTTTTTTCCCCCAATTTTTCTGCATTTAAAAAAAATTGTCATTTTCATTAGGTCCTACGTTTCCCATTTTGGTTTATTATTTTCAATAATGAACCATTGGAATCGAGCATGAAAAAAAAAATTCTTACCCCCCCTCAAAATTTGATGGTTTACGTTTCAAGGTATGTAGAATCCAAAACTGCAATAAAAATATTTCTGTCTGTCCGCCGTACGCCGTACGCCGTACGGGCCACTTTTCTTAGTTACCATGAAAAAAAATTGATGAAATTCGGGTTATAGGTTCCGTTCGGCGTCTAGTTGGTCCTCGAAGCTCGACGTTACTGTGAGTCATCTCTAAGGGGTTCAAAATAGGGGTTGAAATTTTCAAAACGCCTATTCTATTTTTTTACGTAAATATTTTTACGGTTTTAAATAGTTCTTGAACTTGCGATTTTTTTAAGACCATCCGGAGCATCGTACGTCCAGCCGTTCGTTCACAGTAAGGCCCCGAAGTTTGCACCGACAGGCATTTTCGACTCCAGTGTGAATGAAATTGTATACAATTCAAACCAAATCTCGTAACCAGAGACGCGTCCACAATAGGAATTTGTGAATACGGCCAATCATTGGTAGGGATCACCTGATTATATTGGCGGAGTATGAAGTCGAGTTGGTTGTTCTGTGATATTATTTCGCTTGAAAAATGATGGCTCTTTTGGAGTTTGTTGGTAGGTAGTGAAACTTGAACAAACGTTGAAGTATTATTGATGGGTAAATTATTACTACGGTAAATCATTACTCAACGGTAAATTATTACACAACGGTTCAGTATACCATCTACGTAGAAGGGGCTGGAGTTTGTTGGTAGGTACTTTTGCAATTTTTTTCACTCCTCATCAACAATTTCTTTTCAGAACTTCATTATGTGCGTTTCTTTTTGTTAGGTACTGTTTGTCATCGGCAGAATTATTTTAGCAACATTTAACTCGTGATTTAGGTAGGTACCTAGTAACGAGTACGGGGTTAGGTACTAACCTAAGGAGGGTCTGCGATCTACATAATATGTATAGAATAGTGCATATCATATTATATAGACGGGTTATCTATACATAGAGCTGTGATCTGTAACGGAAGGGTATTCTATACAAAATAATAAACCGTTGTGCAGGGATTTGCAGCGTTTTTTCAATATTGTTTCCACTCCGTTTTAATTCACGAGTGTGATGTTTAATTCAATAACTATTAGTCATTAAGTTCAATAATAAGCACTCATCTCCAAGTCTTTATTTTATTTCAGTATTTATCTACACACTTATTGTTTCTTCCGTTTTCGATGTTACCTATACATAATTATCTTGGGACCGGTTCCTGTTTTGTTGAATAAAAATGAAAAAAAATTGACAAACGGTAATCACTAACGTAGGTAAAATCTTTAAAATTTAATATGAAATATAATTCATTTTATTAATTATTTTTTATGAGTATTAGGTACCTACCTATTTATTTTCATATCATCTTTAATAGGTACCTAGGTTCTGTCATCATCAAGAATTTTATAAGTATTATTTGTAAGTGCATAAAAATAGTTTATGACTAAAAATTCATAGGAAACTACTGTACTAGGTGTAATAGGTAGGTACCTACCTAATAAGTGACTTTTACGGTCACTAAATTATGTCTTACCTGGGCACTGTAAATTTACTACTAATAGGATCACCTCTCACTGAAAAATGACTCCACGCATTTGGGGAAAACAGAAAAAAAGGAGTAACGCAAAATTATCCGAAAATGTTCAGATTTTTTCTCCCGATGGGCTGTGGTTTTGTACGCCATTCGGGACATTTCCCGCTAGTTGGCAGCACTGACCTCAGCATCAACTCAACAACCTAGTCCTGGATCGCGAATGAAGAAGAAATCGAACGAACTCAATGAACCTTTTCGGTGTTGGAATGTGTGTAAGTATGTACGGAAGACCAGCCGAAAACACCTGATAGCAACTTACTGATGTCGAAGTTTGAATTGAGGTTGTTTTCGAATTTTTCACGCCATAATTATAATCAGTAAAGTAGGGTAGACTCCACGCAATTATTGTGTCAGAATCAGAATCGATACCTACCCCAAAAAACCTCGTCCCTCACGCTACCTATGGGTCATCAATCATCCCCTACTTGGTGAGTACGTACATACGTATTTTTTTCCTGATTATTTGGAAATTTTTTACAGGGTGTTCTTCGTTACTCCCCCCCATTTTCAAACGCTCGTCGCTTCATGAAATTCTAACAGAAATTTGAGGTTGAGGTGATTTTCGGAATCTTCAGTTCGTCTAGTTTTTGATGTGTGTGTTCATATTTTGATGCAACAACTTTGTAAAAGCGAAATTCGCCGTGAAAAAAAGTGGGGGGGAGTATCGAAGTATTTGCCATGTCAAATCCTTCGGTACTCCCCCCCACGGTGAAAACAGTATTTTCGACAACCAATATCGCGTCTCAACCTCTTAATTTTCGATCAAAGGATTTCATCGCTCTATATCTCATACCTGCACGTCCTCACACCCCCGTTCCTGTGAATTGTTGTTGTTTAGAGATAGGTAAGCTGTTGCATTGATGTGGGATGTTATGTCGTTTTTGAGATGCGAGCGCAGCGAGCATCCAGACGACTAATCTATCATCAGCATCAGACGACTGTTAGTAGGTCAACGTTCGAGAATTAGTGGGGTGTATAGATTAGTGGTCTGGATGCTCGCTGCGCTCGCATCTCAAAAAAGACATAACATCCCACATCAATCCAACAGTAAACATATAGATTAGTGGGGTGTATAGAAAGATATTTTTTCAACATAATCGAACACCCTCTTCATGTACAATAAAATAATTATACAAATCCTGTAGTCGAAAATACTGTTTTCACCGTGGGGGGGAGTACCGAAGAATTTGACATGGCAAATACTTCGATACTCCCCCCCACTTTTTTCGATTGAATAATTCACTTTTACTATCTAATTCTGGTAAATTGAGGTTAATTAGACATAAAACTAGACAAACTGAAGATTCCAAAAATCACCTCAACATCAAATTTTTGTTAGAATTTCTTTTTTTTTTTTGTTGTTTGAAAATGGGGGGGAGTAACGAAGAACACCCTTTTTACATTTTCCTTTCAAAACAAGTCCTTTCTCAGCATACCAACACTGAATTCGAACTCGGTTTGAAAATGTTGCTAAGCGTGATGCACCTATGTAAGCGAGTAACAAGGTACCTACCTTGCGGCGGCGGTATGTGGAAATCCCGTCCAATTTTTTATTGGATTCGGGCTCTTTCCCGATCTTTTTGATAGGCCTTTAATGGCACGTGGTCCGCGAAAACGAACCGACAACACTGTTGGAAGCATTGCGTTGATTACAACCTATGTGAGCATAGTTAATTATGTGACCTTGACCAAGTACACGGTAAGAATTCAAATTAAAGAATTTATTAAGGTTGAGCGGTTGAGTCTGTGAAACAACTTTGGACTTATGGATAAGAAAACCTAATTGTAATTTTGTGAATCAAATATTTATTAACAACAACAAACTAACTAAAAATAACCGGAAATGGAAATGTTTAATAACAATTATTTGTTGGTGGGAGCTTCTTGAATGAGATCGACCATGTAAAGGTAGGTAGGTACCTGGCTTCGATGCCTACGTGCAAATAACTTTGTTTTCAACAAAAACAAAAACCGACTTCAAAAAAAGCTGTATAAAACTGAAAAGTAAAGAATATTTATTTTTATGCTGAACAAACGTACAAATTTATTCAAAGCCGATACAAAAAAATTTTTAAATTCGCCGCCAAATTTCAACTGAAATCTATGAAAACCAAGGGATATAATGTGAAGGCGAAATCAGTTCGTTCACAGTAAGGCCTGAAGTTATATGGTATAAATCCAGCCCAGATAATTTTATTGAAAGGGAACAGCTGATTATAATCACGAATGGCTGTATGAAATCGAGTTGGTTGCTCCGTGGTATTATATTATTTGAAGAATGATGGTTAATTCGGATTTTCCTACTTTTGTTGCATAAACAAATATGGTTCAATTAATGGTAGACTATTCTTGAATCCACCGCTATTTTATGAAACTGTAACTGCCCAGCCGGCTGGAGTACTGATTTAGGGCTTTCCTGGGGGAAGCACGAGGGTATGTACTGGCCACAGAAAACAGTGATTCTGTTATAATTTGCCACAGAAAACTGTTATAATTTGCAGCGTTTTTAGTAGGCATCTACCTACCATTCAATATTACTTGGCTATTAACTGAATTGGACAAGGGCAAGCACACACAAGGACAAGGGCAAGTCGCGAGATGGCTCCCGTGGGCCAGTATGCTAAACCAGTAAGACCGCTCGGTCTTGAAGGTTGGGTGGGCCTTTGCGCCGTTCAGTCGCGCTGTCCTGTGCTATTCAAACATCCTTTCTAGCCCTTGGGTCTTACCGAAGACCTTATAGAATGAATTAATCAACAGGTGCGTGATAAGCAAAAGTTGTTCCATTAGTCCATAGATGTTACTAATAGCCAAGGCCATGGGCTAATGGCAAGGTCCAAAAGCTTCTTCAATTTTATGGATATGTAGGTATTTTAATGTTCAGTTGCCAGTTTTTGACATGGATATGTCTTACCGCTGGGAGTCAGCCAAATTTTGCGTGACGCATTTTTAAGAGCAGAAAACCGTAACGCTATTTGACATTTTACTAGGGTTTCACTTACAACGAAACCGTTGCTATGGCTGTAGTAACTTCGTTAGTTTCATCGCACGAAAATCGTTCTCAATTTGCTGGAAAGCTCTTGAT
Source organism: Leptopterna dolabrata (assembly GCA_954871275.1). NCBI lineage: Eukaryota > Metazoa > Arthropoda > Insecta > Hemiptera > Miridae > Leptopterna > Leptopterna dolabrata. The sequence continues at coordinate 33,931,425 of OX940980.1, forward strand.
TTATCTTGTAGTTACATGTTAATTTATTTAAAATTCATCGAGTTTTAAGCCAAGATATAAATAGATATAAATAGTAGATCATGGATTTCTGATGGGAAAAATTGGAGGAAAAAGAAGAAACATGTGTCTCTTTTACCCGTAGCGATGTAATAACCACTGAGTATAGGTTCGTTACCAGGAGAGTGAAGGTCTCCTGGAATTGAAATTGGAATTGGAATTGAAATTAAACCAAATTATGTAAATACTGTCTCTGAATCTGTACAATAAATAAATAAAGTGACCTTTTTCATTTTTGAACGTGTTTTGTTTTACATTGGACATTTTTTGCATGGGGAAAAATAAGACATATCCATGCACCGACATATCTGCATGTACCTAGTGTAGTTACACAACATCAGTTTACTGATGTTTTTATGAAATGTGATTGCCAGTACTCGATTTAGGGCTCTCTTCTGGGAAGTTTAAAGAACATATGGGGAACAGAAAATTATGATAGTAAAAAAAGTTTCCGCTACGGTTTTCATCATGTTTCACTTTTGGTTTATTATTTTCAATAATGAACCATTGGAATCGAGCATGAAAAAAAAAAAAAATTCTTACCCCCCCTCAAAATTTGATGGTTTACGTTTCAAGGTATGTAGAATCCAAAACTGCAATAAAAATATTTCTGTCTGTCCGCCGTACGCCGTACGCCGTACGCCGTACGGGCCACTTTTCTTAGTTACCATGAAAAAAATTGATGAAATTCGGGTTATAGGTTCCGTTCGGCGTCTAGTTGGTCCTCGAAGCTCGACGTTACTGTGAGTAATCTATAAGGGGTTCAAAATAGGGGTTGAAATTTTCAAAACGCCTATACCATTTTTTTACGTAAATATTTTACGGTTTTAAATAGTTCTTGAACTTGCGAGTTTTTTAAGACCATCCGGAGCATCGTACGTCCAGCCGTTCGTTCACAGTAAGGCCCCGAAGTTTGCACCGACAGGCATTTTCGACTCCAGTGTCAATGAAATTGTATACAATTCAAACCAAATCTCGTACCAGAGACGCGCCCACAATAGGAATTTGTGAATACGGCCTATCATTGGTAGGGATCACCTGATTATATTGGCGGAGTATGAAGTCGAGTTGGTTGTTCTGTGATATTATTTAATTTGAAAAATGATGGCTCTTTTGGAGTTTGTTGGTAGGTAGTGAAACTTGAACAAACGTTGAAGTATTATTGATGGGTAAATTATTACTACGGTAAATCATTACTCAACGGTAAATTATTACACAACGGTTCATTATACCATCTACGTAGAAGGGGCTAAAGTTTGTTGGTAGGTACTTTTGCAACTTTTTTCACTCCTCATCAACAATTTCTTTTCAGAACTTCATTATGTGTGTTTCTTTTTGTTAGGTACTGTTTGTCATCGGCAGAATTATTTTAGCAACATTTAACTCGTGATTTAGGTAGGTACCCAGTAACGAGTACGGGGTTAGGTACTAACCTACGGAGGGTCTGCGATCTACATAATATGTATAGAATAGTACATATCATATTATATAGACGGGTTATCTATACATAGAGCTGTGATCTGTAACAGAAGGGTATTCTATACAAAATAATAAACCGTTGTGCAGGGATTTGCAGCGTTTTTTGTATTGAGATATATGATTTGCAATCTAGTGTAATGGTTACGAAGTTGCTACGTGCCAGACTCTTTTCCATTAATTGCAACCACAAAAACATCAGCTGGCCAGTAAAGCATGTACAAGAGTAGGTGCAAGAGAATCTTCCAGAAGAACAGAAAGCACCTGCTCTCCTTCCTGCCGCTGTCATAGAACGATATACTGTTTAATGATGATTATCCGGTGTCTCGTTTTTTGCACTGGTCGAAGGGGCATCTGCTCGTGACAAGCTGACTTACGAGACTCGCTTAGCATATGATGGCTCTCGGCTTCTTCTTCGGTGGCTGGCGCCCTCAGCTGACAAAAACCTCCCATGATAAATCTGAACACACCCTCGACGAGGGTGGAAAAAAAACAGTCCTATCCCAGGACTGAAATGCCCTCTTCCAGTCTGTTTTCATAATTCAGTGACAAAAGCCTTTGAGACAATCTTACAGTTTTCCATTGCTGTCGATTATCCCACTCGTTATATTACTACCTATCTACTTTATCAATTTCAATAGAATTCACAACAGTAAAATTAATTCGTTCAATTCTGAATTCTAATCCCTACAACACCATAGTTTTTTTTGTGTGGATAACTACAGATAATTCAGTTTTTGTTCAGGATGCTGGAAACCTGTTGAAATAACAGCGAAAGACAGTAACACCGTCTAGATAACGAAATAAAGGAGCTTCTCCAGCGCCAGCTGGTATGATTATGAACACATTTTACTAGTTAATAGTTCAGATAGCTTTCCCACAATCCAGAGATAGTGTAACCCCCATAAAGCTGCTGTTTCACTCTTAATTTTCAATAAGCATTTTTCTTTCTTAACAGTGCTGCATGGGTTGAAATAAGACATGTTGAATGTTGAAGTTGCATGTTGAATGCAAGTGATATTTATACCCTACATCTACCCCAACATAGTTTTGCGTTGAGAAGCTATGCTAAAAACATCAAGAAGTTAATTAGCGTATTTACCTGGAATAAGTAATAGACTTCTATACAAATCTATCAAACATTAAAGAAATTTTGACCGTTGTTATAATTTGTAGCGTTTTATCTGTAGCAGTGGTTTTCAAATTGTTTTGGGTCGCGCCCCCCTTGCGAGTATCGACGCATCTTGGCGCCCCCCTTCCATCAATCCTCCTCCAAAACTCCCAAAACCAAGGTATTCGTGGTAACAAATAGGAGAACATATTTTTGCCTAGCAATTCATATAGTTTTTACTGAATTTCATCTTATATAATATATACAAAACGAAATTATTAACAAAAATAAACTTTTGAATATTTTACAAAATAAGAACGACGGACGTACGGAAACTAGTGTGATGGATGGTAGTGGCTCATTTGAGAGTTTTTGGTTGTACCGCTGGAACCCTCCGGTACTATCAAGCTTCATGTTATTCAAGCTGGTTTTTGTCGCTACGAAAAACGCCTTGGGCTTACCTACTAAAGCAGTGTGTGCAGTCGTGACGTGCCTCTTGAGCTGGACTGGTCGCATCGCGTCATTACTAAGCACAGTATGGCATAGGACACACTGAGGCCTCTGAACACCATCCTTGAGGATGAAAGAAAATCCATACTCGATGCACTCTTCTTTATACTGCCTGGTTTTCTGACCCGACGAATTTGACATGGCCTCGAAAATCGAAATACCGACGAAATGAATAGGCAACGCGCAACGACCAACGAAGAGTGGCTCTGATTTCTGACGCGATCCCGAACGTCAAATACTAGAAAAACATCGATCGAAGGTCTGTTATATACACAGTTTAAGGTCTGTCATATTACAAGGGCTGTCATATGTGTTTAAATTCGAGTTTCAATAAACTTCATCTGGACAGAGGTCTACCCCCCCCCCCCCCCCGAAAATGGCTCGCGCCCCCCAATTTGAAAACCACTGATCGTTTCAATAAAAAAAATCTCATTGGGCAATATTTATTGTTCGTATGATAGAAATAAAATTATTATTACGACTTGTACTCCATGGAAAGGCGTGTAAAGTGCACCAAAACACATAGGAACAATATTGTTCATCATTAAACGGGGTAAAATAGCACAACGGATATTTTGTGTCCAGTCCAAGTGCAAGGTCAAGCGAGGTAATCGTTGGGTCGACATCAAGTCTCTCGCTCTACCATACACAGTCATCCAGCGGCTCATTAGTTGTAAGCTTTGCAAAGCGTTGCCGGAACCTCTCACTAGGAGAGAACTAGAATGAGTTTAAGATAGCTGCTCAGAGAAAGATATAGATGCTGTCGGATTGACTCTGTGGTGAGTTTTGACCAACCTTGACATTTGACATTTTGATTAAAAGCCAGGGCAACCTTGACTTATTACTTCCCACTGATATTCATTTCCTGAGTTCAGATCATAAATCTGAGCACAATGACAATAGTTTCCAGCTGAAGTTCAGTTGTAGAACATTATTCAGTCCTAGTGTGAAGCTGGATCAGGTAAACGTTGTGGCGAGTTGCGTCATACATATCACCCTCTAACATCCCTCGCACATACGCAGTCACCATCTAACGGCTCATCTGCATACTTAAAAGAAGGATCCAAACCCCGTTTGAGTTGAACATCGTTTCCTACTGCTCCGCGCAATGGGTTTGATTATAATTTGATTTGGAAAGGGGATGGTTTGAGGTTGTTGTAAGCATAATTGCGAGGTGTTGTCGGCCCCTCCCACTAGGAGGAAGTCTGCAAGAGTTAATTAGGATAGCTGTTGACAGAAGAGACGTGCGAGACCCAATAGTGTGCGCTTGCATTAACATGATGTCGGGCCGTGGCTTCCTCGCCTTGTTTGCCCTGGCTCGCCTAATATTTAACCAACAGATGGCGCGGTGGTTGCTACCAACGGGCCACAGAACCGTGAACGTGTAAATACGGGCGCTTCGTTTCCCTTGGAGGGAGGATGAAGCTTCCCGACGGATTTCTGGCGGAGTCAGCGAGGTGAAGAGCGGGATGTGTTCGCAGTCGTAGGCATCCGCCTCTCCGAAACATGCAAATTTTCAATGCCTCCCCCCGACCAATTGCTACCCGCTGCGAACAAACACTGATGACTTCACCAGAAAATTTCAGATCACTTTCCCAATACTTGGTGCTCCACCTACTTACTACTCATTGCTCTGCTCTCCAACTCTTGCTACAAAACCAACGTTACTAGAGAGAATAGTATATACAGGGCACCGCAAAAGTACTCCTCCTCACTTTCACTGGGATTTTCGGTTTACCTGTTATTTTCAATAGAGCTAACGTACGTTTAGAATCAAACAAGAAAAAACTTTTAACCTCCTACCATCCTCAAAAGTGGATGTTTGACGTTTCAAGATCAACGTAATTCAAAATATAATTTTATTAATAGAAATTAATGAATTTTCCATGATGGTCTCATCTGGGATTTAGCGTTAGCCTTTGAAGTTTGGCCCCTGGTCTCCCGTTGATCCTGATAACAACGTGACGAGGGATTTATTTTACAAAAACCTAAAACTATGTTTAGGGAAGAATGGGGTTAGAGCATGTCGAGCAGCGTTCATTTGGAAATAGGAGGTATCCACGCGGAATACCTCTCCTTCCTGCCACTTCGGAGGGATAAGGCGCGACTGCTTGAAGAATTCTATTTACAAATAATGTCATCTTCTTCGTGGATGGCTCACATTAGACTTTGATTGTTGTTTTCCTTTTATCAATTCAACTTTTTCAGAGCAAAATATGCATTAAACTACTTACTATTTAGGTTCATCTAGATTATTATTAGGCTGTGATTCGGAACTTAAGAGACTTGAGAGAACTGCTTGTAATCTTTATCTACTTTATATATGATTTTTATATAACATTATTAAACTTGTTCGTATGAATGGTAGGCTCTGATTTTATGTGACTTTGAAATACTTAATAGAACTCTTGAGATTTAAAAAAGATGGATAGATAGCAGAAATAAAGAATTTTGAGGAAAACTGTGAAACGGAGAATAAAGTGATCTACGATTCATGGCCCAGGGCGCAGGGTTTATTTTACCAGTCAGTATATTTATTTATTTAAAATAATTATTTTATTATATTAGTAACATCACAGCTGAGCTCATGAGTTAATATACTAATAATGCATTATCAACTGTTTGTAGAGTTATTCGCCCAGTGGCTGTAACTCAAGAGAGCACTCAATCACTTCACTTGTCACATTAGCACGTCACAGGCGAGAAGTTCTGTTCTGTATACCTATAATGATTCTATTGCAATTATATCTGCGTATGCTACTAGTCAAATGGTAGGTTATACGAACTGGTGGGTATAAAGATGTACCTACTTACTTATGACTCCGCCTCCTCAACTGAAAAGTTCTCTAGATCCGTTACTGACTACCGCTAGTCGTTACGGAGATCCCCTGCCTTTCACAATCGGTCGTTTCAGACCACCCGGAACCCCATAACCCAAGCAGTTATTCATTCGAATACACATCGTCCATAGTTTCGTCATCACCAAAATAGGAAAAAAAAGTTATAAAATAAAACAATACTGCAATGAGGGGGGTGCTGGAGGGGAGAGAGGTGTGGAAACGATGATATCATTAGACGAGGGGTCTGCTCCTCCCTTCAGGCAGACAAGCAATATTTGGTTCTTTAGCCGTAATAAGAGCACGTGGCCCTCAGGAAATCCTCAGCTCGGACCCCGTCGCTCGCACTTCCACATCGACTCGGATCGCTGCTGTCTCTCTCACTTTATTTTTTAGCGCTGCAGGGGAGGGTTTAACGTCAAGATATATAGCTCTCCTACACGCATCATATCGCCCTGTCTACGCTGTTAAAACGTCAGTGGAAGGGTCTAGTGAATCACTGCGTCATTTTGAGATTTTCTTCTTTATTCTTCTTCTCTTTTCAACCGTTTGTTATATTTTCATTCTTCCTCTTTATACAACGCGCGAGGGTAACAAGTCAAGTTTGAAGTGAAGTCAGCGTCTTGTCTCTTGCTTTCTTTTCCTTCAGGCTCTGTTGGAGTCTGGAGTCTCGCGTTCCCCACAAAGCTTTATGTACAACATTTTAGCCTCTTTCAGTCTTTGTAGTTCGACTATATAATTTGCTTCATTTCAATTAGGCAAGTATTCGAGATAGAAATGAGGAAAAACATCTGAACAACAAATTCCACTAAGATAAAAAATTATTTTAATTCCATTGCGATTGTTATTTCATTTAATTTCGATTTTATTACAATTTCATCATACCTAGGCTATAGGCAATTTCACTATACTATCGGTGGGGAATGACCGATAATAATCGAGGACATTATGCCGAAGTTTTGTTGCCAGTTCCTGTAATTTGTTGTAAGCTCTTGACTTCGATGTGCTGGGCAAATACATTACAAAGGGGGGTTCTGTCAAAACAAATAAATTGAATGGCCGTATAAAATGTCAACGAAATCAGCCGAAGATTACCTGGCAGATAGGCGTTACAAGGATTTCATGCTAAAGCAAGCGTAAGCGGTAGGTACTAGAGGTACACAACCACCACTGAATTCCCGGAGAATCCGGTCCGGTAAAATTTCAGCAGAATTGGGTCAAGAACGAAGTTATTTTTTAACCGACTTCAAAAAAAGGAGGAGGTTCTCAATTCGACTTGTTCCTATGCCAATTATACTCTTCGATTTCTAGTGATTTAATAGACATTGCACGATGTGACGACATAAAATAGTCTGTCAAAGATTGGATGCCAGTAATGATGGTATCAGTACTTAATAGCTAAAAATATCGCTCTAAAAAGCAAAAAAATTCAACAAAAAACAACCGACTTAACCTGAAGTACCTTAAAACTAAAAAGTTAAGAATAATTTTTATGCTGAACAGAAGTTCATAATTTATTCAAAGCCAATACAACAAAATTTTTGAAGCCATCACCTAAAAACCCCACACATAGCCCTCATATTTTACATTTAGTTGCAATTTCGCGCCGACTTCAAAAATTTTGTTGTATTGGCTTTGACTAAATTATTATGTAAGCACGTTTTTTCAGCATACAAATCTTTTACAAAGCTTTTTTTGAAGTCGATTTTGTTTCAAATAATTTGTTATTATCCTGACATTTCTGTGGAATAGAACAGGAATTTGGAGATGACTTATCCACTGATGTCCTAATCCCAATTACAAAAACAAAGCCCAGGCATAGCTAGGCAATTTCCCTTTATCCCTACCCAAGACTAGAAATCTCTGTATCGACCAGCTTCCCTCACTTTGTGTTGGTAGTTATTATCAGTATATTTTTCATTGATGATCCAATTACCGTAAACCCGATGAACTCCAACTGCTTCAAAACTTGTTTTATTCCACAGCACGCATCCCTTCAAAATGCGTTCAATTTTCCACAGCTTATATGTAAATCACGTTACTCCCAGGTTAAATGAAGACCTCAAAAGTGGTGGTAAGTGGAGACGTCAGGAGGTGCGTCAGGCAGCCTAGTAAGTTCCTTTTTGAAGTTCCCACCTTCCTCTCATTAACCGGCTCAAGGGGTGAAATCCAAAAGGGGAAGACCGACCTTGGAGTGTTTATAGTGAGCCCAGCAGTAAACAAGATTATGCTTCCTCGGTAATTATTATTGTACGGATGCGCGTTGTCATTTCGAGACCACTCGAGGAATCGTCATTACCATCTCAATACGGCAGATCCCTCCTCCTTTACCGCTTGTTATTTTTTATCGTCCCTTGAATATGGATATCCTCACACCTCCCACTTCAAGTTCTAATATTTGCTAACATATTCCAAAGCTCTTTTCCCTACACTGAGCCCTCCCCTTGAAGTGCGTCTTATATACTTGAGGGTGCGATGCTGTGTAGCGTCGCCAAGAAAGAAAAAAGAAGCGGAAAAAAACCCTTTCGCCTAATGGACTGGAAAATTTCAGCCGCGACGATTCTCTTGGAAATTCTATGTGAGTGGGGTGGGGGGTTGGAAGTAACACTCGAGTAACAGTCTTTAATAGAATCCACCGGCGCATAACGTATTCTGTACACGGCAAGATCGCTTACGCCTTTTTGAAAAGAAAAAAGAAGTTGAGAGCTGCGTAAATAGGGAAATGACTCCCATTTTCCGTTCTGGAGTGTGAAACTTTTTCAAACTTGCGAGAATTCCCCCTAGACCCTCTTTCTTGATGTATTCTTAATACCTCAATAAAATTTTATTTTCCATAACGTTTAGACTTCGCTGTATAGTGGAATTTTCCAGAACGAGCCTCAGGGTCAGGAAGGGGATAATTGTAAACAAGGTCATTTTGTGTTTCACTTCGGTTTCTCATTTTCTAAGTTTCAATGACGTTTCTCCTCATTATTCGATGATCGCAATTGCCATCTTAGGGCAAGCTGCCTATTTACCTACTAGGATAATTCACGTTTAAATTCTACGGTAGATAGAAAGGTTTTTACGAAGGTGAATGCTGAACAATTGAGGACAAGTCTGGGCATCGTTTACATACGAGTGAAATATTTTTCAATTTACAAATCACTGAGAAATTTACAATTCGAAAATGCCCACCTACACTACTTCTTCTCAATGTATTTAAATTACTTAATGACATTTGAAAACACCTTCCAAGCAAGTTGTTGTGGGCAGACAACACAGTGGCTTGTAAGGAGATGATGATCCGGAAGGCGACGTCACCCAGCTGATAAGCGACGTGGAAGGAAATGAAGAGGAGGGGGACGGACCCGTGTCGCGGCACTGTAGGCTGTGTGCGTGAAGCTATCGATATAGTCCTTGTGATCAGCTGAATATATCACCGCAGAAACCAAGACCCCTCTATATTTGAAAATAATAAACCAAAATATCGAAAAAATAAGCGAGCATGGAAAAAAAATTCTTACCCCCCCCCCCCCCCCCTCAAAATTTGATGGTTTACGTTTCAAGGTATGTAGAATCCAAAACTGCAATAAAAATATTTCTGTCTGTCCGTACGCCGTACGGGCCACTTTCTAAGAACAATGGTAACAATGGTAAGGTAACAATGGTAAATTATTACACAACGGCAAATTATTACGCAACGGTAAATTATTACACAACGGCAAATTATTACACAACGGTAAATTATTACATAACGTTAAATTATTACACAACGGTAAGTTATTACAGAACGGTAAATTATTACATAACGGTAAATTATTACACAACGGTTCATCTATCAAGAAGGGGCTGGATTTTGTTGATCGGTACTTTTGCAACTTGACCAACCGTTGAATTATTATTGATCGGCAAGTTATTACACAACGGTTCATTATACTTGACCAGAGGGTAGGTACTGACCCCAGAAAACAGTGATCTACGCTGAAGGGGCATCTATTTCACTCCACATCAACAATTTCCCTTCAAAAATTCATTATTTGCGTTTCTTTTCGCCATTTTAGTTACTGATTTTCATCGAAAGAATTATTTTAGCAACATTTAACTCGTGATTTAGTTTGGTACCTACCTCGTAACGAGTACGGGGTTAGGTGTTAACTTACGGAGGGTCGGCGATCTACATAATATGTATAGAATAGTACATATATATATATAGACGGGTTATCTATACAGAGAGCTGTGATCTGTAAAAGAAGTGTATTCTGTACAAAATAATAAACCGTTGTGCAGGGATTTGCAGCGTTTTTATTATTATTCCTGGTTTCTTGAGTAGGAACAGTAGTTCTCGTGGATAATACTACACTACTACAAAGTCATCCATGGATTACACTGGATCTAACGTTTGGGGCGATTGAGGTTTTTTTTCTTCTTACTGCCTCCTTATCGATGTTTTAGTGACTTATACATCCATGAGTTTTGTCATCGACCATTGAGTTGTTATCAGGAATAGAATTATGTGCACTATTTCACAATTGTGTATAGGAGATTTCATGATCCCCTCAGCAGCGCTCATGTGATTAATGGCACTTTGTAATATAAAATACGTCTTGACCACATCCCACAAGGTTTCAGGATTTTAATTCGCGTTAGATTGGTTGGATACGAAGTTTCGGTATTCGTCGGTAATTGGAAACTGAAATGCGTTACTACGAGGTGACTGCATATATATATTGTTGAAGTAGGTACAAGAACCTTGGTTTTTTAACTACTTCAACATCAGTCAATTGATTAGTAACTTTGGGTCCACAGTCACAAGCAGTATTTACCTTCAAGGTGAACGCACCACATCCTTGAGCAATCTGGAAGTGCACAGTGCCTGTGCAAAGAGCAACAGAACTGACATCACTCGTGTTACTTTGCTTGTATTTGGACAAAGTTTGTGGCAGTTACAACTTAGCGACCTTTTCTCTCGGACAGCTTCGAATTTTTTGTTGACTGATGGAGGTTTTGCGGTAGTAACAGGGCTCACAACTCGGCAGGCGAGGGCGTTTAATATCCGAACGTTTCCTGTCGAGTGTTCCACTCGTAGCGTGGGGCGTTCAAGGAGACTTTGGAAACGGCAGAAAGAAGACGGCACCCCATCGCAACAACCCTTCATTTCCAAGGTCTATCAATAACGGGTCATTTCCAAGTATAATACGCCCCCTCCGCCTCTTCCAGCCATATCTTTCCTCACCCCCTTGTATGATGCATTGCCTCTAATTACGGGCAATGGATAGCCCACTGTAGAGGTCTTCCCTCACGCCAACCGCCCTTATCGTGAAACATCCCTTCTTGAAGCGAATACTTCGCATGACGGCTCCTTGCACGGAATGATTGGTTGACTTGGCCCGTGGCTGAGAAAAGGGGGTTTCTGCCGCAGATCTCAGATTGATGACCCGAAATCATAATAATTATGTTTTATTCTCATTTTCAGAGCCATGGCGGTGAGTCGCTCAGCTACCACATGAGCACACGAACATCGCCTAGGGAGCCATGAGTAGGTAAGCTCAGTTCGCCACAGATCTCTTTGAGTTTGATGAATTGGGACATAAATATTTTTACAAATGGTTTTAAATAGGTTCCCGCGGCCAGTGACATTTTCGTTGAAGGGCTTTTTCGCTAAGACAGTTCGAGAATCTTTGGTCTTTGGATCTTTGATCTTTGGTCTTTAGTGCTTTGTCATCAATTAGAGTAGGTGTTCTAAGTTCTCAATGAGATGAAAATAGGCTTGAACTCACATGCCCTACTAGACGTAGGTATCAATGTAAACAGAGAATAGACCAGAAAATTCAGTTAATAAATACCTTCGTATAATTATGTAGGTCTTCCTGTTATTCCGGAGTCTTTAACAAAAAGTAAGGCGATCGGTTGAGGGTTTAAAAGTAGTAGCTACTTGAATATGGATGAACATCCTTATACAAACCTATTGGATCCAGTACTCAAGAAAAACTCGGGTGCCCAGTGATGGATTGCGGCTTCCTTCTTACGCATTTTGTTTAGCTGATGAGGTAGAATCCGGTATTAGGTAAACAGAAAGAGGGAAAAAAGTAGTCCTCTTCCTCTGGAATAAAGGAAACACCGCTGTTGCTCCCAATCTGAATGGAATACGGGAGTTTTCCTGGCCGAAAACCACAAATCTTTTCAGATAGAGCCCCTCCGGCCAAGCATTTCTTTTATTACTTCCAGCCTTGTAGCTCGTTAATTTACTGCTTATTTATGCCACCTCTGAGAGAAGGGAGATATAGTGCCGAGACGTAGATCAACCCCTCCCGATCTCGAGTTCTGGGGTTGATGCGGGAGCATCCCAACTCCTCTTGGTAAGATCTATGGACTTTTCTCTATGGAAAACTGGAAAACCCCAATCACACTGTACAAAACCCGTCGTCGGACGTGAAACAAGCAAACCAACCGACCTGGTTTTTTCCGATATTGCCGCAGCACTTGGAGACAGATGGGGCGAAATTTATGCCAAGTTGAAGAGCTGCGGTCTTTTTTAATTAAATTTCCAGCTCGGACGGAAAAGTTTCAAGAGATTGGACGCTAAGGGAGGATGAATTGATATTGATGGGGGGAATGTTGAGAGGAATTAAAAGTTTACCACTATACACGGGATTGGTCTTTGTACGTTCAACATAAATTAAATGAATAGAATGACACACTCATTATACTGAATTGTTCAACTCATGCAGATGATACTATTGAGCTGTAATTGAACTACCTACGTCTCAAACAAGAACACGTAGTTCGTATGAACATAAATGCAAATAGGACATCAACATTAATGTTATGCTTAACGAAGCATAACACTGATGATCAAACTATAAAATCATTTTCAGTGATAAGTCGAAATGCAACGATGCAGAGGATCGTGCTCTTAGTGGCACAACGCACAAGGTCAACAGATGCCTACTCGGTACCTAATTCCAGCTGCTGCACCGCAAAATTGATGGCGATTAAACTGGCCAGTGACGATTAGCCCGCCTATACATCAATGAACGCGAACCTAGAGCATCAGAAATTACCTGACGTATATAACCTACTACTCAATTTACGAGAATATTGGCTTTCAGATAGAACTAGGTCATGTTATACTAAGCCTTGAATTTTTTAAAATATTTAAAGAAAACCTTACCCTTGGAAACGAATGCCAAACACTATCATACTTCGCAACACTAAAACTGTTGTGAGTTATTCCAAATAGTAACTGGCATTAAATTGCCTTGATAGGCTTCATTTCTCTATACACAGTTGTGGATTCCACTGAGTAGCGAAAGCGGACATGGAGCACTATGTCGATGAGGTTATCCCGTGCTGTGGGTTTGGTCAGATGAATACTAGGTGAGTGTTCATTTATTAATCTCATGTCTCGAGTCTTAGGTCGGTTGATTGGTACGTTGATGAGATGAGATATAACCTACAGTTCTCACACTTGAACATTTTGCAAATCTTCCGTAATATTAACCACCTATAGGTCATCTGCTTTAACGTAATGTTCTTTGCAAGTTTCAATTAGGAAACTAGAACTAAAACTAGAACTAAAACTAGAACTAAAACTAAAAAACTAAAACTAGAACTTGAGCAGTTAGATAAAAAGAATCCATTCCAATCTTGTTTTCATGGCAACGCGGGTTGATGAATTTCAATGAAATCAAGAGCAAAAATGCGTACACATGCGCTTCTTTAAGCTTAGCTTTGCGGCTTCTTCTTAGTATGGCTTTCCTTTATATGTTTTTCCGGTTCGACAGTATACGCTCATAAATTATCGATACTGACAGCGAGGATTAATGAAGTGAAACCTTGATGATCTTAGTTATATCTGCGGCATTATAGCTCAAAAAATACTCGTAATTCCCACTGCAGGAGGCCATTCCAAATGAGAGGTTTCCGTTGGTGGGAGCCAACCTGCTGCAATGAGCAGACGACCCTCATCGCCCGCAAGCCTTTCTGTTCATGGAAATACTTTATGTCTCTACTGCGAGGGTCAGAAGTCGTAGAGGCCATACTCGACTTGCTTTTCATCCCCAGTATCGCGTCATTCTTTTCCAGAATTATAAGATCATCTTGAAATACCAGAACAATAACAACTTTTCCATGGCTTCTAACCAACGTTGATGAAGAATCAATAAAATTTTGATTTGCATTTAATGTATTATTGAGTTCAAAGACGGCTTAAAATTGGCCTATTACCTACATCAAAATTTCGCACATTTCTCCACCATACCAGTCCAAAATGAACCCTTCCGCTTTTACTTTTGCGTTACCTCCCTACACCCCTCACAAGCGGGCTTTATTATTTTATTAATCAATTATAGAATTCTGAATCTACCGCATATTCATGACACTTTAATTGCCCAGCTGGATCATTAAGCGTTCAAAGATGGCTTAAAATTGGCCTATTATCTACATTGAAATTTCGCACATTTTCCGACCATACCAGTCCAAAAAGAACCCTTCCGCTTTTACTTTTTCGTTACCTCTCTACACCCGTCACAAGGAGGCTTTTATTATTTTAATAATCAATTATAGAATTCTTTAATCTACCGCATATTTATAAAACTGTAATTGCCCAGCTGGATCAAGCAATCGATTTAGGGCTTTCCTGGGGGGAGCACGAGGGTACGTATTGACCACAAAAAACAGTGATTGAGCAGAAGGGGCAACTATACAGGTAAAATATAAACGGTTGTGTAATAATTTGCCACGTTTTTTGATTCAAGTTAGTTGTTCTGAGATACTTTTTGAATCCAAGAAGAGAAGGTGCCTGCCTGGTATAATATATTTATTGACATATAGGGATGTGCTTGATAGCAATCAACTAGAATAGGTTATTATATGTTATGTAGGTGCTTTGTGTTCTTTACAAAGAAAAAACTCCAGTAAATCTGATGACCTGACTAAGTAGTAAGCGAGTTCCTTTAATTTCCACGAAAAAAATTGTTCTTACAAAGACAAATCCGTCTCCGCAAGAGGATGAATTCGTTACCCAGCCCGATCGCACTGTGCGCAGGGATACAAATTTATACAGTTTTGGTCCAAAAAACAAAACAAAGGATTTCAGCATGAAGCATGTGGGTTGTTGTCAAAAATGTTTTTTGGGGCGCTGAATAGATTGCAACTGGTGCCAGTCCAATTAGACTTAAGCCATGCTGCATGAATGGAACTTTGTTTGCCTACTAATTTTAGAGAAAAGCCATTTTTTTATTGATCACACGTCGTGTAGTCTTCCGCAACCTTAGCAGATTCTGAAGAAAAAAATGGAAAACCTCCGTCGGGCTTCTCGTGTGGATGTTCTCATTCACGGCGAGATCCTTACCAATAAAAGTCCCACCTACCGGCACCTGATGGTTTCAATAACCCCCGTCCAAGACCGCTGTCAAATATAGATGGACTCATTTCCTTCTAAATTGAGTCTCTGCTTTGATCGGGGCGTTTGCTGGGAGGAAGCCTTGAGCCCTCATTGCATTTATATAGACACTACCCTCCACCTCCCTACATCCCTCGCCAAACCTCCCAAAGACCTTCTTACTACATCTTTCGCTTTCCCTTCTCGTCTGGTCCAGAAAGAAAAAAGAAACCTTTTTTTGCGGGCACCCACTTTATTTACTTTATGTTAACACTTCGTCAAATATCCACCTTTTGTAGAGCCGAGGTATTTTTCTCACTTGTGGATGAGATCCCCTTGCAACCGACCTAATCGCCCGGGCGGTGGCCGAGGGTCTCGAGGGAGAATACCAACAAGTATTGAGTTTCCTTTCACGGGCGGTAAAACAGACTGGAAGTGAAGGTATCTGATGAAGGGGCGAAAATACGATTTTCCGCTCATCCCTCGCCAGTACTTGGCATCCCAGAATTGATCAAATTGGCGGAAAGAAATCGACGTCCCAGGTGTTTGTGTATTTGAAACAACAGAAAACGTCTTGTGAAATGCAATTTTGTTTGGTATTTTGCGAAGCTTGTCTCCCTTTCACAATAATAATTATCGGCTGTTTAGTTTTTGGTGTCTCGACGGTGCTTTTGAGCGGCGGCAGTTTAGGGGCGTCACAATGTTTTAATAAATGTTAGTTTCTGGTCTCAGGTCAACTTATTTTTAGCTTCTTTGAAACATCAGAATTTGCTGTTGGTATTATTTATGATGTCATGGCGGTGGGAGTCGAAAAAGAATTGTAGGTCTTTGGATTTGAATTTGACAAAATTTACCTTGTGCTCCGTATCTACGAGTAAGTTCAGTCTGCAGGCAGCTGAGCGATTCCTACACGTTGTATCTATTTTAATCATTAATTTTACTTTAGATTTTTAGGGACACGCATCCGAAGCTAGGCACAAAAAGTGCTCTTTTGTTTCAAATGAACCACAAGAAAAGTGCGTCAGGTTTTGCAGTCCTAGAGACAAGTTTACGAACTTGTAAGTTTTGAGCTACAACTGCACTTGGTTTTTTTGGTTGTTGTTGTAGTTACACCCACATCTGTAACAACATAACATGAACAAGAGGATTTGGGATTTTCGTTCAATCTCTAACTCTTATCTTATTTGAGTATAAATAGTGAGAGTTTTACAGCATGTTTTGCAGCAAAATCTTGTATCAGATGGATATTATAAAGGTCTGGTAGCCCTTGGTTGTGAAAAATTTTACCGTCCCACGACACAAGTGGAGCGTGCAGAGTGAACACGCTATATCCGGATATCACTCACGTAGCCAGTGGTCGTAAAGACGTGAAAACCCCGAAGAAAAAACTCCCCTTCAGAAAGGGAGAGTCGGGAAATTAATTGCCCGTTATCGACTGTCGCGTAGATCCGTCCTGATCCTTTCGGCTTTGGTTGGAGAAATCGTCAAAACTTACTAACGGAATATAAATCAGGAAAAAAATACGTGTTTTGGTCTGGTGGTGAGGAGCAGCAAGGATTTTCCGTGATGAATGTATCGAGGGGTTTAAAGAATCGTTGGAACTTCTGCATTGTCATGGAAAACATGACTTTGACGTCTGGATTACCTCGTGCAGACACGTGGAAGGTTATCAATACTCGAAAATATCGACTATTGTCGATCTCGCTGAAACATTTTCACAGCATTTCATGTAAACATCGTAAGAATGCCACTATGAAGCAGTTACAACTGAACCCTCTCCCAACATTCTTTTCGCTACTCCACCAGACATGTATGGAATAAAACAATTTTAACCAGTGGGTGGGCCGTATAGCTTCATCTCATCGTCGCTATGATTCACTGCCGACGGAAAATGAGGCTACTGTTTAGACACGGGCGACATTACTTGTTGTCTGTGGATCGACGAGACAGTACATAGTATAGGGACGAGCTGTGATGCCAGTCCTACGATACTGGTAATTGTAAGTAAATTCGCGTTTCTTTGAGTTGCACCAATGGGTACAACTCAACTCCCAACTTATACATACATAAATATTATGTACCATAGTACGGAGCACATAGGAGCATAACAAGCTGAGCTCCGTACTATGGTACATAATATATAGTCAGATGGTATATCTACATATTCAAAGGGTGAAACAAGTGAGTAAACCTATGAGCACAATAATTATACATCTATGGACAGGGATACGCAACTTCAGCAACGGGCTTTGCAATAAGAGTAAATTATTGTTCATCCAACGAGAGGAATTATTCTCAATGGACTCATAGGTCAGGTGGGTTATAAGTTATTCACATAATATTTACATTCATTGGGTTAAACAATATTATCTAGAAGAGTGAGAGCTCCACGAAAGCTCCAGAAACTATACATCGAGAGTGATCCATATGGGACCCTGTAATGGGCTATTTCTAATTATTCTCAATGAATTAATTGTAATACCTTTGTATGCAGAGTTGTAGTTGAAGGTTGAGGCTAGTTCTGGTGGGGGGAATGCGGTAATTTCTGAACGGAGAAACTGTTCCACGAGAGGACGTTTCAGCGACAGCCAAATCAAAACTCGAAGGCTAAGGATGAAACTCTGATCAGATACCGAAGACTCAGAGGCGATTTGAGACTGGTATGATTCGGTCCGCCTAATTGAAGCGGCTGGTCGTAGAGTAGGAGATGAGATATGAGACAATACTCAACAGATCAATTTGAAAGGGAGCTCACCAGCTCCCGAGGAGTGGAACCGAGTCGAGGGACCGATGACCACTGAAAAGTAGACTGAACCGGACTCAATGAAAGTTCACAGTTAATGGAGTTTGGTTCTAACATCGGAATTCATTTTCCAAGGACGCGGCCCGATTCCCCTGCTTTCGTTTCCCATCATCTCGTCGGCTTGTTAGCGGATCGACATCGTATCTCGACGCTCATCAGTCGTTGATTTCTCGTTAACTTGTTTTACAGATATTTTGAATTATATATTTTGACATGGGTAGCACCTTGTTTATTTCTTGCTGGTTCTCGAATTTCATTCTAACCTGCAGGATGACCTGAGCGTTGCACAGAATACTCTGAATTTAGGTCATATTTCAATATCTAAAAACCTACTATTTTCTTATTTTGTAATAAACATTTCTGGTCTACTTTAATATTATATATAATTACCCACGTATTACTTGGATAGGCTTTGCTACGAGAACGAATCTGAACGAATAGATTACATGTGGAATTTGATGAAATTAATATGGGAGTACCCATGCGGACGCCAATCCGTACATACCCTCAAAATTTCAGCTCTTTTCGAAAATTTTCTCGGTTAGTTTGAGCCGTTACAAGGCCGTTTGTGCATAAATAAGCGAAGGTACGTTACGATTTATATGAAACTCATAATAGGAAGATCAACCAACGTTAACTCTATTTTCATGTTTCTTTTCTTTTCAAGTTGAGAAACTGAGTTCTTCGATTTTCTAAAATAATTTTAAAAGAGGAAATGCGATCGCTATGGTCTTCTTCACCGCTAATCCTGCTTTCCACAGATTAGACAAAACCCAGTTCGAAAATGCAATTCCCCATTTTTCACCATTTACATGAGAATCTATGGATGATAGGGGCTGCTCAAGGTCTCCTTATGATGCAGTCTTTAAATTACTTACTTCAAAACATCTCTCATTCACGTTCGACAATTTTGCTATTTCTATATCACTAATTAGCAATATTGAAATCCACATTCTCAACTTTTGTGGTTGTACGTTGAATAAGTCATGATGAAAAGGTACACTCGTTCGAGTCTCTTTGATCGTCGCCATTAACACCAAAGTTAAGAAACACCTTTTCCACCCCTTGGCAAACAAATTCCAAATTCTCATCGTCTCCCTTTCAAGAACCTGAAAAAAGTCACTTTATATCGAACTAAGATCCTTCCGATGTTCGAGAGGAAAAAAAGCGATATTTTAATTATTCAACAGTCCGCCTATTTAAAGGAGTTATGCGAGTTCATTTACAAGTTGGGAGATTCGCCCGCGTTGGGAAGCTGAAAGTAGTGTTGTCAAAGAGGGATTACTGGCCCTTCAGTCCCTTTTTCGGATAAAAAGAACCACCTTTGCCTAATGAATGCATATCGGCTTAAACTCGGAGAAAAGCAAAGTAAGAAGAGGAAAGGCCCTTAAAGAAAATACTCTTACCGGCAGAAACTTCTTTTTCCTTCCTATCGTGTCTGTCGAGGGCACTATGCTAATTCTTCAACGTGCGAGAGGGACTCAAATTCAAATTCTCTCCCGCCCCTCTAACTGAGCTCTTTTCCTTCGAGCTAAAAAGTACAAAAAAGTTTTCTTTTTTTCGCTCTTCTGTTGGTTCTCTTTCTGGTTGTTTTCTTTATCGTGTTTTTTTTCTTTCTTGAACCTTTTTTTCTTCAGGGAACGAATTGTCAATGTAGATCCAAAGTTGTTTCTTCGCCTTCTTGGAGGACTTCCAAGGAAACGCTGTTGGGTGGGAGGAGGAGATAGGAGCCAATAAAAGTGACAGACATTGGACATTGTTTGAATTCGATATTGCTTTTTGGCGAATTTTCGAGGAAAAACAGTGATTCCGAAATTCATATTAGGTACTTGATCCTAGAAACGATTCTCAACAAAAGCTGTTTCAAAGCATTCGTGGATACTCAAGATTTGTCAAAGATTGCTAAAGTTTACCCCCTAGAACTTTTACGGCAGTGGTCAAGAACACATCACATTTTGAGAAATCGCCATCATGGAGCCACCAAACAGCTGGAGCGCTCCATTTTGTCTCGTTCGACGTAAAATTTGAATGTCTTCGTATTTCTCTTCATACAAAGCCCGTTATGCCAAAGGCCAGACATGTAAATTTTCTCTGCTTGTGTGTCCTTGCAAGTCTAAAATTACAGTTTTTATCCATACATTTTGGAAGGTACATGCATGAAACCTTCGTTCGATAAAAATCAGCAGACGGAGCATATCGAATCCAACCTTGTATTTATTTTATTCAGATTTAGCATTCAAATCACATTTTCGACGTATATCATTTGACGCATTCAGAATCCTGGGGTTCGCCAGTTCGCCAGTAGAATACTGGCGCCTGGTCCCAGGTAATTTGGTACCTAACGCCCCCGCGCTCACCATGCATGTAGCTTCGGCGGGATGAGAGTTTAAAATCAGCTCTATGGTGAGGTCTTCCTCTCTTTCTACTTAAAAGTTATAACATGTATTTCGAAGGGCCAAAAACTGTTTTCTCATTGGTTACTTCTCTTTAGACTTTAGACTCTCTCTAAAGAATTTATAATGAAATGCTCAAGTTCTCCAACTACCAAGCCAATCTTCATTTTCATGTTTTTCGTTGTTTTCAATTTATGATCACTTTGCTTACTTTTACGATACCTACGTTGTTTTCAATGTATGATCACTTTGCTTACTTTTACGATACCTACTGTAAGTGTCAATCTATCTTTCCTATCGATGTAACTTTTATCTGGAAGCCATTTATTATGGCATTGTATTTCTTATCATTTTTCATCGAATTTTCGAAGTAAAATATTCATCTATATGGTGTGTATACGTAATTTGGGTCATATGAAAATATAGGCAACAGCGACAGAATTAAGAGTTCAATTCAATATTTGAAAAGCACGCGTTGAATCATTTTATTTCCAGCTATATCAGCCCCACCAGGTGAGCTCATCACCGGGCAGATGTTCGTGGGGCACTGAGAACGTGAGCCGGAGGCGGAGGTGGCGGGGGCGGAGCCTCGTCGGAGGCGGCAACAAGCTCCGCCCCCAATACCACCATCGGAGAACGGAAAAAAAATATATAGGTATATTTATTTCGGTCCGAACCGAAATGGTCGCCGGTGGGAGGTGATTGTCGATAACTTGGAAATATGGCAGAGCACTGCAGTAGCCTCGAGATAGTTTTTGCGACCTACTCTATTTCATCCTTCTTGCAAATAGGCCGGACGATGTAGGTGCGAATAGATGTAGAATACAATCATCTTGAAGGGGGTTTATTTGATGAGGATAAGAAGTAAACTGTTGCAAGATGACTCGTATTTTTCTATTATCACGCTGAACACTTAACAATGATGCATTGATGCGGTTTTAGAGACATAAGGTGTAAACTTTCACACTGGTTTCTGCGGTACCTACACAGGTACCTATATTCTTTTCAACAATTTCGTAATCATCTCATTCGTAGTCTCATGTAGTAATATCATAATCCGCAACTATATCCTATAAACTACGAGTCTGAGCCTCAAAAGTGTTTTTGACAACAGGTAGGTATGCTACCTGCACTCTTCAAGACAACTTTATTGAACAAAGAATGTCGGTACATCTGGTTGATCGGTTTGAAAGAACCCTATCAAATTTGAACGTACAACGCATGTGAAAGCGTTAACACTGCAGTAGGTAAGTCGACCGTTACAATTCTCGAGCTAAACCGCAGAGACTGAAAAGGTCGGTAACTTTTAAATCGAAGTGGTTTTAACTGTATGCCATTTTCCAGGATATTGTGCAGCGTCGTGCAGAAAAGAGTTGGAAGCGTAGGATAAATAGGAATGTTAAATTGTGGACGATTTTATTCTGGCCAACCGAAACTGTCGCCGGTGGGAAACGCGATTGCCGATAATTTTAAAATACCGCAGACTAGTGCAGCAACGTTGAGGAAGTTAAGGCGATGACTGCCCTTACGAACGATATCACTCGCGATGAAATCGTGAAAAGCATTTCAAAGAACAGCGGAGTTATTGAAAGGTTGTCTATTTCCACTAATACACGAAAAATACATTTTTATGCCGGTTTCGATGATCAAACCATCGTCAGTAACAAACAGTAACTAGTTATAATAATAACTAGTACAACTAGTACAGTAGGTATAGTTTGTTACTGAAGATGGTTTCATCACAGAAACCGGTATAACAGTGTTTTTTTTTGTGTATTAGTGGAAATAGACAACCTTTAAATAACTCCGTTTTTTTCTGCGACTACCCTTCTTCTTTTCTGAAGGTAAATACAATAAACGATAGAGGAAGGAGTGAAATATCATAATTTGATGAGGGCTCACTTGGAAGCAATGACTATTCCAAGTTTACAGTTGACATTTTTCAATGTCAGTGGCTTCGTAAACTAGAGAAAAATATCAAAAAAGAGGTCGAAGAAGTAATCATGTAACTTGTGAACCTTCATGAATTTTGGGCTTAATTGGCAACTAAAGCATACGTGTAAACCACGGGGTAGTGCCATTAGGTAGTTCTTGCATGAGAGACTATTTCCATTAATCAAGTCAATCGTATTGACCTAAAGATGAAGATATTTATCAACAAGCGGATGGTAGGTGAAAGATACCACCATCGAATTTGAACGCTTCTTTGAAAGCAATAATGCCGTTGCAAATTTCAACTGGAGCGATTAGAACAATAGGTACAGACCCGGAGTGATTGTAATGTTATGTCATGTTCAAGAAAATTCGAGTATACTTGAGGGTATTGAATCATAACGGACGGGTTTTGACTTGGACAAGTTTGGCAAATAAGGCTGAAGACCGGAATGCAATTCATATCTTCAAGAAACACCTTAGTTGCGAAAGCACAAAGGTACATTTTGCAGACGTTTTGTCTGTACAATCAAATCATAGATATGTTTTGTGAAAAGGGCGGGGGGGGGGGGGGGGGGTTGTGGTTGTTTGATCCGGTCACCCATGTGTGCACATTCACGCACTCAGAATTAATGTTCTGGAATATTGACTGCTGATCGTTACTGAAAGGAGTTTTTTCAATCACAAGAACAGAGAGAGAAAGGGAGCAGAGGAAGATTTTGCACTGTGGTTATCTGCTTTAGTCCACAGTTCTGCAACTGCAGTTCATTCCTCCATTTCGCAGATTCAAAAAAACCATATTTTATTTCGTCATTTCTCATAACACCCATCAACGTCCGTACACTGCCCTCTTGCCACCTCATATTAACCCCCTTCACCCTCCCCTCGAACAAGCGGTATAAGTAACCTAAAGGGGAGCATAAAATAATTCCCAACAACGCGATTGCGGGCGGATGATTGACGTGTAATAAGTCAGCAGCGAACTTGGAGGGTCGGCAGATGTTACGTGAGGTTCAACACAACACTTCTCTCTTCTGCCAAAAGCACTTGTTGCCTATGCGGTGGGAAACTTCCAATAAGCGCCTGAATTCGTCTGTCGAGCGAAAAACCCCTTTGATTTTTCGCTCCCCAGTTCCCCCCTCAACACTCGTCTCTGCGGTGAAATGCTAATTTATCGGGAGTTGATTGTCTCCCCTCCAGAACGTGGAATGTCATTACACTCCTCGCTAGCCCAACTTGTGACCTGATTCTTCCATATCATGGTCCGCTACTTAAGCCTCATGATAGATTTACCTAAAGCCTTTTCATAAAATAATCGAATACGGTGAATTATCAAGTCTATCAAATCTCATGAATCTCTTTTATAGTAGTTGTTCCTGAATTTAAACTTGTTAACTGTAGTGGGTACCTATCATAGTACGTATTTGTGAGGCAACCATTTTCCCTGTTTATACCCATTGTTTTCACTTTCACTAACCAGTTCTAATATTGTGCATTGATATACTATATCTCATAGAGTTCAAGGTGGGTCGATATATTAAATGTTGAGCAAGCGTATTGTAACAAACCATCCAAACATCAAACCGAAAACCGAAATCTTCAGGAAATTTCGCTCGTTAGAATAGAAAATTCATAGATGTGGGGAATTTTATGCCATTCAGTGCAAAATTCAATGTCGTACAACGCTTATTTCCTACAATAGTTATTTCTCTTTGTTGTTTAGTCTGCAAGAAATTTTCCGAAGACAGAAGTTGTCCAAGGCGAATAGAGAGAGGGTAAGGTACATTCAGGGAAGCAGATATAACACACAGATATAAAACATTATTTTATATCTGTGAAGCCGAAACGTTTGTAGAATCATTAGACTTTCATGTTTGTTCTTGGGTTGAACCCAAGGCTTGGCTTGAATGCGCCGTGGTTGAACCTATCGTTTGTTTTGGTACATTTATCAGGTACGTATCTTATGTTTCAGTTCAATTATATGCTTGAAATAACTTGCTTCTACTTCATCAATGCCAAGTATGCTACAATGATTTTCCGAATCTTTCATTTCCCTTCACTTTCTTGTTCTCCCTAACGCACGCCAACCTTTCACTTCCCTTCACTCCTCTCCCACAATCTTGACGATAGATAATTGCGGTCCAGCTGACGAACTGACATTACTTAGTATTTTCTCGAGAGCCTGATGGAGATGTCCTTACTGTAGAAGAATCGAAACTTCCTTAATTTCTGTTAGGTACCTACTTTTGACGAACTTCAATCATGTCAGCCAAGTTCACAACTCGATGACGTGTCCCCAAAACTTGTATTCGCATAAAGAATCGAATATTGTTTAAATTAGCAGATTTGGCTCCTAAAGTGTGTCATCTCCAGATCCTAAAACTTGCCCTAAAATGCTGAAAGATGGAGCCAACGGAGCCAGTTATAGCTGACAGAGTACCTATAGCTTTCCATAATATTAATAATCTCAATAACCTCGTCCTTATTTGAGGCAACGAAGCTTTGTCTACGCCACTCGAGCTTATTCGGGTGAGGTTTTAAATTAATAAATCACTTTAAATCGCTATACGTGGAGTTTCCTGTGTTTGAGACCCTCCAACCGGACTCGTGTTGTGTCGTCACGGCGCGTGCTGCCAATATCAAACTCGCCTTCCTCTTTCAGCTCCGTTACAGTTAATATGTTTGAAACGAAGATCAGGGGCAACGCTCGCCGCTGTCAGAATCTTCCGCAGAATTGTTATGACAGGACACGCTCATTTAAGCCCGAAACAATTGTGTCGGTTTCCTACTTCTGTATTTCTTTGTAACACCATGAGCCACAATCCTCATAACACCATGTGTTGGATACCTTACCGAAATAATAGCTGAGGCACCAGCAGTCGGCACGTTGAGGCAAGTTTCGCAATACTTCACGCATTAAAAAAATAGATTTTTTTCGGTGAATTTGTACTGACTAACTGATATTTTGTTGAGGATGAAAATTGTTGCCTTTATCTGATCCTTCACAGTGATCTACCGTATCAGAGTTCAAATAACGTCTGACGCGTAGGGAACGTAGGTACATAGAACATTTCAAACCTTAGGACACTCAAAAACGGATCGGTCCAAGGAATTTATGGAAAATCAGATAGTACATATTTTCAGTAGGTAGGTATAATTGCATCAGCTTCGTATCCTTCAGGCTTAATAACTATATCATACTTATGTTAAATAGGTATGGAAATGATTTCCAGATGAATATCTAAATATTATGTCTTCATATTTCACACGGTGGTTCTCTACAATGAAAATTCTGTTGCTTTTGGTTTATTATTTTCAATAATGAACCTTTGGAATCGAACATGGAAAAAAATAAAAATAAAATGAATCCCCCCCCCCCCTTCAACCTGAAAATTTGATGGTTTCCGTTTCAAGGTACGTAGAATCTGAAAATGGAATATAAACATTTCTGTCCGTCCACCGCACTTCGTGTTTTTCTTAGTTGCCATGAATGAAAATTATTGAAATTTGGTTTGAGGGCCCCATTTGGGGTCCAGTTGGTTCGCGAAGCTCGGCGTTACTGTCAGTCATCTCTAAGGGGAGAAAACTAAGGGTTAACATTTCCAGGACGCCATTATCTCGAATTTTGGTTGGTTTTAAATTTATCTCGAACTTGAGCATTTTTTTAGACAACCCGGATCATTGTATGTCCAGCCGTTCGTTGACAGTAAGGCCCGGAAGTTGCACCGAAAAGCTTCGTCAACATGATCGTGAATAAAACGGTATACATCCAGCCCAGATGGTCAGATGGTGGTGGTTGATGGTTATTTTGGATGTTTTTGATATAGGTAATTATTTGTACTTCAACAAACGTTATGCTTCATGAATAACAACAAATAATTTATTAACTATAGAACTCTTGAATCCACCGCATATTTATGAAACTGCAATTTCCCGGCTGGCTCCATTACTTGATTTAGGGCTTTCCTGGGGAAGGTCGAGGGGAGGTACTGACCACAGAGAACAGCGATCAACGAAGAAGGGGCATCGATACAGGTAAATAATAAACCATCGTGCAGCTTTAGTGCAATGGTAAAGCTGCTTTGGTATTTAGTAAACCATTTGTGCGTTAATTTGTAGCTTTTTAAGTCAGATTTAGTTTAGAATCTATCGAATAAATTATAATATATGAAACACTAAAGTTCAGGCACCTCAGTACTATGGCTACTTTATAAGTCACACTTCCCAACAAATTTCATGCTTGTTCAATATTTAAAAAAAAATTATATCACAGGTTTTTATTGGTTAAATTTTATAGGCTCTTTGAATGGTATGAATTTTGTTCAAAAAACTGTGTCATTGATTTTCACAAGTATGAAATTGGTTGGGAAATTTATGTAATGTGAGTATGTGTCAATGTATCAAGATAGATGATGTGTTGGGAGAGTAAATGCATGTGGCTGGCATAATGATTCGGGCGGGTTTTGAGCAGTTATGAAATCGAAAATTATGAATATGCTAACCTGTACTAACCTTCCAGAACTTGGTAATCCTTGGAGGAGCAAGACTCGTGAAGAACTGACCCGTAGCGAACCGCCCACCTGAGTTTCACTTGATCTGTTCTGACGATTATTTGATGAGTTGAAGGATGTTGACGCGGACGGTCGCCGACAATCGTTCGACTGTTGTCCTCCAGCGCGGAAAGGCGCAGCGGCGTCTAAAAATAGTCGCAAGTCGACCGGTTGTATGAGTATAACACTGGAGGGAGGGACGGAAAGGCCCTAACCTGAACTAACGTGGGAATAGAGACAATAACATTACAAATACAGACAAACATTCCTGGAGTATGTTTCGCAGGTGATCAGTTCAAGATGTAATTTCTGTGCTTTCTGGACATCGAGTAGGTGCAGTACAACTGGATCTAAGTTTCCGCAATTTGATATCGTACCTTCTCCTTCCGTTTGAAAAATACCTACTCATCCGTTTACTTTGAGGAGGTTGATCCGGTTGTTTCGCGTACGTCAGACTGACATCTCGACTTACACGATTTCCTGCATGAAAATGTGACGCTCTTGTTGCGGGCTATCGATTAGTGAGGGTTCAAGTCGATAGTTTTGGGATGCCAACATACTCGTAGATATAACAAAAAGCCGTAATTCTTCAGCTGCTCTTCTCTTTATTTAGGGAACAAAAACACTTAGTAGGTAAGTCATTTTATTCAGTATAAAAAGGAGGGACTTGTCAATAACCTTAAAAAGGTTCCAGTGCGCCCTTCTGGGCCTTCCATTGACTTAATAAGGCCGGGAGAGGGCCCGAGGCAATAAACCACCCGAGGAAAGGACCACTCGGAAAGAAAATTTTTAATCTCGGTGATGGATTGCGGGAGTTGAACACCTCGGCTCGAGCAAACACCGGCTCCTCGAGGAGAGTTGGGAGAGTTTTCATTCTGAAGAGAAAGCAATAAAAACAAAGAGGAAGAGGCTCAATCAGAGGGACAGCCGAGGGACCTCATGACTTTATGCAAGAGCTTCCACAGGAAGGGACTTCCCCGGACTGACCTGCAAAAAGTCATTCCAGAGACTCGGGTGGGTTATTTCAGTCCTTTTTTCCACTCGGTTCCTTTTTATTTCCTTTTCCACGCTACGGGGGTCCCAGAAAGATAAAACTCGACTGGGAAATGGTTCAACGGTTCAGGTGTATTTGGTGCTGAGAGATTTTCTTGTCAGTTTTTCCCGTCTGTTCTTGATTTATCTGAATATTAGAGGTGGCGGTAGGTACTTGATGAAGCGGCGAGGGCTGCATATAGGAGAATTGAAGTAGGAACCCTATTGACTTGTGATCTGTGTTTATAACTAAAACTGAATTTGAAAAACAAAAAATCGCTGTATATTCTTCAACCAACGATTTATTTAATAATAATCTATACTACGGACCTATCGATGTCATGCAACGTTTTGAGCAATTCGAAGACATGAGCTAAACTTGCACACCACCCCGATTCTTCCGCATGTACCTACTTTTTTGTGTGTTTTAATTTTGAAATATTGTAATTAATAAGTTCAAATGTACCGAGTTACAACTAGTTACTTAATCTACCGTATTACCTACAATTGGTAGCTATAATAAATCATGTTTCCTAACCTACTGCGTAACTATAAAACGGATCTCCCCCTGAAGGTTTAACCAAAGCGGTTCACATGCTTGTTCCTTGTGGTGTACCAATATTATTTAAATTGTAGCGGCTGTGCTTTCTTTTCTCCATATTCCTACCTGTGACCGCACGTTACCAAAATTCAATTTTCTTATTTTCGGTGACGTGACTCGCTTGCTCGTTTTTCTTCGTTCACAAACAATGTATACCAGAAGTTCAATGAAAATTCCGCAGCAACTTTTCGCATAGTCTAGTTTTGTTCTTTAATAAAACAATTTAAAATTCATTCTAAAAGTATCTTCTGGAGTCAGACTATTTATTAATTTGCAGTCACCATCTACAAAACTTGCGACCCTGACGTGATCTGAATTCCATTCTGCGTAGTTCAACAACAACGTGTTATTAATCAAAACGTGTTATTGACTGACAGATACTTGTACGTCAGACATTTTCTTACAGGAAAATATGCCGTTTACTATAAAGTCGCGAAAAACGAATTTTCGGGGAGCAAACAGACTGAAGTACGAGTAGGTAGCTGCCTACCTGATACGGTTTGTTGCTCCACCACCAACTCCATCAGCAGGTAGGTACTCTACTTACCATCCGTTGTTTTTGTTGAAAAAGTTCGTCTAATATGAGCTAGGTATATTGTTCAAAATAGGGGGTTGAAATTTTCAGAACGCCGTATCTCAAAAACTTTCGATAGAAGGGTATGGGTTTTTTTACGTTATTAAATTTGTCTTGAGCTAAACAATTTTTTGAGACCACCCGGAGCATCGTACGTCCAGCCGTTCGTAAGCACCAAAAAGCTTCGTCAACACGACCGTGAATCAAACGGTATAAATCCAGCCTGGATATATCATCTACGGAGCATCTGATTATAATCAAGGTTGGCTGTATGAAGTAGAGTTGTTTGTTCTGCGATATTATTTCATTTTACAAGTGATGGACTATTGGATTTTGTTGGTAGGTACTTCTGAATCTTGAACAAACGTTGAAGTATTGATGGGTAAATTATTACACAATGGCAAATTATTACACACCGGCAAATTATTACACACCAGCAAATTATTACACAACGGTAAATCATCACACCACGGTAAATTATTACACAACGGCTCATCTACCAAGAAGGTAGGTACCAAGAAGGTTTTGTTGATAGGTACTTTTGCAACTTGAATAACCGTTGAAGTATTATTGATGGGCAAATTATTACACAACAGTTCATTATTCTATCTCCGTAGAAGGGGAACCTATACAGGTAAATTATTACACAACGGTTTAGGTAGGTACCTAGTAACGAGTACGGGGTTAGGTACTAATCTACGGAGGGTCCGCGATCTACATAATATGTGTAGAGTAGTACATATTATGTTATCTGTGATGAATTTGAAAATTGCATCACGGTGGCGTGAAGGAGTAGATAGAGGTGAGTGAGGGAATTTCACCTAGGCGGCGGTAATCCACCGATGTAGGTGAGTGAAGGGGTTTCGCCTAGGCGGCGGTAATCCACCGATGTAGGTGAGAGAAGGGAATTCACCTAGGCGGCGGTGATCCACCGATGTAGGTGAGGAGAGGTGCTTGTCTAGGCGGCGGATATCCACCGATGTAGACAAGAGGAAAAGGTAGGAGGTAAATTCCCAGGCGGCGGATTCCACCGAGCATCTGGGAGGAGGAAGGTAAGAGAGAGAAGAGAGAGCTGGTTAGAGGAAGTGTCGAATGAAGCTAAAGCTCCAGGATCCAGGGTTATATAGGACTTGGAGGCCTCTCCCTCCAGCTCCCTGTTGGGAGCTGGTAGTGGGGCTCCAGGTTGTGTCCCCTGGATTCTGTTGCCTGTCTCCCCACTCAGATGTTTATTAGCGGAAGGTAAGTTTTACATAAGAATATTGGTGAGAGCTTTAAGGTTGCTAGTGGAGTGTTCCCGGGAGGGACTCACGACAGAGGTCCCCCCAGTTCGAACCAATGTTTGAGATAGCTGAAGGCGCAAGGTGACAGGGGCTGAGGGCTGCGGAAAACAAAAGGGGAGCTGAAAGCGCAAGGTGACAGGAGCTGAAGGCTGATGCAAACAATTGGAGTGCTGAAGGCAGAAACGTGACAGGTTGTGACTTAATCCTAGGATTGACATATAGATAGCTTGACATAGTTAGTAAGAGGTAACATAGGAGTAACATAGGAGTAACATAGATTGACATATAGATGGCTGACATAGTAAGTAAGATGTAAGTAGAAGTAACATAGGAAGTAGTAAGAAGTAAGCAGTAAGATAAGTATAGGTGTAGGTGCATGATTACAATGATGATGGTGAGGTAGTAGAATAATATGTACAGGGTCGTTATGATGGCAATGGTGATGGTGAAATATGTACAAGGTTGTTATGAGATCATGAGTAGAATGATGATGGTGAGATAGCAGACTAATATGTACAAAAATTTACAAAAATTGGTATTGACATGGTCGGTTCCTACAAATGTGGGTGGGTATTTACAAATTTTGTTGGGGGCGACAGATTGGAGCGGGGTGTTGAAATCCGCCGTTCCCTGGGTGTGGGTAGTGTGTGGTGAAGTGTAGTGAGTGTGTGGGTGGATTGAAGTGTGTGATTGAAGTGTGTGGTAGGGTGTGGGTGGTGTCCGCTGCGACGAGGCGGCCACGGCGGGGCTGTGAGGTTCGGTACAGTGCGTGTGGGTTAATGAAACACAAGCACTGTCCCGAAATCTCAAGGCCCCGCCGTGATTGCTCAGAGCGGGGCGGGGGACTTGGCCGCCGGGACGCGGGGAATGTAGGGACGCTCCCGTCGTCTGTTTCGCCGCCCGGACCGTTTTGTCCCGGCGGAATCTATTGTGGATATCCCCGGCGGAGGTGGGGGAAGAGGGGGTGTTGTGGGTTTGGTGGGTTGGGGTGTTGGTGGGGGAGAATTTAAAATTGGGGGGTCGAAAATCGAAAATGGGGGGGCAGCAAGAGGGGGTTGAAATTTGGGGGGCGGGGGTTCGTTGAAGACGGGGGGATTGATGTTTGGAAGGGGCGGTGGGGGTGGCATGAGCAGGGCGAGGCGAAAATCGTGGAGGAGCGGGGCCATGAGAGGGTCGATCGGGGTGTAGGGAGGGTGTACCCCGGTGGCTTGCGCTGCGCGAAATTCGCGCAGTATGCGCCACTGGGGGTACTTCCACCGCCGGGGCCGGGGAGGTAATCCGGAGATCCTTGGCGGGAAAAATGGAAGCGATGATGTTGGTCCGGGCGAAGGGGGTATGGGGGAGAGCGGGTCCGGGACGTAAACGTCCCGGAGTATGGCCGCCATTTCCGGATCCGAATCGAAATCCGGAAACGGCGACGGGGGAGACAGTTGGGGTGGAGAGAGATGGTTCATGGCTAACAGACGGCGGGAGACTGATGGCTGATGTTGGTTGAGGGAGAACAGGGGCGGGTTTGCAGCGGGCGAAAGGTACGGTGTGGGGTTTCCCGTCCATTAGCAGGGTCGCGGTGGTCGGTGTTGTGCGGATGACTTGAAAGGGCCCGGCATAAAGGGGCTGAAAGGTTTTATGCATGCCGGGCTCTTTCAAGTACATGTGCGTGGAAGTGTAAAAGCGTTTGGGGTAAGTGGTGTCGTTTGTCGGTGTTGAGGTGTGTAGCGGTTCCCTGTTAATGGACGGGGTGTTGTGTGGAGGGAAAATGTCGGCCGGTAAACGAATAGGGTCTCGGAAAGCGTGTTGGGCGGGACTTGTGTTGTCTGAAGGACGGGCGGAAGTGCGGAGGCTAAGTAATACGTAGGGGAGGGTTTTGGTCCATGAGGGAGATGTGGCTGATGTGGAAATGGCTTGCTTGAGGACCGAGTGCCACTGCTCTATTTTCCCGTTGGATTGGGGGTGATAGGGAGTGGTGCGGATTTTTTGAATCCCGAGGGAACGGAGTAGGTCGGCAAAGTGGGCTGACTCAAACTGCCTCCCCTGATCGACCGTGAGTGTCCGCGGACAGCCGTAGCGGCTGATCCATTGATTGAGGAAGGCCGCGGCGACGGCGTCCGCGGTAATGTGGGCGAGTGGGATACACTCAACCCAATTGGTCGCACGGTCGATCATGGTGAGGCAGTACCTCTTCCCCTCGGAGGGGGGAAGAGGGCCGACCAGATCCAGGTGGACATGTTCCCACGGGAGGGAGTCGGGAATGGGTTGAGGAGGTACATGGGGGTGAGCCGAGACCTTAAATTGCTGGTACTTCTGGCACCCCAGAACCCAGGTACGGATATCTGTGTTCATGTGGGGCCAGAAGTACCGCGTCTTGATGAGATCCCGGCTCGCCCGAATGCCGGGATGATGGAGGGAGTGATAATGGAGGAACAACTGTCGCCTCAGCTCCGGCGGGACGTAAGGGCGCGGTGAATCGGCCGTTACGTCGCACCAGAGATTGAGGAGAGGCAGTTGTTCCAATTTGGAGGCGGAGATGAGGTTGGAGAGTGCGGGGTCGGAAGTTGGATTTTGGTGATTTTTGAGGGTTTGTGGGGAAGGGAAAGGCAGTAACTCCGCCACCGGCGCGGGGGTGGGACGGGAGAGGGCGTCTGCAACGCAGTTGTCGGCCCCCGGCAAATAACGAATATCGGACGTAAATTGTCCGATAAATTCGAGTTGCCGGAGGCGACGGGGGGAGGCAGATTTACGGTTTTGGAGGAGTGCATGTGTGAGGGGCTTATGATCAGTGATGACAGAGAACTGCCTGCCCTCCACGAAGTCACGGAAGTGTTTGATGGCTTCGTGGATGGCGAGGAGTTCTCTGTCAAAGGTGGAGTAATTTTTTTGTGTTGGGGACAGAGTTTTCGAGAAGAAACCGAGGGGTTGGGGGGTGGCGCCGGTGTGTTGGTGGAGTACTGCCCCGATGGCCCAGTCAGACGCATCGGTGGTGATGGAGAGAGGGGCATGGGGATCGGGATGGGCTAATAGAGCGGCGTCTACTAGGTCCTGTTTGCAATTTTGAAAGGCGGTTGTGAGGGCGGGGGTCCAGGAAATGGGGCGGTTGTCGTTTTTCTTGGCTGGTTGTGGGATAGCGTGTATGAGTGGTTGTTGGTGTTGTGCCGCGTGTTTTATGTGTCTACGATAAAAGTTCAACATACCCAGGAAACGGCGGAGTTCTGAGACAGTGCGGGGTTGTGGGAAGTCGGTGAGGGCGTGCACTTTGTCCGGCAGAGGTTTGATCCCGTCGGACGAGACTTGGTGGCCGAGGCAGCGGACCGAGGGTCGGGCGAGAACACATTTTTGAGAGTTGATGGTGAGGCCCTCGGCGGCGAAGATGTCGAGTACTTGTTTCAGGTGTGCTAGATGTTCCTTCGGGTCCCGGGAAGCGATCAGTACGTCGTCCAGGAAACAGAACACGAAAGGTAGTCCCCGCAGAATGTTATCCATATAACGCTGCCACGTCTGGGCGGCGTTCCGGAGGCCGAAGCCCATTTTAATGTATTCAAACAGGCCGAAAGGAGTGATGATGGCGGTTTTGGGCACGTCGGGAGGGTAGATATGAATGTGGTGGAAGGCTCTGGAGATGTCGAGGGTTGAAAAGATGGCCGTGTTGTGGAGGTGTGAAGAGAAGTCTCGGAGATGTGGGACGTTGTAGAGGTCCGGAGTGGTTTTCGCGTTCAGGCGGCGGTAGTCGCCGCAGGGGCGGATATCCCCGTTGGGCTTCTGTACAATATGTAACGGTGAAGCCCACGGGGATTTGGAGGGGCGGATAATGCCATCCTTAATGAGGTTGTCAAAATGTCTCCGGGCTTGGGACAGCTGGAGGGGGTGGAGGCGTCGTGCTTTGGCGGAGATTGGGGGGCCAGAGGTCTCAATATAGTGTTGAGTTTGTGAGATATGTGCCGAGGGGCGGCGCTGGGGTTTGTATTGGAGGAGGAGGTTTTCGAATTGGGTTGGGGGGCGATCGACCGTGTGGATAAACCCGGGGATGGGCTTCTGGGTGGAGGGGTCGAGCAGGCGCGCGTTACGGACGTCAACCTGGAGGCCGAAATAAGCGAGGAAGTCGGCCCCCAGGATTGCTTTCTCTACGTCCGCCAGTGCCATCTGCATGGGGTGGGGTAGGGCCCGCAGCCAGAAGGTCCGCGCGATGTCGG
The DNA here is from genome assembly GCA_954871275.1 of Leptopterna dolabrata. Lineage (NCBI taxonomy): Eukaryota > Metazoa > Arthropoda > Insecta > Hemiptera > Miridae > Leptopterna > Leptopterna dolabrata. Next base: position 33,966,129 of record OX940980.1, read on the forward strand.
CCGTCATCACGTCTTGCAGCTGATGACGCAGACGGCGGTAGAGGTGGGAGGGCTTCAGATCGCCGAGATGCTGTGGTTGGGAGAGCGCTGCGACACGTGCGATCTTGGAAGGTTGGTATAATGTGACGAGGCGGTTGCGGAGGTCGTCGTATGCGGCCGTGGCGTCGGGAGAGATGTCCGATGTCTGCAGGAGGATCTCATACGGAAGTAGAGATATGATGCGGGAGTAGCGGGTTCGCTGGCTGCGGATGTTGGCGGCAGAAAACGCAGCGTCGACCTGGAAGAACCACAGCGCGGGGTCGTGCGTGTAGAAGGGGGGCAGCGACAGCGGGAATGACGCCGAGGCCGTCGTGACGTCGGCGGCGGCGTGTGCGGCGGCCGCAGCGGCGGCGGCAGCGGCGGCGGCGGATGCGGAGGAGCCGGGTGGCGAGAGGCTGGTGAAGGGGTTGTCGGCTGCGTCAGTGGTCGCAGCGGTCGGCGGCTGCAGTAGGGACGGCCGGAGGAGCGGCGGCGTCGGCGAGTTCGGGTCCATGGCTGAGGTCTGTAACTAAAATTCAAATTGGGTGAGGTTTGAATTTTAAATTCGCAATTTGCGGTAGCGGAGGTGCTTGTGGCGGAGAGTTGAGAGCTGTGTGAGCGGTTGCGGGTGGGCCAAAAATTGTGAATTTACACTGACTGTTTAAGCTGCATTTGAATTTAAAATTGGGGACACCGAACTAGACTGGGGGCGACACATGAGGTGGTAAGAAGGTAGGAAGGGCAGAAGGTTGGAAGAACGTCGGGTTCACCACTGTGATGAATTTGAAAATTGCATCACGGTGGCGTGAAGGAGTAGATAGAGGTGAGTGAGGGAATTTCACCTAGGCGGCGGTAATCCACCGATGTAGGTGAGTGAAGGGGTTTCGCCTAGGCGGCGGTAATCCACCGATGTAGGCGAGAGAAGGGAATTCACCTAGGCGGCGGTGATCCACCGATGTAGGTGAGGAGAGGTGCTTGTCTAGGCGGCGGATATCCACCGATGTAGACAAGAGGAAAAGGTAGGAGGTAAATTCCCAGGCGGCGGATTCCACCGAGCATCTGGGAGGAGGAAGGTAAGAGAGAGAAGAGAGAGCTGGTTAGAGGAAGTGTCGAATGAAGCTAAAGCTCCAGGATCCAGGGTTATATAGGACTTGGAGGCCTCTCCCTCCAGCTCCCTGTTGGGAGCTGGTAGTGGGGCTCCAGGTTGTGTCCCCTGGATTCTGTTGCCTGTCTCCCCACTCAGATGTTTATTAGCGGAAGGTAAGTTTTACATAAGAATATTGGTGAGAGCTTTAAGGTTGCTAGTGGAGTGTTCCCGGGAGGGACTCACGACATTATCTATAAGGAGACCTGTGATCTGTAACAGGAGGGTATTCTGTACAAAATAATAAACCGTTGTGCAGGGATTTGCAGCGTTTTTGTATCCTAAATCGTTTAATTTTGCCGTTCTTAGGAATCCTTTCGATTATTTTATTTTTCGCAATGAAAATTATGAACTTGCGTTAAGCTTAAAAAAATCATCAACACTACATGTTTCAAGAGTTAGGAAATTAGGTTTAAATCGACGCAAAATATAATATTCTATAACGTTTATATGCTTAATGCAAAAATACAACTTGCTTTTTATGAAACTAGAAGATACGATTCCTCCGTTTGAATAAGTAGCCACAAGTAGCAACATCGAAAACCAAGGTAGGTGTAAATATCAAATATCAAATTAATATTCTAATTCACCCTCTAACCACTAACGGTCTAACCCATCACACCGTTTCCATGTTAACAAGGTTACAATGCTGTGAACAAAATGATAATGAATGGAGGTAGCATTACATCTTGTATGCGAGGTTTTTTCGATTTAACATGTTGATGTGGTTTTTAATAATTATAACCCCTCATGAAACGCTGGAAAAAGAGGGTTTTGAGTCTAAAAAATGGTTCAGGTCCATTCAGCAACCCACGAAATTTCGTGAACGCGTGAAACTTCATAGTATGACCACGAAGTACCTAGGTATTGAAATTTAATGCCTATAATTTACCGACTGCTTATAACGCTCAATAATTAATTATTGAGAGCAATAAGTAATGCAGACGGACGAGAAATGCCCAGCAAAGCTCCGGTTTCAGCGATGGGTCAGTTGGTGATGGATACGCAGTAGCTCTATTTACAATTCCGATACCAACCCACCGTTTAGGGAGGAGACCTTGTTTGCGATAACTTGGCACAATAGCTACCTACCTCATTACCCAGTTAATGAGGGATTGATGCTGAGTAAACAACGAGTTGAGTACGAGTTAAAACAACAGATTTGAAAATGACGGGTCCCGCTTCCGATGTAGATACGGAGCGTTGGGATCGTCGGTCCATCTCAGCTGCTTCACCAATTCAACCCGAAGTCCACTGCAGGGCTCCTCCCGTCTTACCCATATTCAATATCTCTGTTTGGAGATGATCAATGTAGTCGCGTCATCAATGCCTAATGGTTTTACTAAACAACGTGCATTAGCTCGCAATTAATCATAAGATTGTGATGTCCACATTATGAGCGAGCCGAGGATTTAAATTCATATATTCCGACTCCATACATGCAAACCTTGATGGAAATTTAGAGTACATGAACGCAGCTGACGAATTTCATTAACTTTATATTAATTCACACTTCAAAGTGCATATTGATGCATACTGAACCAATATCCTGCCCTTCAAAGTAAAAAAAAACGTAGACTCGATTTTTTCCAATGTAGAGATTTTGGTATGGCTGGATTCGTATCTTGAAGACATATTTTGGCATCTAGTTGTAAAAGTTGGGAAAATTTCCGTGATAAAGTTATTCAAGGAAAACGTCTACGGTTTTTCGAGTTTTTGATGGTTTTCCAACGGTGAAACGCAGTAGTAGTTCTTCCAACAAATAAAAACAGTAGATCCCAGACCTACGTTGTTAATTCATTGTAACAGTGAATTTAATTTAATGGTCATCAGGACAGTACTGTTTTTCTTCGTTGTGCCCTTCTCATAGTTGTCTGAATTCGTCAGGCGGTACCGTTTTTCAATTTTGTGATGAGCGCCAAAAGCTTCGAGCGATCGACCGTAGGTGGCTTCCACATTGCGTTAAGTTGTATTTTACAAGGAAAAATAAAGGTACTGTTTTTCTCTTTGGGAAAGGGGTGAAAAAAACTCCAGCAACTACAGTGGGAAACAGCCGTAGCATGAGCGCCCAACGAAGAAAAGCTGCAGCAGACCCTCTACCGGTTTTTGAAGCAAAATTTACCTAATCTTCTACAGCGGAGAAAAACAGTTGCTTACATAAATTTATGTGCATTCTTCCAAAATGGATGCGCCTTGCTGCTACAGACGTAGAAATTAAATTTGGATCAATTGCAAAAAAATCATTGGAAAATATTGAAGAATGCCCATTTTACAGCCTAAAAACTTTATCTGCGTTTTTCTCAAAACTAGATTGCCTTGTTTACGGCTTTCTTGCTTTGGACGGCAGTATTATGGTAACAACCGCATATACCAGACATGAGAAAGGAGCGGAAAAATTTTGATGAAATTCAAATAGGACTATCTAAGTCTTAGCCTTCACTTACTACACCCCAAGTTTCAGCTCATTACGACTATCTTTTCGAATGCGTATCCATGCGTGTTGCAAGGGTCTGTGGGCTCTTAGTAAACGGAAGCAGACTAACCGACATACAGACGCTGAACAAATTTGTTCAGGAAGGTTCGAAAAGAGAGATTATTATATCGTTTTGACCATAATTGTGTCCTTCCCAAATTTGATTTTAAAGCTTCCGCAATCTTGGTAGACTCGGAAGCAATGATAAATGTTTTGAATATGAAGCCATTTTAGAAGCTATGGGAACACGTCGGCAGATATTAATGTGCCAATCAATACTTGCCATGTTCATACTTAAATAAGACAACTCAATGTAATTAATATTTAAGGATTCAAAGGACCAAGATCGCCATCATGCACATACATATTTCTCAGAGAATAATGTGATTCGAGGGATGTCCCATGTGTTTGCCCACTCTTCACGATGTTTTTGATAGTTTACGATTTGTAAAAAGCATGAAATACGCTCTGTCTCCCTCAATTTACACCCAAACCCTGGACAAAATCATAAAGAACCTTTTAAAGATGTGCCTGGCAGGGCTAAGGGGTAGGCGATGAATTATTCACATCCGCGACAGCCGCGTACCTGTTTCCCCCATCGCGGAAATGGAAAAAAGGAAAAGAAGTCTGACGGTGTTCTCTAATGGAATTCGGTTTCAGCTTCAAGTAGCGCGGGAAGATATTTATTTTCGATCCCCCTTCAGCAGCAAGACCCAGTGTTATGGAGTATACCGCCGGTAATAGCAAAAACCTGAGGGGGAGGGATCACTCACGGGAATTACTGCCTTATATAACTCATACTTATACAACCAAACAAAATCCGCCTTTGAGTAAAAAAAGAAGGAAAAATATCCCCATATGAATGGAGATCGGGGTAAACAGTTTTCTCCTTGAAAGCCAGGGGCTTCATCTTTATTTTTATGTTTCCGACATTGGAACGTTGTCTAGTAGATGCGTTTCCTCTTGCGTCACATACTCCGTTGGATATGAAATACATAAATTGCCCGTCCCCCATGATATTTTTCGTATTGTAAGACGTTTCGGGCGTCGGTGGTTCTACGGCCAATATCCACCCGAATGACCGGACTGTATAGATAAGTTCCATATGAGGGGAATTTTTTTCAGGTGTCCTCATGACTCATCGTAAGTAAGCCATCGTAAGTATTGACTGAATTTGACCATCGGATTTGATTCTGTTCGGGGTTACACATTCTAGGGACGAGCTGCTTAACCACCGAAAACTTCACAGAATCAGTTGAATCGTACTGAAGTTTTTCTGTAGAACACCTGATAGATCCGGCACCCAATTTATTCAAAAAGGTCTGAAACACAAAAATGCTGGTTGACAGACAGTTTAGTTACCATGAAGCGCGAAAAAGACATTGAGTGATTCAACTATTTATTCACGATTCAACGAATTGAACGATTTCTTCTTGAAATGTAAGAAAGAACAATAATTTATTGTTAGTCTTTGCGGGGAAAATAAATAAAACATAACTGTCGCCTGGTTGATTCTCTGGCTATGTTCAAGAACAAGAATGTCGTTGCTGATAAAAATGCTATCAGGTGACATAACTTCCATGTCACTGTAGCAGCAACTATCTAATATTTTTACTGCGATGTTTCATCTTCTCCCCACTCACGAGATCTATGTTCAAGGCGTTAAGGAATCCGTCCTCATATTTACTCTTTTGCAGGTTAGCACAATTTGAATTATGTATCAAAGATTCTGTCATTTCATACACGTGGTGTACATGGGATAAATATTACACCTGATTCCTTGGCTGTCCATTTCCGTTTCACACTTTTTCACATGAGTTGATGGAGTAAAGCATCGATCGACTTCACATGGGGAACGGACTTACTAAATACGATTACTGTACCTGGTCTGTACGGTATCCACTCTTAGTTCTTCTGTCTTTGTTGGAACATGGTTCAATTTATTACTGACTAGCTGTGTACCCGCGCTTCGCAGCGGTAGAACAGACACCCCCTTTAGGACAGGCCCCACTCATACCACCTCCTCAACTGATCAGAAACCTTCCCCAATGCCAACCCTAACTGCCTTTAACCCCCCCGTATCCTATGAACCCTTCCTACCTGGTTAGAAACATTCCTCAATGTTCACACAACAAATTCCCAAAGTTGCACTCCAATTGGTCAAGTAGTTTTGACATTTCTGTAGACCCCCCCCCCCTCTCATAACCTGTCCCACTAACATCCTGATTGAAGTACCACTTGAATGTACTCGTCGAGCTGAATCCAGAATCTAATTACAATCGGATTTACGTCCAACCGTTCAAAGTTATTATAAGCATAAACGTCCTCATAGAAGTGATTATAACACGTTTTTTAGTAGTATTTCATTCATAGCGTTTCAACGGATGGACAGATTCAAATGCGGATTTTTCATAAACCTTCCCAGATAAATTCTGCGTCAAATGGTACCAGCCGCAACTTTCTACGTTCAACCGTTCTCAATTGATGCCGAGACAAACAAACAAACAGACAAACAAACAGACACTGTTTTATTATATGTATAGATTGAATTTCGGTTTCGTGGGTTCGAATCCACTTTCGCAGCCAAACCGTGGAATCAGAGATGCCGATAACTGCCCGTGTGCAGCCACCACTCCATCCTACAGACACCAGAAGCAGCATTCAGCAGCGTCCGGAGGGGAAGCGGGGGCTATCCAAGTAATTTGCTAATTCAAGGTACAGACAGCTCAGCTGGAACTGAGGATGAGGAGTATGCAGATTTCTCTGTAGAATGGGGGGCGATGGGGGGGGGTGTTTGGTTAGAGTCAGTCAACAGTCGCGGCGCTGTTATTGTTTACCAAGGTGGATTAGAGAGGGGCAAGATATTTGTGCAGGGGTCCGGTTCTCATTCGTCGGTCCGTACCTAATACGTCGAACACTTGTGCTTCTGCCCACAACTTTTCGTTTCGTTGCACCCCCCCCCCCCCCCCCCATTCCATCCAAACAATTGATGTAATATTATTGTCACAAAAATATAGGATTTGAACAGCTTGTGACTCAAAAACACCGTTTTAACTCAGGGGGAAAAAAATCTGCCAAGTTTAACCACCGCTTCCTCGTGTAGATAACCCGTAGAGATAACATGATCGTATAAATCGATTAAACATATGATAAATAATTGCTTCAGCACAGAAGGGTTCTTCTATAATATTTCGGTAGAAAAATTCTTAGGTATAATTCGATTTGTTGTTATGCATGAAGCATAACGCGACCATCTAGTGCCCAACCCACATAGTTCCTGAGAGTTTTATCAAAATCGGGCCATTGGTTCGTGAGAAATCGGGTAGGTACATCGGATTCCGCGTTTGCACATGCGCAGTGGCCGTACCAATGGTCCAGTTGTTCTTAAAGTCCCGTGGGACCATCTAGGGCCCAACTCGCATGGTCCCTGAAATTTCTGCAAAATGCGATATGGATTGAACAATTTGGATTGAAGTACGTGTGGGAAGGATAAAACACCGAACCGAATTCCTTCAGAAAGATGTAACACTTAAAACGTGAGCGGAAATTTTGATTTTGGAGACGACAAAATTAATTTATTAAAATTCTAAAAAACCAAAGCTTCCGCTACCTTAGTAGACTCGGAACTCGGAAGCAACAATAGGCAACAAAATCTCGTCCACTATCAAATTTTATCTTCAGTAACCTTATGGTTTTCCGTGGTTATTGCTCATTTTTATCACTAAAAACTCTTGAGATGGTACAGTTTGGCGTAGAGACCAAAGCTATAGGTAGTGTAGGTGAATTTAACGCTGGCTGCTACTTCCTCAGTGGCTGTAAGCTTACTATTCATCCCTTGACCCGTAACTCAATAACGGATGTTCGTGATAACTTACAATAATTATGATTTATTTACTCCAGTGCTCCAGTGAGGTATTTCGCTGTCGTTTTGCTTCATCACTACCGGTACTGGCAGCAGGAAGAGAAAATTGACTGCGCGGTGAATTTTTTTCGTAACTGAAAAACTACCTGACTAAAGATATTTTAGGGCTGCTGAATTTTTTGCCCAAAATCAAAATTTCCACGAAATGATTTGTTCTGCTTATCTGTCTGTACAAAATTCTTTGTTGCCGTTATATCGCTCGATAGAAGAAGCCAGACACCTTAAAAGTTGGAGTAGGAGTTCGTTGCTCGCAAAATACGAAATTAATTCGGGTATTCGAATGGGAGTGTACAGCCACAGCCTCAGGTGTTTTGTAACAGAGCAATGCAATCTAATTATGGTTGTAATTCAATGATAAGTACTCTTACCTATTGATTCTGGTTCTGATTTGCTATCACAGGGAGCTAACGTAGTAATGCAGGGGGTGATCGCAGCATTTCCCGTTTTAATTTCAAAACGTGTAGGAGTAGGTAACAGATCGTTGAGTGTGAGGGGTTGCTGAGGGTGCAAAGAAAGCAGAGCGGACCACACTGAATATTCATCAAACCACACACCGTCTCTAATTATTTGGCTTAAGTTTCAACCTTTCCAGCAACCCCATCCCCCCACCACCATCTCTCGTACACCACACCGCGGGTAGGTATATTACCATCTCCATGTTCCCAGAGCCACCACACCGAAATTAATCTCACTTAGATACTCGAAAATTAACGCGCGCACTCAACTCGGAAGAAATTTGCATTATAAAGATGAAAAGGATTTCTGATTAGCATCCAGCGCTTTCTTTCGACGATTTACGCTTGGAAATCTCACGGAAGTTATTTCTTGTAGGGGCTATTTATGTTACAGCGACCTCTTGGTAATTTGCCAACAATACGTTGTAATAGTTGGAGGTCAACTCGTAAGCCTACACGAGGGAGTACGAACGGTATTTACATATAACATAATTAGAATCCTCCTTGAAACTTGTTCTATACACCGTATACACATCGCCTTATAGCAGTTTACATCCCATCTGTTATTGACATTCAAGAAATAACTGGAATAATTTAGAAACATTCATAACATTCTTGCTTTGAGACATTCAGTTTTATTTGCGGTTGTGTTTTGATAGGTTACATAAAGTATATCTTAATAATTATGCCTGATAGTGAATTGAAGCATTTCCAAATAAAATTCAACATTACGCGAGGTTTCAAAAAAATTTCACAAAAAATTTTTTGAAGTGGGTAGGTAGTAGTTGTATAATTCTTAGAACAATATGCCTAACAAAAAATTTAGCAACGTTAGGTATTTCAAAAATCACGAATGATCACAAGAGTTTAATGTCTCTTCTTGATATCGCGTAGGAGGATGGAATACAGCGTCTACTGAGCATCATCTACCTAATAGAGATTATCAGTAAGAACATTTTTTATCCTTCTTATGTATTTTGTTCTCCTTCGGAATATTACAATGTTAAATTCTATTTGGAAAATATTGAATTCTATTTTGAAAATGTTGAATTCTATCTGGAAAATGGTGAATTCTGTTTGGAAATTCTATAATAGGTAGTTTATTTATTTTAAAGTTAAGTGGCCAAAATGAGCCGCATGGTCGAATTTTACTCAATCGGGTACCTACCTAATACAAGTCTATTCCATGTAGACATTGGTAGGTAATTGGAAATCATAGATAGACATGATTCTGATGTCCAACCAACCAATCCAATTTAGTTTAAGGGGCAGTCTTCTATTATAAAGAAGCAATTTATTGGAAAGTCAGTTGCAGAAATACTTACAAAGACGAACAAAAGCAAGGTATATATAACAATTAGAACGTTTGACGCAATTCAATATTGACTCATCTTCTATTGCGTCGCAACGCGAACACAGTTCCTATGCTTCCGAACGGGCATCAGTAGGTTTTATGATTATTAATTGTAAGAAATTATAGTCTGATTATTGGAGGGAACAACAGCTAGTTAAAACTCCACAGAGAGCAATAGTAGGTAAGGAAAATACGTAAGAAGTATACCTACATTATTAGTGCAGTGCCTGCCTTAGTTTGAATACCTTCCAGTGACCCTTAATTCTACAGGTTCATGCAGGATAAGATTTATTATATTCGATTTTGAATGGTATGAAATATGCATAGGTAATTCATAAATAATATGAATTTATGAGTTCACACTTATAAATTCGTGAGTGTGAGGTCATAAGTAAAACAATTTCTTGTTTCTGAACGATCAAGAGAGAACCATAGCGGCGAGAGCTTCGAACTTTGTTATTTTATCACCACGTATTTTAACCTATTAACATAGGTTTATGTTATTACAGACATAATTAGGATCCCACCACATGGGGATCGAAACGTCGCCCAGCAATAAAACATTGGCTGCTACAAGGTGGTTTTCTTTGAAAACAAAAACCCTCCATGATGTAATATTTAGGAAGGTGCATGTCGATCTCCAGATAGTCCCATCATATGAATTCCGTCAAGTTCTACTATTAATTTGTCATCAGCGCCAGTAGCAGTGTGCGCATGCGCAAATACAAAATTCCGTTCATAAACTTTTGGTTTATTATTTTCAATAATGAACCATTGGAATCGAGCATGAAAAAAAAATCTTACCCCCCTCAAAATTTGATGGTTTACGTTTCAAGGTATGTAGAATCCAAAACTGCAATAAAAATATTTCTGTCTGTCCGCCGTACGCCGTACGCCGTAAGGGCCACTTTTCTTAGTTACCATGAAAGAAAATTGATGAAATTCGGGTTATAGGTTCCGTTCGCTGTCTAGTTGGTCCTCGAAGCTCGACGTTACTGTGAGTCATCTCTAAGGGGTTCAAAATAGGGGTTGAAATTTTCAAAACGCCTATACCATTTTTTTACGTGAATATTTTTACGGTTTTAAATAGTTCTTGAACTTGCGAGTTTTTTTAAGACCATCCGGAGCGTCGTACGTCCAGCCGTTCGTTCACAGTAAGGCCCCGAAGTTTGCACCGACAGGCATTTTCGACTCCAGTGTGAATGAAATTGTATACAATTCAAACCAAATCTCGTAACCAGAGAAGCGCCCACAATAGGAAATTTGGCGGAGATGAAATCATTGCTAGGGATCACCTGATTATATTGGCGGAGTATGAAGTCGAGTTGGTTGTTCTGTGATATTATTTCATTTGAAAAATGATGGCTCTTTTGGAGTTGTTGGTAGGTAGTGAAACTTGAACAAACGTTGAAGTATTATTGATGGGTAAATTATTACTACGGTAAATCATTACTCAACGGTAAATTATTACACAACGGTTCATTATACCATCTACGTAGAAGGGGCTGGAGTTTGTTGGTAGGTACTTTCGCAACTTTTGACATTTTATGTCTTTACTTTGCTACATAAACTCGAAAATGAAACGCGGGACATGCAACGGAGACATGCAACGGAAACAACGTCACGAAAATATTTCTGATGATTTTCGCTTACAACCGATTCGTTGCTACGGAACTTTATCTTCGCCAGTTATCATCGTACAAAAATCGTTCACCACTCGTTGGATAGCTCTCGATTTACCTAACCATACTACGTTAACCACTGCGGACTGCGTGGCCAACAAGCTGCGGTATGAGCGTGATTGTTAAAATGAATGTTTGCGTACATAATACAGTGGAGTCCGGCTAATCCGAACTAATTGGGACTGAAGGCTGTTTGGACTAGGTGATAGTTCTGCGACAATTAAGTACGAAGTACTTGTTTTTAAATTGAAACGTGATTCTTTGTCATTTGTGACCGCCCTAGGACAGAGTTTACCATTCGTTGGAAATCTTGACCAAACAATTAAGTACGAAGTACTTGATGTGGGTGCGGGAGGGGGCGCTAAGACATAAAATGTCCCTCGTGGTTGCGTACTTGTACGGAAGCTGTACCCACCGTTTGTGTTTCATCTTTTACCTGTAAAATTGCCCCTTCTGCGTAGATCACTGTTTTCTTTGGTCAATATTATTAATTTAAGAGAGAGACAAAAAAAAAAGATTCACCATTCTTCAAATGAAATAATATCACAGAACAGCCAACTCGATTTCATGCAGACATTGATTAATTATTACATTAGGTGTTCCCTAGCAATGATATCTGGGCCGGATTTATACCGATTTGTTTCATTCACGGTCACGTTGACGACAGCTGGACTACTATGGTAACTGAAGAAGCTGCGAACCACGGCGTACGGCGCGGCGAACGACAGACTTTTTCAAGCGGTTTTCCATAGAGTTAAAACACTTTTTACATAATTTTTATTGTTTTTTGTGCATTTCATAGCACCCACCACCCACCCATTTTCACTCCTCATCAACAATTTCTTTTCAGAACTTCATTATGTGTGTTTCTTTTTGTTAGGTACTGTTTGTCATCGGCAGAATTATTTTAGCAACATTTAACTCGTGATTTAGGTAGGTACCTAGTAACGAGTACGGGGTTAGGTACTAACCTACGGAGGGTCTGCGATCTACATAATATGTATAGAATAGTACATATCATATTATATAGACGGGTTATCTATACATAGAGCTGTGATCTGTAACGGAAGGGTATTCTATACAAAATAATAAACCGTTGTGCAGGGATTTGCAGCGTTTTTTTGTAGATACCCCTTCCGATCTTGGCCCAAAAATGGGAGATTGTTATTCATGTAATATAACTCCTGTGTAGTACATATTTCATGGACTCAACAACTTATTTTACTAACTAGTATACTAACGGTGAGGAGAACCTATATGGAGGTACATACTGCCTGCCAACTCAGCACGTCTCGCAGACGTTTCGCGTCATTTCTAACCTTCCTTGCAATTGATTGGCTACCAGGAATATTGTAGTGAAGACTCAGAGAACCTGTACAAGCCCACCACTCAACACAAACTCCAAACTTCTCTCTGATTGACGAGTTCATTGAAGCGTTTAACATAAATATCGGATAAAAACCCCCTTCAGCCCGATCCCCAAAGCTCTCGGAGAACTCACAATCGTCGTTTGTCTTTTCCCTGATTCAGAATTAAGTTTGCTCCTTGAGTTGAGTTGTTAGTGTGTTTTTAAGGGAAGGAAATAGGATTACAGGTCATTACATATTCAAGTTTGATCCGATTAAAGAGATTCGACGGCCCCACCCCTCGCTCACCGCCGAATATCATCTCCTCAGCTAATTCCTTTGATTCCTCTGAGATTTCATGAATAAATCCAAGAAAATTCGGTAGCTATGCAAGAAAGATAAAAGTCCCTATCCGTTTGTTGGAAGCGTAATTTTTCCCTTCTTTCCTTTTTTTATCAACTTTGCTATGCATCCTAATGCTGATACAGGGCTTGATTAGTTGTAAAAGGTACCTATGTTGCTTTCTTGTGAATATTATTTTTCTTGACTGCTGCGTTAACACTTTTTATTTCCTCAGTTAGTTAAAATGAAGTTAATTTGTTTACCGAATGCACGGAAGCATTGTAAATTCCTTCGGTAACCACTTTTTGTTTAATAGCTATCTGGTTTCACCAACAGTGCCACAGGTCTGACAGACGCATGCTTGACATGAAGATTACGCTCAGGGCGCTAAGACGAAACCAGGTTGAGAACATTTAAATGATTTTCTAGATATTTTTCATCGTGTGGCGTAGAAGAAATTATGAAGTAGTAAGACGCTTTCCTAATTTTATGATTTACGTGCACGCAGTTTCCATTTTAGGTGCTGATCTGTTTGCAATTCAGGATAAGTATTTTATATTATCTTGTCTTTCTAACTTGGTGCAGCTGCAAGTAGTTAGCTCTCATAGCTCAAATCATACCAGCTAGATGTGTACCTACTGACGAACTTGATTCTATTGGTTATCCTATTTTGATGATCGAGAACGTTATGTATTTTGTTTTTGCTGAAACATTCGGTGATTTTATCCATTCATCTGCTGTAGAAGCCGTTCATATCATGAAAAAGTCTTGATTGCAGGAACAAACGAAATTGATCAAACATCGCCATTCAGATAACGGCATTAAAGAATCTCATGTAATGTAGGTAATTAGATTAGAAGCAGAATGGGCCTTGTCTTAAATGTTGGCGTTAATGCAGATTCTGCAACCCCGTACCCTCACTAATGTCCTCGGGAGGACTCTGGATAAGTTATGGACTTCATTGAATAATCATGAAATTCTCACAGCTGATCGTTTGATCACAGACCCAACTCCCCAAAATAGTCATCAGGTCGTTGATGACGACCGGCATTCACAAACATTTCGGTACTGAACATCTGAAGGTTCTTAACCCACGTTAAGACCAGTTAACATGTAAATCCCGAGATCTCAAGACGCTATTACCGGATTCACAGAGCACTTGCCAGGTCTCAGGAGATGAGGAAAGGGTCAAGTCATTACCGCGCGTCGTCCAAAGCTACGTTGACACCTTCCAGGATGAATAATGTAAACAGAATTATGTCTTAGATGTGGGGCAGGACGAGAATTACCCGCCGCCGGTGCCCTCCGCAGGAGTTGGAGACATATTGAATTTCAAAGTGAAGCCACAGCTCCCGGCTTTCATCTGTTCCACTTAATGCCGACATCTGCTGAATCCATTAGGGGAGCTCCCAGGTTTTCCATATTATTGTAAAGCTCGGCAGTTATTAGAGCTGTCTCAAACTTTTGATATAATACAAGTTCATAACCAGCGCCAAATTGTTCCTGGAGCAATCTCATCTCTTTCCTTGAAATACGTCACCTTTATTGATAAAATTTACCTGGGCTTCCTCAACCTCTCTCCCTCGCACTGAGTCGCTCAGAATAGTTGGTCCTTCGCATTTCCATAACAAGTTCCAGTCACACAGCGTAACATTGTGAGCGAATTCCAAGGAATATTGTACCTGAACTCTCTTCAGCACACCAATTTTCTGGAAAATATCAGGGTTTTTGAACTATAAAACCCTGAAATTGAACAATCTGCCTTTTTTCATCTTAATTTATTGTTATTATTTTATTAAATAACCACAATTTCTGCCAATTCACAAATTTATCCGATTTTCGGATATTACAAGAAACTCAAGTTCTTCTTGGCTCACAACCAAGTTAGACTCTTTTTTTGGACTGAAAAACCACCATCTTGTACATACCATTTTAGATCATTTTTAGGAACGTTTTACCGTCGTCATCTCTATTTAAATGTAAGCAACATGTTTATAATAACACTATAGGGATGTGTTCTACGTCATTCATAGTTACACGTGATCAAACAAATTCCTATTATCATACCTTCCAGAGGAATCCGTCGTCACTAGCTGATGGCGACGGATTCATCAAGAAGGTATGGTAATATTACTTCTTACACTAGCGGAAATAACCTTTTAGATTTAATACCAAAAAAATCCTGTTTCAAAATCTTGTAGCTCCATATCCTATGTAGGTTTACTGGATCAGCTGCTTCCCTGGTGCCTAAGAGATAAAATATTTCTCTCGTCATACGTAGTTGCATGTATGGAGCATGGATTTGGATAAATACTATCAAACTGCTGCTAAAATTAACATACAATTTTCTATACATTTACCTCATATAGGTACTATTGGTACACTATTACCTATATGAAGGTAATAGGACGATGGTGATCGATAGTTGATAACTATGATCTGGCGTCCGTGTTCGTTCCGTTCTCCGAACGACATTGCCGTCGGCTTGCCGGTTCCAGGTAATGCTAATGACGTGTGCAGCTATTCCCCTCCGTAGACGACGTTCTTGAAGTTGAGGGATCCTCCACCACATACCTGATACTGATACTATAATAGTACGATATATTACCTGATTATTGTACTTGAACAAGCCATCATAATCGAAAGGCATGATTACAACGCCAGAACATGCATGCGTGACACAATCATTCGGTAAGAGTAGGTAAGGCAATTGCAAATATCACCACAACCGTGTTACCAAACTGGGTTTTCTACATACAGAACAAGAGTGGCTTCTCAAGTCACGAACTTTTAGTATGTACCGTATGTAAGGGCCACCTCCTGTACACTTTACTTAACACTAAGAAGCTCACAGTAAGCAGCTATGATTGTTTTCGATAACCGCGAACATTTTGTACTGCGTACATACGAAGTTCACTGGTGGCGAAGATCTTGGTGGTGTACATAGTACAGCATAGTTGGTAGTGTAGGTATGCGAAGCAGTGAATACCTATACATATAATTAACAGGGTCGGATTTAGGATATGTAGACCCCTAGGCATAACATGCGGTGCGGGTCCTGTGGGGGGGGGGGTTAACCCCGATGGAGAAAACTGTCGAGTAAGTTTGGAATTAGTTTGGAAGTTTGGAATTAGGAAACTGTCGAGTAAGTTTGGAATAAAGCGCTTGCGCGCTTGCATAGAAACAGGTACCGTCTTTAACGAACAAAAAGTACCTAGCGTTACTATTATCCTACAACATCAATTTAATGTACATTTAAAAATAACAAAAACGATGTCAAAGCAATATTTTTTCAGAAGCAAGTAGGTATTTTGTTTTGTGGTGGAGGATGCTAATTGTTAATTTTTTTTTGTGCGGGCCCCAAGGCGCGTTTGGCATGCGAATTATGAACCTCCCTAACATCAAGCGAGGCGGTAGCCGAGCGATGCCAAGCATGAACCCGCGCCCGGCTGCCCCAGACCCTAATATAACTGAGCGAAGAATCGGGCCAACTTTGGTCCCCTCCCGGGCCTTCCCCGTTATTTCTATATTTTATTCGCGCGTATATATTTTGTGGGGCAAACACCCTGAGTCGCCTGACACCAAATTCGAAGCGGTAGGTGTTTCGAAAACCTGCGAAAAATAGGGCTCAAAATACGTGTTTGGTGACTTTCTTTCCATTTTTTTTTTCCACCCATTCTTTGTCACGCCACTTCAACCCTTTTACCTCGACCGATGTTTATGAAATTTGGTGTGTAGATCAGGTTTGGCGTGGTGAAGTACCTTTTGGGAGTTTTAACCGTTTTCGCGGAAGCAAAGGGGGGGTTCCGGGGGAGGGGGCTTGCTTTTTTTCCACCCATTCTTTGTCACGCCACTTATATACCCTCTTCCCTAGACCGATCTTTATGAAATTTAGTACCGATCCAAATCATGTTGATGCGTGAAGTGATTTTGGGTGTTTCCATCAAAACGAAAATTAAAAACTGTAACGCCGAAGTGACATGGCGAATAACGGGAGGTCTACCCTTTCCAATGTGAAGTGTCAAGCATTTTTAGCATTGCTTGTGTGAGAATATCGTCGTTGCACCACATTCATTCAGGCTTCGGATATTGTTGCGCCACATTGATTTCAGCTTCGGGTGGACCATTTCCGTTTCTCATTCCCGGTTCTCGGATGTCTATCCATTTATAAGTGGTCTGCGCAGCAGTGAACAACTGGTCAGCTGTCAACCTCAACTAACAACACCTTGTCATGGATGTAGGGCTCACTAAATAGCAACTGTTTAGTGCTCATTTGTTCGAAAATGTCGTCCCCCCCCCCCCTCTCTTCCCTTTCACTTAATTTACTATTTTGTGTAAGTAGGTACCCACACAACTATATGAACAACATCCAACTGGAAGCACAAAAAATTACAAGTTTTCACAAAGTTCAACAACAAACTTAGGTATCGGAAATCAGTCTCCTCGTCTTGAAAAACAATACCTCACCCCCCCCCCCCCCCTCCAAACTTACTTGCGACCTTTCAAAATTTGTGATATCTCCTTAAAAAAACACTCCCTGTAAAAAAAGATGCCAAGCTACAAAAGGTGTGATATCCAGGTTGTGCCAAGCACTGTGCCTAATAATCTTCCGTCCACATCCGACAGTTCATTTTCGACGTTAATTTTGAGGTATAGACTAGACTTAGCTAACAGGGTGAGGAGTGAGTTAATCTTTAGGAAGTGTGCTGCTTGGCCGGTCTAGGTACTGATCTATTCAGTTCCTACACGAAGGATTCGAAGCCATCAAAATTAATGATTCACATGCTATGTGCCTGATATGTCGTAGACAGACAAACAGCACACTTCCTAAAGATTAACTCACTCCTCACCTCAAAATTAACGTCGAAAATGAACTGTCGGATGTGGACGGAAGATTAGTAGGCACGTAGAATTTGAATCATTAATTTTGATGGCTTCGAATCCTTCGTGTAGGAACTGAATAGATCAGTAACTAGACCGGCCAAGCAGCACACTTCCTAAAGATTAACTCACTCCTCACCCTGTTAGCTAAGTCTAGTCTATACCTCAAAATTAACGTCGAAAATGAACTGTCGGATGTGGACGGAAGATTATTAGGCACAGTGCTTGGCACAACCTGGATATCACACCTTTTGTAGCTTGGCATCTTTTTTTACAGGGAGTGTTTTTTTTAGGATCATCAAATCATAACTCGCCTTCCGTAAGCAAACTTCTAGAGTGTCATTTGAGTGAGGAACAAAATTCGCTGGAGTCCAGCAGTTGAATGGCACCACTGGATTTGTTTTAGTGATGTGATCAATGATTAGTAAAGCTGATGATCAACTTTTTCTGTGATTGACCTTAATTTTGGGAAACTCCCATCTCGTATACGTAACCTCTTTATTTCTTCTAGAATATTGAAGAGTTCAGGAACCACATTCAGATGACCGTGCGTTTTCTTTGGTGTATTTTCGATTGCAAAAAGGCCTGTTTTCGTACATAAAGCAGTCAACCGCAGCACAGCGGAATGGAATATAATTTTTGTAGCCAGTTCGACCAGTCCTTTGCCAGCTACCTGGAGGGTTGGAGCCAGGCTGTCTTCTTCAGTGGGGAACGTTCAAATGAAGAGGTAATTCCATGCAGGATAAAGCAAGGCTCGGGGCTTGGCCCATGTCTCTTCATAATCTACATTAATGATTTTTTATTCAGATCCACTGATTTAGGTTTTTATGTCTTTTCGCTGACGACATTACAGCACTGATTAAGGGTGATACAATGGAAAGACTGCAGACCAATGTTATGAACGTTTCTTCCTTAATTGTTGAGTGGTGTACCAATAATGCTTTATTGATTAATACAAATAAAACCCAAAATCTAAATTTCCAACTCAATGGCCGCCAGTCGAGGTCTGTTAATTTGCTTGGGCTAGAGGTTGACAATCGTCTATCTTGGATCAACCATGTTCAGACCCTGTCCAGGAGGTTGACAACTTGCATCTACATGCTGCTCAGACTATCTGGCTCTGTTTCTTCTATTGTACTTCGTTCAGTGTACTTCGCTTGTTTCCACAGCCGCCTGTCATACTGTATTATACTTTGGGGCAATACTTCACATTCTGGAAGTGTATTCAGGCTCCAAAAAAAAAAGCCATCAGGGTTATTAAAAAATTGGGTTGGAGTGACAGCTGCCGTGGGCATTTCAAGGACTTGGGCATCCTTACGTTACCATCACAGCTCATTTATTCGTGCCTAGTAGATGTGTATGGCTGCTCAAATGACTTCAAGAGTGGAGCAGTCAACCACGGTTGTTCTACGAGGAATCGCTATAATTTACATCCTCCTTCAGCCCGGCTCGCAACGACTTTAAGGATCAGCCCTTTCCAAAATGGTGCACGTCTATTTAATCGCCTGCCTCAACACATTCGAGAGCTACCCTTCCGTACCTACAAGAAGAGGGTGAAGAGTCTTTTAATTGCTACTGAGCTATACAGTGTGGACTAGTTCTACAAGTTACAGTTTGAATTGGCGTGACCCAATATCTCCTTTTTTGTGTATTGTTAAAGCTCATTGTTGTGTTGACAAATCTCATTTTGTAACTGTCATATATTTTATTTGTTATGTAGTGCTTAGATGAGTAGATGAATGAGATACCTATGACATTTTATTGTTGTAATTTTTTTTATTGGTGTTCATTCATGATGTTTTCGTTTCACCGTTTTCTTTTTTATATCATGTTGTATATTTTTTTGTATGTTGACTATTGTCTTGCATTTTTGTTACGGCAAATAAAACGACCTTACCTTACCTTACCTTCCCGATAGGTAGGTACCTACCTATAATGGAAGAATTGCATTTTCCTGGAAAATTTAGTCAAATTTTGGTATGTATATGAAGTGGTCTGCAAACCAAATGACTTGAATGAGGGGCGGCTGAAGCGGAACATCGCGGACGCGCCGGGATTGGAAATTGGTTGGGCGAGCGACCGAGCGTGCGGCGCCGGTAATGGACGTCGGTAATGGATCGCATCTTGGCAGCGCAGATCGGACCGATGGACAGCTGACTCATACGAGCTTGATCGGTTGGGACTCGCTAATAAGTTTCAGGGACGTTCAGGGTAATTGGTCGTAGGACCTGAGCTCCATTAGCAGCGCCGACGCCTTGATATGATAATCAGCCTCGCTCCAGCCTCTACCGGCGACACCCTGAAACATCAATCGGCCGATCTCCCGTGAGGCCTTTCATCGCAATTATCTCGCATCCTTCCCTTCCGAACATCCACAAAGGGCCTGTGACCATCGCGTTATACATAGGTGAATCTCAATTTGACGGCATTCCATCAAGTGCCACGAGTCACTGTCACCCTCTGAGCCAACTTACCAAGCAACCACTCACTTCCTCCACTTCAAAGAACTAATAATGTAGAATAGGTTATTGCACATCATAAGTAAAGCATAGTGCGCTGGTCCATTGCTATATTGTCAAATAGAAATTCATCAAAATCCACTGCATGTGTAAACTGCCAATAATAACATGACTGTGTACTTTCATAGTTAGAGACAATGTCGGTATACTATGATTGATACTCGTTTTCTGAAAGTGCTATTCAAACTAACTAATTTGAAGCTGACAAGCGTATCCAATAATATGAGTGTGAAAAATATAGTGCTAGATTTTGATTGATCTCATCAAAGCCTTTGATTCAAAATTTGTTATGCATTCATATTACTGAGACTAAATAATTTATACAATGTAGTTCATTCATCTAGCAATAAATTTCATGTTAGATTTCAGACCTCAGGATAATCCTGCAGTAAATCACATTCTTTATGTAAATAACTAATGAGCAACACAGAATTCAAGTGTAATTCCAGGTTCTCAAGTTTGTAGAGGCGTTCTTCATGCTTCCTTGCAAATTTAACGACGGTTGCGTTGATACTTTCTACCTTCAAGTCGCGATGGATTTCGTCGTTACTCATGTGCCTACCACGGGGCGTTAACAATGTTCGTGGCACTTTGTTATGGTAAGATGATTATTTTAATATTTGATTTCTCGGCACAACTGCAGAGCGCTGTATTCCATAGGTCTAAATCGGTCTCAGAATCTGTATATCAGTAATTCACTGCGTATTGCTAGTTGAGATTTTCTTCCCATCAGCCAACGTATACTTCTGAATTTGATTTTCAATTCTTCTTTTTCATTTTCAATGTTTTTTCCAATTCAGTATGGAGTTCAAAGTCACCATCAACTATGTTACTGAATGAGCGTAAGGTGCAATTTACATGCAATGACTTGGATTCACTGAGCTTCATTCTCCACATCTCGGTCCAATTGGCAACCTCACTCACTGATGTTTATAGCTTGCTACGAGTAGCTTGTGAGCTGGCTCATCTGTGTCATTTCCGACGGTGTGTATCACCCGCGAAGGTAGCAACAGTAGCTTCTTCACTTTGTGGTAGATCCCTGGAATGAAAAAATAAAAATTAATTAAATAAAAAAGGAGATGAAACGTTAGACTTTTTTTGTTGCTAATGATTACAATTACCTAAGTATACCAACGTTGCAAAAAGAGCTAAGAGAATCACCCCCCCCCCCCCCCAATACACAATGAGTCACGTCGTGCTGTCGAAGACACTAGACAATAGTTTACTGACGAAGGCCACCGCTGGACAAGATCAGCGAGATTGTATAATTGGACTGCAAGGGACATCTTGGCGGATTGGCAACAACGCCAATGGACACGGCGTGGTTTAAAATAAATAAAAAATAAATAGGTAAATAAATGAAAACCTTGAAAAATTTATTTTCACTATTGCAAACTCAACCTGATGTGCTGATTGAGAGTTTCTTCAACATGCCTTTGATTTTGAGCTTCACGCATTAAAACTTCCAGTTTTGCTAGGCCATTGCTTAGAAAAACCTTTCTTGTGATCTCAGGTTTCTAGCGGATAATTAATTTAGGTACCTTTCTATTGCGACAATCATTGCTTGATGAGAAATTATGCTTGTATGTGATTTTCAACATTTTGTTTCACCCAACTCAGAACTGAGTTACAATGTTTGCCATCCCCGAATTAATCGTAGTGTTATTCTTAATTTTATCTTCCGCCCTTCAACAACGAGCGGCGCGCTGAGCAGACGGCCCGCGGCTATTGCAAAACATTGACGTTACCGACCAAATGAGGCGAAACCTCCTAAAGCCAGAATACTTTCAAGAACGGTGAACCGGAATAATGTTCACGGATGAGCGGTGATTGAAAAATACCCGAAGGGAGAGGGGGAAGGTAGCAAATGAGATACAAGCAAAACAGACATTCTGTACACTCGGCTGGAACCGTAAATATGGGGGTTACATCCCACCAAAATTGTTTTTCAATTCCCGGGCATCTCAGGGTGGAGGATTTTTTTTCTTTCTTTTTTCTCCTAGTTGAAAGCTGTTTGGACTACACGGCTGGCGGGTTATCTGGAAGGACGCATTTTAGCTGATTCAAATCAATATTTATTTTATTACAATAATATTTCAACTATTCGATCTGTTCATCAGTTTAAAAAAGGTCACCCACGGACTTCCCATGGCTTTCCCATTTTCAAATGGGTTCAAGCAGGTTCAATTCTGAAAATTTTGAGACCAACCGCACTCACCTTCGATGAACAGTTCTTCTCTATGAGCACTCGAAGTTTCGGCAACAAGTGACGTCATTGCGCCCCTCCCATTGGACGTTTAGTTCACTTATTATGTACCTATGGTTGGAATCCCTCGGCTCCAACAAAACTGCCGGTTGGATGTATTTGTCAAACGATAGTTGTAGTTGATATTCAAAATCACTCACACTATGTTTCGAATTGATTTTTCATTTCCCTAGATATGTATAACTTAAATCACTTGCGGCGGAGTAGTGGAAATCCATAGCAAAAAACTACGGGATAAAAATAGAATAGTCTATTTTCCACGCAAACTAACTAATCTATTCTATTGTGTACTGATGATGGTTTAACAACCGAAACCGGTCTACAGTTTGTTAGTTTACGTGGAAAATAGACCATTCCATTTTTATCCTGTAGTTTTTTAGGTACCTATGTAGTTGGACAACTGCGAAGTTTTTGAAGTTTATTGTTTGTTCACTTGATTAGAGTTTGAATTGAATTTTACTGTTTGTTTCTTTTCTTTAGCCACCGTTGTTTTATTACAGTTTATGTGTGATAACTGATACCAACATTTATTTAACTATCAGCGTTAGTGACTGATATCGTAATTTTTAAAAGTATTACTTACTGCGTAGATTCTGAATGATTGAATTATAGAAACATTTGTCTATCTATTTCTAGCCTCTTAACAAACGAAGTGTTATATAATCATGAACAGGCGAAAAATTTATGTGGTTTTAATGCGCAAGTATTACCATGAATTTTGTTTACATTTTCTCTCAATATTGTATGATGTGAGATAGACGATACAAAGGCTGAATCGGGAGAATTTGTCTCCTTCATATTTTGAGAGACTTTCAAACTTTGAGAGTTCAAAAAAGGGGCTTTGTTTCACCATAAGGAGGAAATGGAGCCTTGTAGTTGACTGTGACGTTGTACGGACATGGGTTCTGATTGGCTGGCCGGTGGCAGCACATGGGAGATGGCCTGTCGGCGCGTTAAATCGGTGCGACGTAAGCAAGCGCCTTCTTCGAATCGCCTTTTTCTTTTACGTGTTTTTCTTCACCCGTAAAGCAACTTTTTTCAAATTCGTACAGGAAGATGATTATAAAATCAGTACAAGTGACCAAAAGTGACCTTTTTGGATACATGGTAACTACCCATTATGAAAAGCTATGATAATATTATATGCATCAGGATCATGCCAGAGGAATGGACGATGCGACACAAAGGGTTATCGTCGTATTCTTATTTGAGAGGTTACAAATGGGGGAAACGTGGTTCGTTGAATAATATTTTTGGAAATTCGACTAACAAATGCCAAATTGGTGACTTCTAAGCTTCGGCCGAGCATGAAAAGGAAAGGCCAGAGGCAGTCGTAAACCCAGAAATCTTGGAAGCCTTCAAGGACTCTGAAGGCCGTTTGACAGCAAGATGATACGTCATAACCTTTTCGATAGATTTTTTGGCTATCAGTATGATTGGAACATACAAATTCTTCTATATTTCTAGTTTTTCCCGTAAAACACTCCTTAGAGTCTTCTCAAGGGTGCAGGCAACTGTTTCCTATTTGGGTGCGAATGGCTGCGTCAAATAGCCGCAATCCCCCCCCCCCCCCCCTCCGCTGTCAATTCCTACCATCATGCTCTAACATTTGCCTTTCGGGCTCTCCCCGCAAACGGCTCTCAAGACCATTCCAATGTTGAATTGACCCTCGAGACCACATCTAATCTAGAAAGGGCCCCGAAGGGACTCAATTGGCCCTAAATGACCGCTGGCCCGCCCTTGAGGTCCCTTTCCCGATGTATTTTCCGGCCCTTTCCAAGGGCCCTCTGTCCTTCTCCCTTTTCCTTGGACTTTATATTCAATTTCTCTCATGGCTGACCAACGCCGGAGGTCTTGGTCAGTTCCCCAGGATGGCCTCGCCTTAATTTACATTGGGGTTGATCTGTAGGACCCCGGAATGGTCCTCGAGGGACTGTTTTGTTGCAGTGAATTTGTTCGCTTGTAACTTCCTTATGGTGTGGAAGAAGTGGTAGGAGGGGTAGGGAGGTTCTGATAGCCAATCTGCTAATGGCCAGTGTCGCTTCCAGTTCTAATCGACCGAAAGACGATAAATAACCAGACAAGACAAAGCACGTAAAAGCACTGTTAGAAGTTCCCAGTTGACTGAAGTTGACTGGAAAAATTATTTTTACCCTGCATTGTCAAACTGTACGAGATTTATGTAGAATTTCGAGAATTCTTATGGTTTCACATCTGAAGTTCCCTTCCTCGATTCATTTTCGATTTTTCATCAGCGCTAATTTTGATGATTCGTGCAGTAGTTAGATGCAAGTACATAAGTAGGTAGGTACACAAATTACTGAGGAAAT
This sequence comes from Leptopterna dolabrata, assembly GCA_954871275.1. Taxonomy (NCBI): domain Eukaryota; kingdom Metazoa; phylum Arthropoda; class Insecta; order Hemiptera; family Miridae; genus Leptopterna; species Leptopterna dolabrata. Next base: position 33,990,861 of record OX940980.1, read on the forward strand.
GGCACTCATACAGACACGTGGGTCAAGCTGAAACAGATACCTAGGTGGATTTCCCAAGGTAGGTAGGTGATTTCACTTACAGATAGGTGCATAATCAACATGAGCGGATTTTCACTTACACTGGCCGGATCCACTGGCGTACTTACCGAACCCTAGGAAACGTTCGAAACTAAACAGAGCCGCTCTAACACCTGTTCATCTACTGATTTGGATTTCTCCACCTACTTCATCTCAACAACTAAACTCAATATTTGGAAAACTGTTGAAGCGGTAGATAAATAATGAAATGTACCGACAGCACCACTCGTGAGATACTCGCTCCAGATATTCAGAGGCACTCGACTATGCTAACTCGGTGATGGGCAGTAAGAGATATGAACACGTTGCGGTGGTTGACCGTTCGGCTTCCAGGCGGATGTTCCGGCATCCGGACACGGTGGGACGCGAGAAACGATGGTGGCCACTGTTAGAGAGTTATAGCGTTGATTTCAAAACTGAAGTAGCTCAAATTAAGTTGAGAAAGCTTTATTTATTTATTTTATTTAATAACGGCAAGCTCAATACTATAGAAAATACACGAAATGAATACATACAATAATACATAATACAAAATACATGAAGGATGGGGATCTTGAGGTTCGGTCGAGAAATAAGTTCAGATGGTTTTAGGCCGACGTTTCGATGTATTTTTACATCATCTTCAAACTTAGGTATCATGTGCAGTTGCTCCCAATGATGACTATATGAACGGCTGCAGAATTGTGATTGGTTCGATGTTACTTTATAATAATGAAGAAATGGTTATAATAATGGTGACAGTGGATGCGCACCATTATTATAACCATTTCTTCATTATTATAAAGGTAACATCGATGTTAATAAATTAATTAATCACAATTCAGCAGCCGTTCATATAGGCATCATTGGGAACAACTGCACATGATACCTAAGCCCTGAAGATGATGTACAAATACATCGAAACGTCGGCCTATAACATCTGAACTTATTTCTCGACCGAACCTCAAGATTCCCATCCTTCACCTAGTCTGAATATCAACGGTCAAAAACCCTAATCTCCTGAAAATACATGAATATTAAAATGATGAGAATATGGTAGCGTCCACATTGATTAATTAGGAGGTGAAAATGACAATAGTAAATAAAGATACGAGTACATACATAAATAGGTAGGATATAGATAAAGAAATAAACAAAATAATAAATGGAAGGCTATATCCTGTTTTTAAAAAAGGAAATCAATTTGCTTCATCTAACTGTAGAGGCTGTGATAAAATGCCAATCGCGAGCACTTGTAGAAATAGCATGATTTTCTCTTGGCTTCTCTTGGTTAGGTGATTTGCGAACTCTCTCGAACATGCTCAATTAACTTTTATTATTTCTATTGAAACATCGCTAGGTGAGAGCTTTCTAGCGAAGTACAATATTGACAGTAAGTATCGTATTTGAAACCAATAACCAAACTAACTGGGAACCAACCCGTACCTACCCTCAATATTTCAACTTACTAAGGCCCTTCTTTAGAACAGTCATTCAAATTTCATGCTTATTTCCTACTTCCAGACCCGCGATGCGTGTACAGGAGGGTTATCACAGCACAGACCGTTGTGGACGATTTCGGATCGTTTCTATAATGATTAGTGATGCGCCGAATATTCGGTTACCATTCGGTATTCTGCCTATTCGGGGATGTTTTGAATATTCGGCCGAATACCGAATAGTAGACCCCATTATTCGGCCAAACCCAATACTCGCCCAGAATGTTTTATTTATTTATTTATTTATTTTTTGTACGGGCAAGCCCAAATTACAAGTTGAAACAATAAATACAGAGAAGAAACAGAAAGAGGGAAAAATAAAATAAATACATCACTTCTGAGAGAGCCAAGAAAAAAATAAAATAATAATAACAGAGGTCAAAATACAAGAAATACAAGAAATGTGAGTTAGAAAATAAAATACAGAGAGAACATTTTTCAGAATGAAGAGGGGGAGGAAAGAATTATTGATTTGAGGGAGGATAAAGAACTATTAAAAAAATCAAAATCAGGATCATGTTTTGCAAGGAAAGGAAACAAATTAAAATATATAGGTACCTACCAATTCGTATATATTATCTTTATGAAAATTCTATCATCTACTGTCATCTATTCAGTCAAAGACATCTATTCTGTCAAAGACATTCTCGTGTGTCGGCTTAGGTTAGGTTCGGTTACCGACGGTAACTTACCTACTGTTCTCTCATGTCTATAAACAAATAACAAATCCAACCTAGTAAATTATGCTTAATATATTCAATTATTCGGTTAAAAGATGCAGGTCGAATAATTACGCCGAATATTAGGTATTTGGTATTCTGAAAAATTAAAATGTGTACCAATTTGTATGTTCCTTTGACAGTCCCTACTGTCATCTATTCTTCAAAGACAGTCTCGCGTGTCGGCTCAAGTACTTACTGGGATTATCGACAATAACTTATTGTTCCAAAAAAAAAATTTAAAAAAAATCCAACCGAATAAAAAATATGGCGAATATTCGGTCAAAAGTGCAGGCCGAAACGAAACAATTATTACCAACGCCAAATGTTCGGTATTTTGAAAAACCCCTATTCAACGCATCACAAATAATAATCAGATTTTGTAGTTACGGGATATCGTAAATATTGATCGTAGCTTGATTTTCATCAAAGAGCGATGTTAGTAAGATGTATAATTTGGCAGGATTGCGATGCGGGGGGGTTAATTGAGAAGGAAGGCGCCATATCTCTTCACCATACTGTCGACGGACCCTCACCCCTGGTCAGTTTATACATAAAACATTTCTAGGTCTCATCCGTTTCTGAAACCTTCCCCCTCCGGGCGGTAAAAACGTCCATTTACTTTTCGATGGGCTTTCCCATCTTGATGGAACCTTCTGGACCTTCTCGGTGTTTGAACTTGATAATATTATATCGTCTGCCAAGGGCCAGACTCTGAACGAATACCTATCTGAACCAATACCCCACCCACCTACCTACCTATCATGATGTTTTAGAACAGTATTCATTTCAGTGGAACAACTGGTTGCTGGCTATCAAAAGCACTTCTGAACAAGAGAAAACATTTTTCCAACCGAAGAAACTCAACCAGGTATTTCGAGTCTTGGCGTATTTTTAAAAATATAAATTAAAAAATAAATTCTAAAATTTAAAATGAATTCTATATTAAATTCTATATTCTCAGTTCCAAATTAAAATCGACCAAGAATTTCGGAAACTTTTTTCAAATACTTGTTACTCATTTTGGAGCAAAACTTGGTGGCAGCTTCTGGAACTATTTCAAGTCGTATTGGCCAAAGGAGTAGGTACCTAACTGGATAACCTGTGCGTTGCACAAGATAATAAGATGACAAAGCCATTATGTAAGGGTCTATTTGAATTTAAATTGATGCCCGACTAGAATGGTCTCCAAATAGCCCTTCCAAAACCGAAAAACTATCTCAAGGGTGGGGGCTAGGACGCCTATCTTCCCTTCAGCTAGCAATGAAGAGAAATCGATTAAACAATATTTGAATGCTCTCAGCCTAATTTATTCATGAAATTATAATAGTTTCGTGGAAGCATTACAGCAGACAGAGAGGAGTCCTACCTAATGCACAGCGGAAAAGAAATGGAAATTTGATGATGCTTACCTAGATAGGTCGGTTATCTATCTATCTATATAATTACTGATACCTAAAAATTTTGAAATGGGAAGGGGATAGCAAAATGTACAGAAGGCACTTCTTTGGAGCATAACGAGTGTGTGCGCAAAATGTCAGCCCGATCCGTCACATCTGTGAGGCTGCGCCTTGTCAAACAACAACACAAAGAACGTGAAAAATAGTGATTTTCAGAATTCCATAACTCCGGCACCTGATGGTCCCGAGGGTTGACATTTGGTACACATCGTCCAGGGCCCCTCCAAAATGAGTGTACGAAAAATCAACACTGGAGATCCCCAGGGGGCCGAGTTATGATGGGTAAAATCCCCTGCTTGTGTTGTGTAAACCAGTGCCTTGGTCGCTGTAGGTAGTTATGGAGGGTTTCGGTTTTTGTGGCTGGCGGATGATTTTATATCCAACAACTGCGACTGTGTAGCTTCATTTTGAGTGTAAAAACTATGCATTTTGAGTGTAAAAACTATGAGCGAATCCCAAGCAAAATAGAGTATTTGGGGTACCAAAATTTGAATAGGGGTTTTGGACATCTAGAGGATGTTTCACGGAAAAACATTGAATCGTGGACATAGTCTTGGACGCATGAATTGACAGTAACTATTGCATATCCACATCAAACGTATGAAAATGGAGAAAATTCGGTTTAAATTTTTTGTGGCGTTTAACGGAGAAATTTTGAGATTGAAGAAAGGCTCCCTCAACTGATTTGGGAGGATCCCCCACTTTTCATGCTCACCTACAGAGGCTCCATTTCGAATTTCATCCTCGCAGGTCAAAACAGAGTGAAATTAGCCCTAGGGCTTACGCAGCTTATTAAAGGAGTCCTCACCTCATCATTCTTACTCACCAGTCCTACAGAGCCTCCATTTCGAAGTTCAACCTCGTAGGTAAAAACAGGAATGAAATTGCCTTCAGGGATCACTCATTTTCGCTAATGAAATTAAATTATGAATTCAAATAGAAATTAAATTATATTTAGCTTCTGGGAAATTACAGCGTCAGGTACATTTATTGGTGTCGGGAATTTCGGATGTTGTTTGGACCTAGCAACTTATTGTTCTGGTAACCTCCTATCTAGGTAAAGGTATAAAGGGTATAAAGTTTCTCGCACCTGCCTCCGGGTCCTCGGAAGTAACCCGGGATGAACGAAGAGTTGAGCGTTGTATACGATGAAACGGGGGCGGCAGCAAGATAATGTATGCTGATGACAAATCCCTTCTAATGTATTTACTGGAAGTATGTACTAGTAAAATGCACATATTATTGAATATTTCAAGCAGCAAAAGCTGAAACATTATATCATTTTGGTTAATTGTTTCAATAATAAGCCATCATAGTTTTTCGCGCAGTTGTATAGATTTCGATATTAGAAGAAGAAGGGATTGAATAAAAAAACCACAGTCATGCAGCATGGCTATAAGAGCGAATTTTCGAAGTTTTCGGCATCTTCCTCCCCCGCCTAAAATTTTCTGAAAATTAATTTTCGGCCAATGTTTTCCCAACTTGATACAAAATTAAAACAGGAGTAGTTTTACGCAAAGTAAAATTTGGGGTGGAAGGAGGGGGAGGGGGAAATCAAAAATGTTTTGAATACCAGAAGAGTAGGTATTGGGTACGTAACAAATTTTTTGTTCCATTTTTTGCCGAGTAACACCTCGGTTTGTAGATTTTCCAACGCTGAACACGATGGTGAAGTCAGAATTGCGATATCCCATTCCGTTATCAGATTAGAGCAGACGAACCAGGAAGAACATCTCAAGAAATAACCACGTTCCTTCATCTTCAAAGTGCTCCAGTTTGAGAATGGAATGAGATATCGCAATTCTGATTTCACCATCGTGTTCAGCGTACAAAAACCTTTAAAATGAGATGTCACTTGTCATACTTTTTTATTTTGGGAATTTATGGGTAATTTCCCCCCCCCCCCCAAAACTCCCCAAAACTCCCCCTTAGGGTGACCCGATTCTGCCCATCTTCGAACTTAGCCTGTCGATTGCCAAGACAGATTTTTCGTGCAAATTTGAACTTTTTATCTCAATTCTTTCGAGAGTTATCGTCTGGAATGACACATACATATATAAATATATATATAAATATATAAATATATATATATATATATATACATATAATTTTTGGTGTCTTTCGGCAGGGAATTCAGGATAGTCTGAAACGGATTTTGGTATAAAAATCTTTCGGAAATTCGAGTTTTAAAAATTTTGGACCGAGAACAATAGCTTCCTTTTCTTCGAAAATTCGCTAATAGATGGAGTTGTCAGGCACTAAGGTACTTACAATAAATGTAGAACAACAAGGCACAGATTTAATTTTTTATCACTTGGCATTAAATTAACAGAAAAATTAAACACATAAGTAGATATGTAATTATTTAGTTTAACGTTGGTCGCTCCTCTATCAAACTCCCATACATTCAACGCTTGAATTTTATTTGACATCAACTGGTTTCGGGTTGGTTCCGGGAAAACTGGATTATATGGTTATATGGTTTGAAGACGATAAACTGTACGAGTGAGAATCTATGCTATAAAACTACAAGAGAACCGCGATTGCCAGGGTCTCTGATGGGAAAGTAATAACAGTAAGAAACTATGTCTCACAAATAAATGTTTCGATTCCATTTAATATTAGTTAGGGCCTGGAATGGATCGAGGATTATTGAAACAACTTGCGCTACGTAAGTTGATTTGCACACATTTCAGTTCTGCAGTTCTCGAATAAGAATGGGGAACGAAAATAATTGTTTTAAAAACTCATTTTCGACTATATAGAGCCGGGCAGGAACATTTGAAAGCCCGAACGATAGAAGCGGAAAATTTTCGAGCGTTCTTGTGAGACTGAAGTGATGCGTTCGTCTCCTCTCTGGCTCTTATTGCTAAATATTGCACGAGTATTAGATCGATTGTTAAATCTTCATTTTGGTTTATTATTCTGTGAATTATACACCTATGTATTCGCTCAGCAAACAATTTTTATAACCCTGCGCAAAATTTTTTCTTTTACGTTTCAAGGTGCGTAGATAACAAAAAAAAACCAGTCATGCAGCATGACTTAATGAGCGAATTTTCAAAGAAATATTCGAATTAATGGCTATGGTTTTGTTTTGCTTCGAACTCTCGTCTTCAATTAATACTTCTCACATTTTTCAATCTGACCACTCTAAGGGGGTGGGGGGGGGGGTAAGAGTTTAAGGATTATCCTAGTTTTGGGTAATTTTTGCGCACTTTAAATGCTCTAATTTAAGAACGGATTTAGATATCTAAAATCCGATTTCACCATCGTGTTCAGCGTGCAAAAACCTTTAAAATGAGGGGTCACTTGTTAGAAAATAACATTTTGGGGATTTTTGGGTAATTTTTGCGCACTTTAAATGCTCTAATTTGAGAACGGATCAAGATATCTAAAATCCGATTCCACCATCGTGTTCAGCGTGCAAAAACCTTTAAAATGAGGGGTCACTTGTTGGAAAATAACATTTTGGGGATTTTTGGGTAATTTTTGCGCACTTTAAATGCGCCAAAACCCTCCTTAGAGTAGGCCAATTTCGCCCATCTTCGAACTTAGCCTTTCGATTGCCAAGATAGATTTTTTGTGCAAATTTGAGCTGTTTATCTCAATTCTATCGAGAGTTATCGTCTGGAGTGACACATATATAAATATATATATACATATAAAAAAAAATCAGTCATGCAGCATGACTTAATGAGCGAATTTTCAAAGAAATATTCGAATTAATGGCTATGGTTTTGAATAAAGGAAAACTTCGGTCTAAAATTTGGTTTTCTATATATATTCTCTTCGTATTTATTTTAATTTGTACGTTTTGTCCATCCTGATTCTACCGTTTGTTTATTACGTAATTGTACTAAGTGCTTATTTATTTGATCGCTGTGGGTAAATTCAAGGAGTTGTACTAATCGTTTGCCTCCCCCTTTTTTGCTTCGAACTCTCGTCTTCAATTAATACTTCTCACATTTTTCAATCTGACCACTCTAAGGGGGTGGGGGTAAGAGTTTAAAGATTATCCTAGTTTTGGGTAATTTTTGCGCACTTTAAATGCTCTAATTTAAGAACGGATTTAGATATCTAAAATCCGATTTCACTATCGTGTTCAGCGTGCAAAAACCTTTAAAATGAGGGGTCACTTGTTAGAAAATAACATTTTGGGGATTTTTGGGTAATTTTTGCGCACTTTAAATGCTCTAATTTGAGAACGGATCAAGATATCTAAAATCCGATTCCACCATCGTGTTCAGCGTGCAAAAACCTTTAAAATGAGGGGTCACTTGTTGGAAAATAACATTTTGGGGATTTTTGGGTAATTTTTGCGCACTTTAAATGCTCTAATTTGAGAACGGATCAAGATATCTAAAATCCGATTCCACCATCGTGTTCAGCGTGCAAAAACCTTTAAAATGAGGGGTCACTTGTTAGAAAATAACATTTTGGGGATTTTTAGGTAATTTTTGCGCACTTTAAATGCTCTAATTTGAGAACGGATCAAGATATCTAAAATCCAATTCCACCATCGTGTTCAGCGTGCAAAAACCTTTAAAATGAGGGGTCACTTGTTGGAAAATAACATTTTGGGGATTTTTGGGTAATTTTTGCGCACTTTAAATGCGCCAAAACCCTCCTTAGAGTAGGCCAATTTCGCCCATCTTCGAACTTAGCCTTTCGATTGCCAAGATAGATTTTTTGTGCAAATTTGAGCTGTTTATCTCAATTCTATCGAGAGTTATCGTCTGGAGTGACACATATATAAATAAATATATATATAAATATATATATATATATATACATATAAAAAAGTGTTAAATTTCAGGAATCGTTTTAGAATGGTCTGAAACGGATTTCTATGAAGAAAATTTCCAAAAATTTATATTATTTAAATTTCGAAGCCATTGCAATAGCTTCATTTTCTTTGAAAATTCGCTAAAAAGTCTTAAATTTCAGGAATCGTTTTAGAATGGTCTGAAACGGATTTCTATGAAGAAAATTTCCAAAAATTTATATTATTTAAATTTCGAAGCCATTGCAATAGCTTCATTTTCTTTGAAAATTCGCTAAAATGCAATGTCCGTCCGCCGTACGCCGTATCACGTGTACCGGCTTCATTTTCGCTAAAAAAAATTCGTTCTTTCGTGCTCCATTTGGGTCCTAGTTGTGTCCCGAAAGTTTGCAGCCCGATCGGAATATACCCAAGGGTGTTATGGGCGAAAAATGGGTATAAAAATAGGTATCTTTTTGTGTTTTAGTTACATGAGCTTTTGAGGTATCGTTTTCCATGATTTTTGGGACAAGAAGACTGAATATCGAGTCGATTTTGACCAAAGAGTAGAAAATTGAGGTTCTAACAAAGTTTCAGCCTTAAATTTACGTTAAAATTTTCTATAAAATCGTCGTTCTTCCGCACACAGTTTGGGTCCTCATTTGGGAACAAATTTGGGTGCCAGCTGTGCTCCGAAGCTCGGCAACCCGATCAAAATACACCCAGGGGTGTTACGGGAGAAAAATGGGTGCAAAAATAGGGGTTTTCGAGGGATTTTTGAGGTTTTAGTGAACATGAGCTTGTGAGGTATCGTTTTCCATGGTTTTCAGGGCGTGAAGACCGAATATTAAGTTGATTTTGAACAAAGAGTGAAGAATTGAAGTTGTGACGAAGGTTAAGCTCCCGAAATTCATTTTCTATGAGTCAAAAACCTTGGAAATTGTCTAAAATCACCATACATTTTTGTATAATAACATTAGAAGTAGTATTAGCAGATGAATCAAGACAATTGAATTGTACTATCGATGATCAAAGATAATCTTTAAACAAAATTTAAGAAAAACCGAGCCTAATTTGTTTTTGGGGGTCGAAATTGGTGGGCACCATCAAAAATAGCTATTTCAATTGTTTCACATGAAAGAAACCCATGTGAAATGGACTTTGCAGCATTTTGTTTTATTATTCTGTGAATAATACACCTATGTATTCGCTCAGCAAAAAATTTTTATAACACCCCCTCAAAATTTTTTCTTTTCCGTTTCAAGGTGCGTCGATTCCAAAGATGCAATGTCCGTCCGCCGTCCGCCGTCCGCCGTCCGCCGTACGCCGTACGCCGTATCACGTGTACCGGCTTCATTTTCGGTTTAAAAAAGTCATTCTTTCGCACACATGCTCCATTTGGGCCCTGCCTGTGTCCCGAAACATTGCAGCCCGATCGGAATATACCCAGGGGTGTTATTAGTGAAAATGTGTGTAAAAATAGGTACCTACTTTTTGCGTTTTAGCAACATGTTCTTAACATGAGCTTTTGAGGTACCGTTTTCCATGTTTTTGGGGACGGGAAGACCGAATATGAAGTCGGTTTTGACCAAAGAGTGGAAAATTGAGTTCTATCAAATGTGCAACTCCCAAAATTGATTTTTGATGAGTGAAAAACCTGGGAAATCGTCTGAAATCACCATCAGTTTGTATAATAACACTGGAAGTAGTATCAACAGGTGTATCAAGACGATTAAATGGCACTACCAATGATCAAAAATAGTTTTAAAAAAAAGGAGCGTACCTAATTTGTGTTTTAGGGGCCAAAATTGATGGAAACCATAAGAAATAGCTATTTCGATTATTACGAATGAAAGAAACAATAAATGAACAGCCAACATTTCTGAAGGTATGTCCAATAGAATAAAATAGAATGGTTTATGTTACTAAACCTAATGGTAACTGTAACACGATTGTCAATCGCCGTCAAGGTATATGATCAGCTTCGGCTGAAGTTTTTGTCGGGAATCATCCTGTGCCTATTCATAATAGATGTGCAACTTGTTATTGGTCTTGTAGCCAAAAAGACGTCGGAGTGCCCAAACAATTTGAAAACGGCTAATTAAGGGTGAATAAATAGGCGCGTAGGTAGGCAACTGGGTGCCCATTGGTTTTATCGGGATGGGACCAAGGTGTAGCAGTTTGTAGTGAGTTGATGCCGGTTTCGAACGTAGCCGGGGAAATTCAGTTTGGTTTTACCCCAACAGAGCTCTCTGCTCGCGCCTCCGCCACCTCCACGATCGAAACCTCAAATAAATGAAACTGAACAGAGGTTTCATGTGTTGACAACCCGTGATAACAGAAAGGTCGCTGGGGCCCTTGTCTTTTGCATTTTCGGCACTTTTCCTGTTTCCTATCTCAATTCAAAAGTTCAAACCCACTGTAAGCTATCAGAGTTAATTATGTCATCGAACTCGCGTGCGTTCAGTTTCGTTGTATCCGCGATTTGTGGTCAATCTCAGTGTTAATTCGTGGTAGATTAATGCGCAGGTGAGGGTGAGTACGACTACTGTACTTTCTCTGTCTTGCTCCGTTCTTTGGAGGACGAATTTCTTGTAAGGGATAGTACAACTCTCGAACGGTTAAAACTCGCTAGACACCCGCTAAAAAATACAAATAACATTACGCAGTGGTTCTACTCGCCTTGGTCCCTTCTTCCATTAGGTTTTAGTTACCTACTACCTGCTTACCCTGGAATTAGAAAAATGATCTTTATTGATTTTATGTACTAGCTTGGTAGGTACGTCAGGAGAAGAACCAAAATTATATTTGTATGTTATACAGTAAACCACGTTCGAAGTAGGTACGTATTCATTTTCGCTATCAGTAAGACTTATGAGCCAGTGGAAAAGATTGTGGGAAACCGTTTTAAACTATTTGTTTGACATTTAACTGAAGTATCCGAGGTTTGCACCATCCTCCGTTGCGAGCTTCAAAGGAAGAGTTAAAAAAAAGAAAACATTTCCAGGCTTTTTTCAGATTTTTGCTTATTACCCCTAAAACATGCGTCCTAAACAAAAATTGACTCTTACATAAATTAAAGAGCATTAAATTCTGCGTCGATTGACTTCCCACATCTTTTAGTTCCGACACTAATGGTCAAAAATGACCTTTTTTTATCAACATCGCTGATTGAGTTGATAATACATAGTAACTTTTAATTTTCTGTACCGTCGAAACGGCTGTTCTAAATTAAAAACGTGTAGAGTGAAAGTTGTAATCCAATCCTGCGTTCACCAATCACCTTATGTGTCAAATTTGTAGATAACAGAAAATCGAAAATTCTTTTATTTTTAGGCGACAAAATTTGACATGTAAGGTGCTTGCTGAAGACAGAATTTGATGCTCTACAACTGTCTGTCCATAAGTTTTTATCATTAATCCAGCCATTTCGATGTATGGACGTTTAAAGTTACTATAGAGAGTTTTTGCAAAGATTTGGCCACTAACCCGTTGATGGGCTAGGCCTACGTACGAAGGAAAGTGCGAACTGCGCATGCGCACGTTTGGGTGGGAACGACCTAAAGCAGGGTTCACATCCATCCGGAGAGCTATCCGGAAAGTGCGTACGAGCAGCTGATTGGTTGGACATCAGCTGGGGAGGGGGGAATATTCTTTCCGGAGAAGCACTTTTGAAGCGAACTGTACGCATCTGATTTTTCAGATATTTTCCGCTCCGCATCTGCGCAGTTCACTACTGCGCATACAGAATGGCGTCGGCAACCGAAACAGCTGTGGGAGGAAGCGCGGGAAACGAGTTGTCAGCCAAAATTCCGGATGGTTATGAACGCCTTCCCAACTTCCGCGATTCCCCTCCATCCCTTCCACTGCTTTTCACTAGCTTCCCCTATCCGTATTTCCAGACGGCTCCGGATGGATGTGAACCCTGCTTAACTTAGCTCGTCAACATTGGATGCCACCAGTCTACGACCTAAGCGACCTAGCACTAGGTCGTATGGGCCGTTTCTCGTACTAACCTTCCACCAAGGAAACCTCATCGCATGGATTGCATTCTTCCATGGCATTTGTGATTATTTGTTTGTGTTGTGTACGTGTACCTGATAGCTTGCGTCTTTTTTCTCTCGATTTTCGGTTTTTCTGCTGTACAAAAACCCTACATATCTATATTTCAATTCAATTTTTTTATTCAGCAAAAAATACTTTATACAACAAATATAATGATTTTTAGAGAGTCTATAATATACATAATACAAGATCTAAAATATGTTGGTTTATGAGACTAAGGTCAATGACCCGTCCAGGCTAACTTTTCATACATTTTAGATGGAATTTGGGGCTGTCTTCAAAAATTTTGTTGAATTGGCTTTGAATAAATTACGTTTATTACTTTTTGCTTTGTATTTTTATACATAACCTTTTTTGAAGTCGGGTTCTTTTTTTTCTCAACAACTGTGCTGCCTTTGTAATGCAAACTGTCACCTGAGAGCCTGAGGTTGAGTTTCAGTTTTTAATGGTATTGCATGCTTATCAGTAGGTATAGCTCGACAAGCACCTGAGTATTATTAATTTAAACTTAATGGTATGACCGTTATTATCCTCCCAGGTGTTGGCAAATTAGCGTCCTCTTACTTTTTTATTGCTCTGTTCTTGTTTTTGCTTGCTCTTTGTTCTTTTATTTATCGGTTTGTTCCCTTTACATAGCTCTTCATAGTTTTAACCCCGTTGTTTTCTCTTCCCTTTGCAAAACAGATTGCTCTACTCGCCGAATCGAGGCGGGACCACTGCGGCTGCGATGCCCAAAATACTAAGGCAAATGCCCTGGGGGCGGGCGATGATCGTGTTGCTGGTGCTTTGGCTGCTGTTTCTCTTTATCGCCGTCCAGTACTTGAGGCAGGAGCCGGACCAGAACACCAACCAGAGGATCAGCCAAGTCCTGAGGGATCTGCAGTCTCTTCATAAGCAGAGGGAAGAAATCAGCAAGCTGCTGTCTGAGTACAACTCTGCGTAAGTTGGAATATTTTGCACGATTTCCTTCACGAATTCGGATTTAGATTAGTTTGAGGCCATCCATGTCGAGCAGGTTGCTATTATGAAAAGTGAGCACAGTGCAGGTATAGTTGTGTAGAGTAGAAATATCAATATTGACGGAAGTAGATAATGAAGAGCACCTTCTTGAACTGGTGTTGAAATGGGCCATAGAAATTCCATGGGCCATTCCCCTTTGCCTCACCTAATCTGATAATGAACTGCAGTTCATTAACAAAATCCCATCTGTAACAAAATTTCGCCCACCAGCTACATGGGTCATATGTGGACATGTCACCACGTGTCATGGCGGTAGACCATCCAAGTACCACTTATCTTAACCAGGTATCTTAACTTGTGTGATCTCACTGGAACCGGTTTATTCCACCTGATCAGGACGTTGGCATCACAAATATGTATAACGGTTATTCATGGTTTTCTCGACTGTGTTAAATTTGTTACATCGAAAACTTCGTAAATAGCATCAGCTGATTATTTGACAATAGGTGTGAAGAAGAAGAAGGTAGGTACGTACCGGAGATGCAGGTAAAGATAGTAAAGTGTTTTTGGGTTGTCTGAAGAAAAAATGCCAAAGAACAGTCACATATCGCAATGCACTGAAGAAAACTCTTGGGGACCCAGCTGTTGACTGTTTGCAATTTTGTGTGATGAGACTAACATGGTTTTGATTTCGACGTTTAACATACTCCAGACTCTGTTATCGTTAACATCGTATCTTCGAGAAGAGTCGATTTTTTCTTTGGTTTTTCTCGAGGTTTAACACGTTTTGATATCGTAAACTTCGCGACATGAACATTTATTAAATAATGCATCCACTTTATAAACTGTTGTAGTTCTCCCATTCCGTAGCGATGGGGACACCTGTGCGAATTATGTCTATCCTTTTGTGCGGAGTAGAATTGTGGGCACTCAAGACAGTGAATTGGGTGCATTGGAAGGCAGTGTGGGAATTGGATGCATTTGAAATGTGGACGATTCACTGTGTGCTGAAGGTACCCTGGACTGCATGCATGAGGAATGACTTAATCCTTCAACATAACAATCTGTCTCTTGAATTGTTGTACACAGTGAAGAAACAGATAGTTGCGTACTTGGTCCATATTTTGCGGGGACCGAAATATGAACTCCTCAAGACGATTATGATGGGAAGGATACCAGTAAGGAGAGGAGTGGGCCGCAAAAGAGCATCGTGGCTGTCTAACGAGCGGAACTGGACAGGAATCCGTGGTGCTTCTGAGCTATTACATTTGGCCGAGGAAGATTCGCCGAGATGATCGCCAACCTTCGCTATTGGAGATGAATAATAGCTGTCCCTATTATTCATCATTATACCAGTAGACACCCAAACTGTGGCATCACGCCCTTCAGCTGGACAATTCTTTTTCAGCAGAACCTGTAATCGGTACAGACTCATCTATTAGTTCCGTCCTCTCTCGACTCAAAATCTGCTGCAATTTCTATAACAAACCAGTTGACACACACACACACAGCAAATGAACTCGTGTTGTGGATATTGCTCGTCAAATGAATTGATTAGTTTACCGACCCCTGACCCCCTTGTAATCATTTGTATCGTTCTAAAAGGGGACGGCAATGTGACTCTTATACTACCTAATTACTACTAGGATTCAGTCAGAGAAATACATTTCAGGCGAATTTGTTTCACATTTGGAATGAGAGAAGATCGCGAACTTATTCTACTACCTAATTGTCCAAGTAGGTAACCCAACTACGCGTCCATTACGCATGTTAGGTAACTTATTACTACTCTATAAGTCCACACGTCCATGTTACAATAAGTGAGGAAGCTATACTGCCCACCCAACTTGGCAGTCGTTTTCATTTATTTAAAAAAATATATATATCCAAGCATTTGCATAGTTCTATGTGAGACAGGAATGATTAATTGCCGAACGTCAATGAGGCTTCTTACTTAGACTAGCGAATTTTGCGGATGGATACCTGTATGGGGTATATGTATTATGTCTGAACCGCGCAACAAGCCGCAATTATGGGTATTTTGACTTGAAAATTTGAGGGTAGACTCGTTGGGCCTCCCGAATTCGCTGGATAGTTTTTGGTGTCTCGACGGCCTCAGGAAGAGGCGCCGAGAGTGACGCTGTAAGAGCCAAAACCCAGGTAGTAATGGGTCCTACGGCATACAGTTTTCAGGATGTACTCGTAGGATTGTCAGAAATTGCTGTACAGGTTTTGGTAGTACGACGGCGCCAGTCTTTGCCCGCAGTGGCGTCGCAAAATCCAAAAACGTTAGGTAATTTGGGGTAGATTACAGGTTTTATTATTTGAGATACGTGAGGCTAATGGTCAGCAGGCCCACTTATATTTATCTTACGTTATGCGTTAATGGTATTGGAGGCTGCAGTTGTCAACAACCAAAACATTTCGATTAATTGTAATACCTAGTTGAGGAGTCAAATGCAGAGCAAACTAATTATATTCAAGCAATTTATAGCTGTCCTTGCCATAAGATGACCATTCAGGGATGCCTTAGCTTACGATAAATTGAAATTGCAGATGAACTGCAGGTGAGTTGTTGATGGGCTTGGAGAATAAGTTTACAGTCTTAGTTGTGCATTGCGGCTTGGTTTTCTCAACGATTTGGGCTCCCCTTGCCCGAAACGGTAAGAAAAATATAAAGTTACTATGGAGTAAATCACTCGCGAAGAAATTGTGGAAACCCATTTCAAAGAAAAACGAAGTTATTGAAAAAATAGTCTGTTTCCATTAATACACACAAAAAAAAAACGCGAAAAACACTGTTATACCGGTTTCGGTGATCAAACCATCATCAGTAACAAACAGTAACTGTTACTGTTTGTTAGTAACAGTTACTGTTTGTTACTGACGATGGTTTGATCACCGAAACGGATAAAACAGTGTTTGTTCGCGTTTTTCGTGTATTAGTGGAAATAGACTTTTTTCAATTACGCTGTTTTTCTTTATAAAGTTGCTGTCATCTTTATGGTAGACAGCATTGTCTACAACGGTTTTAGTTACTGCTTCAGGCACTGGCACGGCCAGGGCCAAAATCTATGGCAGAAAGGCCACAGTAAACAACTGAAGCTGAAAACGGTAAATTTCTTTCTTCAAGCTCATTTAGGTAAACCTCTCATTCGAAATCTCTGGGAATCTGTATCTACAACTGTGCTGCCTCCACCAGGCACCGCTGCTAGCGCTGGTAGCAAAATTCTCTTGGCCTGGCCTCTGGAGCAGCCTGGTTTCATGCTTTTCTTATCTGTCGCTCCAAATAATTCGATTCTGATTTTCTTCCAGCAACGTTCCATTGAAGCAAGGGGATAAAGAAGCATTATTGAAGACGATTCAGGAGAAAGTTATACAGCCTGAAGGTCTGATTGGCAGTGATGGAAACGACAGAGGTGACGTATTTGTATGCTGAATTTGGATTACACATGCACCAATAAAATGGTTACCAGTGGATGCGTGGTGGGTCGCCAAGCCTGGTTTTAGCGTGTGGTTGCTAATAGCTGTCCTTTATTACAGACGACCCCCCGTCTCTCGAGTATGAGAAGACTCGCCGACGAGTGCATATGGGCGTGGAGGAAATGTGGTTCTTCTTCAGCAGCCAAATCAGAAACGCCCAGAAAAAAGCGCAAAACGTCTCCCCCCAGGTCTCATCCCAGTTGTCCAAAATTCTCGAAGAAGGAGTCGAACACAAAAGGTTTGTATTACTTGCATGCATAATATTACCAAACTATTTATTATGCTGACATGAGATTTGTTCACTTTGGGTTTTTGGGGTGCTAACTGTTTTGTGAACTGCCAGTGAGCTTGCACAACCGACGCCGTCTTGGAAACCGCTTGAACATCATGAGCACAGCGAACGGGTTTGGCAGGAACTATACAGAATGAGGAAGAGGAATGCGTCCAAAGCTAGAAATCAAACGATTTGATTGGCTATTGCTGATGAGAGATGCTGGGGGTACTCGTCAGAATGTGATAAGACGAGAAGTCTTCGGCTTACCACACTGATCTGGCGACTAGAAAACCGCCCACAGGTGGTCGGAACAGGGAACAGGACGACATAGATACTATCATGACTGGCTTTAGAGATGGCCGCAGCACAACATTTGGCAATGCTGTAATAGCTTCTTGGTTCTGGCCGCTCTCATAACCACTGCGTTCTTTTAGCTCCATGAATGAATCCCTCAGTTACGTTATTATTATATATTAAAATTAGATATAAGTAATGAAAACAACCGTCTTCTGAATATGCCTCATTTAAAAGAAAGGTACTGAACAACTGAAAGGAACAAACGAAATTACACGGAGAAAAAGAAGATGGAATATGAATTAATTATGGTTTGCTTGTAGTCTTCTACTTCTGGAACTTCTTCAATTTGCGACTGTCATTTTGGTTAATTATTCTCTGAATAATAAGTACCTACGCCTATGTATTCGGTTCGAAAAATTTTTTTTGAAACACCCCCTCAAATTTTTTTTCTTCTACGTTTCAAGGTGTGTAAATTTTCAAAAATGCAATGTCCATCCGCCATGTCATCGATATTTACCTTAATTTTTGGTCTAAAAAAAACCCCGTTCTTTTGCACACAGGCTCCATTTGGGCCCTAGTTGTTTCCCCTAACTCGGCAGTCCGATCGGAATGGGTGAAAATTTGGTGCAAAATTAGGTATTTTTTAGGTTTTAGTTTACTTGGGCTTGTGAGGTATAGTTTTCCGTGTTTTTTTAGGGCGAGGAGACCAAATATGAAGTTGATTTTGACCACTGAGTGAAGTATTGCGGTTCTAACGAAGTTTTAACGCTCAAAATTCAATATTTACGGGTCAAAAACCTGTGAAAATGGCTCTAATCACCAGAAATTTGTATAATAACACAGAAGGTAGTATCAAATTTGAATCAAGACAGTTCAATGTCATGTTCAATGATCGAAGATAATCTGTCAAAAATAGGAGTCTAATTCGTGTGTTTAGGGCCAAAATTGGTGAAAACTCAAACATAGCTATATTAACATTATTACGTATGAAATAAACAGTAAATGAACAGCCAACTTTTCTGATTCCAATACAATAGCTCTACTTAATAAACCCGTGTGACAAGGATTTTGCAGCGTTTTTCGATTTTTGATCACGAACATTCTTGGAATAATGTTCGTAATCACATCGACAGCACGTAATACTGTCTTCTAATGTGGAATGCGATCTCTCTGAGACAAATGTTATGATGTCTTTTTGGTTAGGAGCCTTCAACAACTTATCCTCGAACTCTTGAGAGATGAAAATGTATATAATATTCAATGATGAATGTCATAGAATATTCTACTATCGCTGTAGTTCGATGGTGGTTGGCACTGTAGGTACGTATCTTTAGTTTTGCAAGGGTCCATTCTTTCTATTCTTCCTGTTGAAGGTATCTACTGACCTACTGAGCCTAAATCATTTTCGGTAAAATGTTATGTACAAACCACTGACCTTGGTTTTGGTTTCCAAATAGTACGGGGAATCACACGAATCCATTTCTTCTTCTTCATCTTCTCTTCATCCTTGGGAAAACGAAACGAAGTCACATATTCTTTTGTACTTCCATAATTACTTTTGCACTCTGGCATGACACAATTTTCTTGCATTTTGTTATCATTAAAAACAATAACTTTTGTTAGCAATATTATTGTTGAAAATAATTTTTGTGGGAAGATGTATGGAAACCCGGAAATAAACAAACCTAGGCTTATTGGTGGGTGGTGTTGCGGCCAGCCTGAAGTGCGACTTAGCCAATTCTCTACTGCCACGGCCTTCTCTGAAGCCGCCGTGATACTATGCAGTCAGAGAAGAGTCAGGAAGTCCACTTTGAACGCCCAAGTGACTTTCTAGGGGTTTGCGAGCAGCTTTTTTGCCACAGCAAACAAACCTGTGGACTCTGCTAGGCTACCAAGGGGATTTACACCTTTGAGAGTAGTTGTTGGATCACTTAAACTGCATTTTGTACGTGATACCTTCCAAAAGTGTTTCCCTCCGTTAATTTTGTGGTTTGTTAGGCATGGACACATTTTACATGATCGTATGCTCCTTCACAGCATCAACGATGAGTAGAAAATCAGTCATCACCGAGTGCTCTTCCTTCTTAGCTCATATTGCTTAATAGTCAAACCGACCAACTGTATTTTCAATCCGTAGGCAGTTTTATCCACAAAGCTTCGAAGAATTCATTGACGATGCTGTCTTAACAGTGAGTTTACCATAAACATTTGCTTTCCCTCCTATACGGTCAACTTGATAGATCCTTCTATCGTGTAGTCTATAATATATCTTCGTTATTGTTGATTATGTACACAGACGAGCATAAGGAAACAGGGGAATGATTAAGAAACGTTCTTCTACCAATGGCTCTGCAACCATCGACCGATGGCCGATTTTCCCTGGTCGAAAGAATTCACCTTCTGTATGAGCCAATTTGCCAGCAAATATTCCTTGTATAAAGTGTATTTACGTCAGAGATACGATTCCACACTGGCAAGGTAGTCAGATGTGAGAAAATCTGTCGCTTCCTAACATTCGTGACGTCTGATTCATCTTTCAACCCATTTTGGTGGCTTAGTTCTAAATTAGTATGATGACGGTATTTTTAACAGCATTTGATTTGATAAAAATTATTTTAAAAATTTATTCGAACTTCTTCCACAAAAAAAATTTACAAATGTTTTCCAAAAATATATCTTTGATTACTGGTTAAGCAGTGCCTAACTTGCCTATCTTCACCTGCCTCCTGTGCTACTAACAGTATTTTTCACTAATTGGGGAAAAGGAAGAAAATTCAAGTAGATTTTTACAGCAATCGCAAGCGATTTATTAAAGTAGTAAACTACAATAACTATATTAATAATTTCGGGGGTAACGAAAGTTGTTCAAAATGGGTCAGACATAGCAGTTCACTGTGGATGGAGAAGCTATGCGTTTATATAACGGGGTCGACCACTGAGCCTTCCAAAGCCCATACTTGCCCTATAGTTAATTCCTAAATTCATGAAGCTTATAAGGTGCGTAGGTGCTAGAAGCTGTAACTCCTGAAGCACTGTCTCCAACCACCTCCTCCATTTAGGCCACTTATTCCACTACAACTCTACCTGGGTATTCGAAAGTTCATGAATGATTGATAATAATGAAGAAAAATCAAATTTTAACACTGTATTTATTTTTTTATTTTTTTTTAAAGCATTTCATGATTTTATGCCGTCTTATATGTATTTCAGGTCCTTGATCAGAGATGTCAACAGACTTGCGGAAGTGGACGGGTTTCACTCTTGGCGGTTGAAAGAGGCTGTGGCTCTGTCTGATCTTGTTCAACGGAGATTTTCGTATCTTCAAAACCCTTCGGATTGTGCCAGTGCGAGGAAATTGGTTTGCAAACTCAATAAGGTAGGTACCTAATTTGTTGATCCTACTGATGAACGTATTAACCTGGGCCTGTTCTATTTAATTAAAAAATCAACAACAATTTATCTTACCAGTTACAGCTCTGAACAGACATTTACATCTGACAGTTATTATTATAGATTGAAGCGTTTATCAATTCCAACTTATCAGTAAACAGCATGGATACTGTAGTAATTGATTATTTATCCGGCTGATGTTGGAGGCTATGGTTAACCCCAAAGCACCTCTCAGTTTCTGGGGGTTATGCTGCCAGCCAGTTTATGGAGACTTCACTATGTTCGACGCTGAGCTCTTGATCACTCTGCAAAAATCAACATAGTACCCAGTGCATAAAATCTGAGAGTTAACCACAACTTGGAAATAGGTCGAATACAATGATTCCTATCACCTAGGGCAGCGGTTCCAACCTTTTTTCACTGCCGTACCCCTTGAGATAAATTTATTTCAAATTGTACCCCCAAGAAAAAAAGTTGCAAGAACATTAATCATGGAAAGTAAATATTTACGCAAGAGTTTTATTTTTTTATTTTTTATTTGACAATAAAGTTATTGCTCCAAAATTAGGCCTATATATGTGTTTCTAGTAAACTTAGTAAATTCTAAATACCAATAACTGTAAAAAAATAATAACAAAGTAAATACAATGTTTCTTATCACGAAAACATAGGTACTAGAATTAGCAAATAAGTTTATCGAAAAAAAAAGAAATCAAAATTATTCTTAAAACAAGTCAAAACTGTTTTAGTGTGACCTTTGGGCCTGTTTTGTTAAAAATTTCCGTACAAACAGGCCTTCCGTACAAAAACCTCTACATTTCCGTGCAAAACGGATATATATCCGTACGGGTTGGCAACACTGCTGCGGGGGAGCTTCGGAGTGAAGGAAAATACTGACAGCGCTCCAAGCGGGATAGTGATGAGACAGGCCAAAGACCGACCGATAGCGTGAGCGGCAGAGAGCGAACTGACCTACGAGCGAGCGTGAGTCAGGCCATCGCAGCGTGAGTGAGACCAGGCGCAAAAACATGAAGTCCGCCATTACCAAATATTTTCGGTGTACCCCAACCAGGTCGTTGCGTACCCCCAAGGGGTACGCGTACCCCAGGTTGGGATCCTATGACCTAGGGGATTGCATTAATTTGCTCCTGCATAAGCGTCAGAGAAAAGGGAACCTTTGTCCATGTGAAACATCCCAAAGAATTCACAGTCACTCGAAGACCTCAGAAATTACAGCTTCTTCACCGTTGCTGCCGGTGGAAATCCCATTTGACAATATACTTTTTTTTTGGTTTATTATTTTCAATAATGAACCATTGGAATCGAGCATGAAAAAAAAAATTCTTACCCCCCCTCAAAATTTGATGGTTTACGTTTCAAGGTATGTAGAATCCAAAACTGCAATAAAAATATTTCTGTCTGTCCGCCGTACGCCGTACGCCGTACGGGCCACTTTTCTTAGTTACCATGAAAAAAAATTGATGAAATTCGGGTTATAGGTTCTGTTCGGCGTCTAGTTGGTCCTCGAAGCTCGACGTTACTGTGAGTCATCTCTAAGGGGTTCAAAATAGGGGTTGAAATTTTCAAAACGCCTATACCATTTTTTTACGTAAATATTTTTACGGTTTTAAATAGTTCTTGAACTTGCGAGTTTTTTAAGACCATCCGGAGCATCGTACGTCCAGCCGTTCGTTCACAGTAAGGCCCCGAAGTTTGCACCGACAGGCATTTTCGACTCCAGTGTGAATGAAATTGTATACAATTCAAACCATGATGGCCCTCCAAAAATGATGGCTCTTTTGGAGTTTGTTGGTAGGTAGTGAAACTTGAACAAACGTTGAAGTATTATTGATGGGTAAATTATTACTACGGTAAATCATTACTCAACGGTAAATTATTACACAACGGTTCATTATACCATCTACGTAGAAGGGGCTGGAGTTTGTTGGTAGGTACTTTTGCAACTTTTTTCACTCCTCATCAACAATTTCTTTTCAGAACTTCATTATGTGTGTTTCTTTTTGTTAGGTACTGTTTGTCATCGGCAGAATTATTTTAGCAACATTTAACTCGTGATTTAGGTAGGTACCTAGTAACGAGTACGGGGTTAGGTACTAACCTACGGAGGGTCTGCGATCTACATAATATGTATATAATAGAATAGTACATATCATATTATATAGACGGGTTATCTATACATAGAGCTGTGATCTGTAACAGAAGGGTATTCTATACAAAATAATAAACCGTTGTGCAGGGATTTGCAGCGTTTCAAATTAGAAATAGAAAAATGAATGGATGAACAGCGCAAATGAGAACAAAATCATAGAGCGGAGCTGACACACGTTTTTTGAGGTTAGGAAGCCTTGGATAAACTCACCAACCCTCTGTTTAAATTTTCAACTGCCCACCTGGGGTAAAATAAATTTAAACCAGTTTAGCCCCAACGGGGGGGGGGGGGGGGGATGAATAACTCCTCCATTGCTCTTACGGCTGGCTAAATCTTTCCTAACAGACAGATAATTCTGATCGATTAACTAGTCCTTAGGTGTTACTGCCTAGCACCTACTATAGTCAAGTCCTATAGTCACTACTATCATCAGGTTGCTGGGATCAATGAAATTCAATATATTAATGTAAGCCTGGTACGTGCGTGCCACTATAACTCTGCAACCCACACCCACAACACTATGGCGGTTATATTGTATTATAGCCCTCCATCCTTCCTCCACAAAGAAGGTTATGGTTTGGAACTGCAGGGGTTGGGTTCGAGATATGAGCACCCATGAAACGAATTTCTTGTTCCAGAATGTTTAAGAATGTTCCGGACGATTCTGGACCATTGAATGGACTTCCTGTTCCGGAACGTTTGAGAATGTTCTCCAGAAAGAATGTTGTGAACCATCAAAGGGAACTGAGAAGGGTATAATATGGGCGATTGCGAGATGCATGTATCAGTATACTTATGGAAGTCGATTAGAGTTGGTTAGAGGGTGACCGGAAAAAGTGATCAGCAAAAAGTTTTAAACGTTATAAGTGAAAATGATTTGCTTGAGGTAGTGAACAGTGTACCAAGTGGAATTTTAGTGACTTCCTGCTGCCCAGTAGGAAATTAGATAATGAATACCTACCCGTGCAACCTGCTTCAGCTAGTTCCTAATAGAGAAGCAACTTGATTATTTTGGTTATCTTATTTTAATATTTTTTTCTTTAAATGAATTATGAATTATTTGTACTGCCACCCATCACTCGAGTTCAAAACGTTCTCAGCCTGTCATGACATGTTGAGATGATTTACTCGTATATGACATGCCAATCGACGTCCACTGTGTCCCTTCCCAGTCAGTCATACATGTAACGAACGATGGTGAGGGCGCCTTGTGGATTTTGTTGGTATCGCCAGAATTTCGTGTTGTCCACCACATGCTTAAGAGATCCGCTAGGATCACTGCCATATATGTTATGTGGAGTGTAGATCTCCATTTTGAGTGATCTGGATGCTCACTGCCTCTTGAATCTCTATGAAGAAAAAGTAAATCTTCCTACCTCTCTGCCCGAAAATTTTCGTTATGGGGAGTACAGAACAGTTGGACTGGGTCATAATTATGGAAACACCTTGTTCTTTAGAGCTGGTGATTGCAACATGGATACTTTTACCTGCATATTTTTGTCATATCCAGGGAAGTTAAACTTCTAGTTTGATACTTGTCTTCTAGAGCTCTTAGTTCTCTGAAACAATGATGCATCATTTGACCTAGGAATGCATATGAGCAAATAGGGATAAATTCAGGTAGGTAATGATGGCAGTGGTATCAAACAGTATTTTATGGAAATGGAATAGAGGTATAAATAAGACTCCATAAATTACAAGCTATCACAAGGCTATTATGATTTCATCTTATTATTCTTACGGAATATAAGTTCTACCTGTGCCAAATGAAATTTTAATTTGCTTTGATTTATATTGTATTGATTCATTTCAACTGTCAGGGGTGTGGCTATGGTTGTCAACTCCACCATGCTGTTTACTGCATGATGGTGGCCTACGGGACTCAAAGGACGATGATACTGCAGTCAAAAGGTTGGCGGTACAACAAGGGCGGCTGGGAGACTGTCTTCAGGCCTGTCAGTGAAAGCTGCACAGAAGTCACTGAACCTGTACAGAGTTGGCCCGGTGAGTCCAGTTTAGATTCATGCATGTCACTCTTCAGAGGCCCTACCACTCGTCTGTCTGATTGTTGCCTGTTGGGTACATATTTATGTGGGTCCGACCAGGGAATTTATATAGAAATTAGGATAACAGGAACAAGAAATATGTAGTTAAGGGAATCGAACCAGCACCCTCTGGTTATACAGACTATCTTCTTTACCTGCTTAATTGCGTGGAACTGAGTCAAATGAATGTGTACAGTTGGTTTGTTGAAGGACGATAGGAAGTCTGTTACAGAGTTCATCATCTGAGTTGGAGCTTGTGTGTAAAATGACCGGACAGGACACCTGTCTTTTTCATAGGAACAATACATAAGGAGTTGATTGGGCGTACGTCCTGCTAAGATCAGCATCAATAGTGCCTCTAGAACCTCTACGACCGGTTGTCCAGAACCCACGAATAATACATAATGTAGGAACTTCTCCTGCCACCTGATGGGTTTTGTGAGCAGCTAAAGACGTTTGTTGAGATACTTTGTTTTGATCAAGGCTGTAGGGCTTTACCGCATGTTATAGTTGTATAGGTAGAAGTTGAGTTACAGTGAAACCGATAATTATTCAAAATAGTACAATTGTTTATTCTAATGTGTTTGGAATAGGCAATGAAAATTCGCCAGCGATCATGCTTGGGATCATTGACTCTGTCTCTCCAAGACCACCTTACCTCCCGTTGGCTGTTCCCAAAGACTTGGCTGACCGGATAGCCAAACTCCACGGCGATCCAGCCGTCTGGTGGGTCGGGCAGTTCCTCAAGTACCTCATGCGACCTCAGCCAAGTACTACCATCATGTTGAGGGATGCGGCCGTTAAATTCAAGTATGAACGACCGATTGTTGGGTAAGTAATATTCAGTTATATAAGGTAATGTAAGTTACATAAACTCTAGACTTGGGCTTGTTTGGTGTCTGCTTCATGTCCAAATACTGTCTACCTATCAAACTACTCCTATTTATTCTGATTTTAGTGCAAATTTGGTTCAATATCAAGGGGTGATGAAAAAATGTCTACAACCGCTTTTTATAGGGTCCATATCAGAAGAACAGACAAAGTTGGAACGGAAGCTGCTTTCCATCCAGTTGATGAGTACATGATGCACGTTGAAGAGTATTTCAAGCAAATTGAGCTGACTCAAAAAGTGACGAAGAAACGCATCTACCTCGCTTCCGATGATGTCAAAGTCTTCAAAGAAGTCGTATCCAAGTATGCCAATTTATCTTTATTTATCATGGTTTGATTTGTGGTATTGTAAACGTTTGTCAAGTAGGTAGGTTGATATCGAATTGTATTGAAACAGATGGTCATTGTCAGAGGGTAGACGATTTTAATGCACACACTTGATTTCATCATTGGAATCACAGAGTATTTATATGTTTAAGTGACCACTAGGTAATTTTGATGTGAACCCCTTCTTGGTCATTTTTGAAATTCTTGCGGTCACTGAACCTGAGTAGGATCTTCCACATATTCCCAAATGTTCACGTAATTTGGATGATTCGTTTGGTCATGAAAACAGACTTGGAACATTAACAGGTCCAAAAATCCAAAATAATCATCCTTCTTCAAATAAAATAATATCACGGTACAACAAACTCGATTTCATAAATAGGGACGTCATGATATTATGGATATTGGAAAATATATACCCTCCAAATAACCCTGTTGTAAACATTAACCTGCCAAAAAACCTCCTTAGCCGCAAAAAGGATTGATATCTATTTTGCCCGTCAAAGTAGCATGCATTAAAACCTATTGCTCCCTTCCCCAAACGCCTTGTTCCTCCCCTTTTCGTTGTTCATTTCTTCTCTGTTTGGCGGGGAATTTGACATTTCTTTCAACGCTGCTTGCAAGGAAGCATTTTGCTTGGAGAGAGACGGAGCAGAGCAGGGCCACTGTTGCACGGGGTCTACGTTGCACTGTTGTGAATCTGACACAGAAACTGTGTGACATTGTGGCGCGCTCTTGAGTTTCTAGTGGTTAGTTCTAGAAGTATAAAAATGAATGTATCTAACTCAACATCCGAATCCGACTCAGACCTCAAATTTAAGTGTTCCACCAACATATTACTTAACACAAAGTGAGCATTTAACTTCGTCAGACTGCTGTACTTGGACAGCTATGGCACACAGTTGGTTTCTCGTGCTTTCGTGCCCTGCCTTGCCCTGCGGTTACTGCGTGACGCAGCTCAATGTACGCCTTACCTTACTATGAACGAGCGGCTGGACGATTTTTTTTCGCGCTCAGTTGCAAAGGTCTATTATTATTATTATTGAAAATAATAACCAAAACCCCTCGATCCTGTGATTAGAACACAACAACAGATTGGATGATGAATAGAGTACAGCCGTTGGGCTATCTTTTCTACGAACTATGAACCTACTGTATTAAAATGCAATTCTTGTTGGGCTTGGCTCAGTTGTTACTGATATATATCATGTGAAGTGTATCAGTTTTAAAAAAATAATAAAATGAAACTTTGTGTTGGGTTACAAGAAGAATAAGCAAGCAGGACCTGCCAGTAGTAACTCGATACCAGTATTTGGTCAATTTGACAGAATTTCTCCAGTTTGTGGTCGTCCGAATGGTGATCTCTTATGCTATGTTTTCCATCAGTAGTGTATGACTAGCTCGGGGAAAGCCGTTCGGCACCCGGGCCCCAAAAACTGTTGCTCTCGGCACCCGACCTCAGTCAAAATTGAGTTTTGCTATCGGCACCCAAGTTGCGTTGGGCGTTGGGGGTATTACAAGAAAACTGACTTTCACCCTCGGCATCCGGATTGCGCTGGGCATCCGGCTTATCAGCACAAAATTGCCTTCCCACTTAGTATAGAAGAGTAAAATAGAGTAAATAGAGTAGGTACTAAATAAATTAGTCAAGTAAATAGAGTAAAATAACTACCTATGCCTACCTTTCGAGGGGCTGTGGAGATATCGTCGGCAGCTCTACGTTTGACTGCCTCCCTCAGTGTAACGTCCGAAATGTCACCCGTCGCTCCACGATTGTGGTTATGATCTTTGGTTCTTAAATAGCAAGTACACTTGAAATGCCTTTGTCCCGGACAAATCCACCTCAACTCACCACATTTCAGTTGTTTTTGGTACGTGAATCGGAACCCGTTAAGGAAAAAAACGTCGTGGCCACTTCTCAACCACCAGTCACACAAACATCTCCTGTGCCGTCCATCGTTTTAGTGAAACTGGCGAACTCAACGCATTGAAATGATAAGACCCGTTGATGTTTGTTTTGAATCTGCCTGGGTGCCGGAAGCCAAAGGTCACGCACGGGGTCTGTTCCACTTTCACTTACACCGGGTGCCCAGAGCAAACGAGGTGCCGAGGGCAACCAGGACTACGAGTGCTGTTTTGAGAGGCCGGGTGCCCAACGGCTGTACCCCGACTAGCTACCTAGTCTAAGGAAGACATTATCTTCGGTCGGTATATATATTGGAAAGTGTTGAGGGCGTCACCATTTTAACCTGACCCTTCAGGTTTTTGCGATGGGACCCCCCGCCGAAAAGCGACAGGAAAAAGTGAGACCAAATAGTGAGACAAAAGTAGCGCGTATTTTATAAAGGCCCCGGATCAGCTGAGTGGCTCCTAAAGCTAATTTATATGCTATCGAAGCTGTAATTTGGTATGTGGGCTCCTTAGGACTTTAACTTGACACTGCCCAGGCCCCGGATCAGCTGAGTGGCTCCTAAAGCTAATTTCTATGCTATTCACTCTACGAAGCTGTAATTTGGTATGTGGGCACCTTAGGACTTTAACTTGACACTGCCCAGGCCCCGGATCAGCTGAGTGGCTCCTAAAGCTAATTTCTATGCTATTCACTCTACGAAGCTGTAATTTGGTATGTGGGCTCCTTAGGACTTTAATTTGACACTGCCCAGGCCCCGGATCAGCTGGGTGGCTCCTAAAGCTAATTTCTATGCTATTCACTCTACGAAGCTGTAATTTGGTATGTGGGCACCTTAGGACTTTAACTTGACACTGCCCAGGCCCCGGATCAGCTGAGTGGCTCCTAAAGCTAATTTATATGCTATTCACTCTACGAAGCTGTAATTTGGTATGTGGCTCCTTAGGACTTTAACTTGACACTGCCCAGGCCCCGGATCAGCTGAGTGGCTCCTAAAGCTAATTTCTATGCTATTCACTGTATGAAGCTGTAATTTGGTAGGTAGTGTCCATTTGGTGGTAGCGTAGAGTCTTGTGCGAACTCTTCAAGATTACACGCAGTGGCTTTTCAATCGATATGAACCTCCAGTTCATGCTGTAAGAACTGATGACACCTCGTCTTAAAAGGAGAATTTCTCTTCCTTCTTTCAAGAGAAGAACTCAATCTTACAATCAAGATGAAAATGAAGAGTTAGTTTCATCCAAGAAAAGAAATATGGAATACGCTTAATAATTTATTGGTGTTATAATTAACAATTTATCTTTGCAACTCTTCAATAAAGATACTATTTTTTTCCTATGAAAAATGTTAATTGACTGTAATACGATAGTACTCAATGACCCGAAAAGTTTGGGACCGCTAAATTTAGGTACCGCGTGGACTTTGGAAGTTCCATTTAAGGTTTTTAAGGTTTATTAAGGTTTTTCCACTAAAATAAGTTATGTAGTTTTTCGAATCGATATTGTCAATATGACAAGTGAAGATCAATGTTATTTTGTATAGAATACCCTCCTGTTACAGATCACAGCTCTATGTATAGATAACCCTTCTATATAATATGATATGTACTATTCTATTATATACATATTATGTAGATTGCAGACCCTCCGTAGGTTAGTACCTAACCCCGTACTCGTTACTAGGTACCTACCTAAATCACGAGTTGAATGTTGCTAAAATAATTCTGCCGATGACAAACAGTACCTAACAAAAAGTATAAGTTATAAGTTATGACCCGAAAAGTTTGGGACCGCTAAATTTAGGTACCGCGTGGACTTTGGAAGTTCCATTTAAGGTTTTTAAGGTTTAAGGTTTTTCCACTAAAATAAGTTATTAGTGCTAAAATAATTCTGCCGATGACAAACAGTACCTAACAAAAAGAAACACACATAATGAAGTTCTGAAAAGAAATTGTTGATGAGGAGTGAAAAAAGTTGCAAAAGTACCTACCAACAAACTCCAGCCCCTTCTACGTAGATGGTATAATGAACCGTTGTGTAATAATTTACCGTTGAGTAATGATTTACCGTAGTAATAATTTACCCATCAATAATACTTCAACGTTTGTTCAAGTTTCACTACCTACCAACAAACTCCAAAAGAGCCATCATTTTTCAAATTAAATAATATCACAGAACAACCAACTCGACTTCATACTCCGCCAATATAATCAGGTGATCCCTACCAATGATTGGCCGTATTCACAAATTCCTATTGTGGGCGCGTCTCTGGTTACGAGATTTGGTTTGAATTGTATACCATTTCATTCACACTGGAGTCGAAAATGCCTGTCGGTGCAAACTTCGGGGCCTTACTGTGAACGAACGGCTGGACGTACGATGCTCCGGATGGGCTTAAAAAACTCGCAAGTTCAAGAACTATTTAAAACCGTAAAAATATTTACGTAAAAAAATGGTATAGGCGTTTTGAAAATTTCAACCCCTATTTTGAACCCCTTAGAGATGACTCACAGTAACGTCGAGCTTCGAGGACCAACTAGACGCCGAACGGAACCTATAACCCGAATTTCATCAATTTTTTTTCATGGTAACTAAGAAAAGTGGCCCGTACGGCGTACGGCGTACGGCCTACGGCGTACGGTGTACGGCGTACGGCGGACAGACAGAAATATTTTTATTGCAGTTTTGAATTCTACATACCTTGAAACGTAAACCATCAAATTTTGAGGGGGGGTAAGAATTATTGATGGGTAAATTATTACTGCGGTAAATCATTACTCAACGGTAAATTATTACACAACGGTTCATTATACCATCTACGTAGAAGGGGCTGGAGTTTGTTGGTTGGTACTTTTGCAACTTTTTTCACTCCTCATCAACAATTTCTTTTCAGAACTTCATTATGTGTGTTTCTTTTTGTTAGGTACTGTTTGTCATCGGCAGAATTATTTTAGCAACATTTAACTCGTGATTTAGGTAGGTACCTAGTAACGAGTACGGGGTTAGGTACTAACCTACGGAGGGTCTGCGATCTAAATAATTATGCATAGTACATATCATAATATATAGACGGGTTATCTATACATAGAGCTGTGATCTGTAACAGAAGGGTATTCTATACAAAATAATAAACCGTTGTGCAGGTTTATTATTTTCAATAATGAACCATTGGAATCGAGCATGAAAAAAAAAATTCTTACCCCCCCTCAAAATTTGATGGTTTACGTTTCAAGGTATGTAGAATCCAAAACTGCAATAAAAATATTTCTGTCTGTCCGCCGTACGCCGTACGCCGTACGGGCCACTTTTCTTAGTTACCATGAAAAAAAAATTGATGAAATTCGGGTTATAGGTTCCGTTCGGCGTCTAGTTGGTCCTCGAAGCTCGACGTTACTGTGAGTCATCTCTAAGGGGTTCAAAATAGGGGTTGAAATTTTCAAAACGCCTATACCATTTTTTTACGTAAATATTTTTACGGTTTTAAATAGTTCTTGAACTTGCGAGTTTTTTAAGCCCATCCGGAGCATCGTACGTCCAGCCGTTCGTTCACAGTAAGGCCCCGAAGTTTGCACCGACAGGCATTTTCGACTCCAGTGTGAATGAAATTGTATACAATTCAAACCAAATCTCGTAACCAGAGACGCGCCCACAATAGGAATTTGTGAATACGGCCAATCATTGGTAGGGATCACCTGATTATATTGGCGGAGTATAGAGGTGTGCCGATACCGCCGGATCGGGAATGTGGAACCTAGTCTCACGATGGAACTGTTCCGGAACTGTTCCAGGCCGCTTCACTTACCGGTCCTACCGATCCGAAGACTGGCTGGTGAAGGGTGCCAGCTCCAGTGCTCCACCTTCTCGATCCAGTTCCACCTTCCCGATCCAGACTCGTTCAAATTGTTCTCGATCCTCTAACTAACCATACCGCCCTATCGGTCCTCGGAACTGGATCCCTTACCGATCTCCGACTCGAGCGCTTTGTCGATCCTTAGCGATCATATTCCGAAAACATTTCCCTCGCCATTATTATTTAAATTGAATTCATTATTATTCCTCACATAATTTATTATATCCAACCTTTATTTTTTGAGAATGCATACGACATGTACCTAACCTTTAACGCAATTAAAAATTTTGGTACCAAAATTTTTAATGAAGTAAGTAATATAATGTACCTAGGTGCTTACCTTTAAAAAGTAAAAACGAAAACGGCCTTGTTTGGCATTTGGTACATATTTACACCCTTCTCTTAAATGGCTCCAGGGATTTTGATTGAATTTACCAGACTTCCCTTTGCTCCTTACTATGAAAGTGATGCCTAATACTCTTTTTCCCCTTAAGTATTTTAAGCAGGTTGAAATCCCTACATATTGGGTTCCTTCATTGGTCAAAACTAGTAAACAGATTCCATAAAATGTAAAAGACATCAGAAATAATTAGAAATAAAACTGAGGAACCCAGAAAGCAAACTGAAAAAAAAAGACAAGCTGCCTCCTCTTTCTCCCTCCTCCTTTGACCCGAGTCCGAATTTGAGCGTCTTTTCAGGATTTAGGGTTCATTCGACTTTGGACTTCTCGGACTTCTTTATTTACGAATAATCCTGGAAATACCCAACTGGGTAAATACCCAATGAAAGAAGTCCGAAAAGTCCTAAGTCGAATGAACCCTAGGCAGGAGCAGGAGAAGAGCGTTAGCAAGAGGAGATTGATGCGGTGGGGAGAGGGGTGGAATACCTTGTTCTAGCCCCCCCCCGCCGGATCGGTAAGCGGAACAGGACCGGTAATTTGGAACTGTTCCAGTCGTGGAGCTGGAACAGCGGGGAACGGTTCCGATAAAGATCGGTATCGTCACACCTCTAGCGGAGTATGAAGTCGAGTTGGTTGTTCTGTGATATTATTTAATTTGAAAAATGATGGCTCTTTTGGAGTTTGTTGGTAGGTAGTGAAACTTGAACAAACGTTGAAGTATTATTGATGGGTAAATTATTACTACGGTAAATCATTACTCAACGGTAAATTATTACACAACGGTTCATTATACCATCTACGTAGAAGGGGCTGGAGTTTGTTGGTAGGTACTTTTGCAACTTTTTTCACTCCTCATCAACAATTTCTTTTCAGAACTTCATTATGTGTGTTTCTTTTTGTTAGGTACTGCTTGTCATCGGCAGAATTATTTTAGCAACATTTAACTCGTGATTTAGGTAGGTACCTAGTAACGAGTACGGGGTTAGGTACTAACCTACGGAGGGTCTGCGATCTACATAATATGTATATAATAGTACATATCATATTATATAGACGGGTTATCTATACATAGAGCTGTGATCTGTAACAGAAGGGTATTCTATACAAAATAATAAACCGTTAATTTTTTATCCATTAAAAAATTATTTGCACATGGGTACACCGGTAAGAAACAGCATTTACACATGGGTACACCGATCTTAAATAATACAGCGAGGGGAACAAAAACCTGAAGGGTCAGGTACACCACATTTTAGCCGTCAGGCTTTAAGCGGAAGTCATCCAGGGGTGCAGGGGGCGAAGCCCCCGCCGAGGCGCCCAGCGCCGAGTTTTATTTGAATATACCGTCGCCACTGGTATCATCATGACCGTTGTATCACCTTTCTGGGCACAGGCGAGGCTCCTTGTCCACAGACCTACTAGGTAATATTTGTATTGTTACAGTAGAAGGTAAGGGTCTTAGTTTTTCTCAATGTGTAATATATCAGATACGATAATTCATCAAATTATGCACTTTTATTACATCTATACACATTTCTCAGCTAAGCCATCCTGAGCGGGCTCTTGGCTCATTCCTGACTCTTTGTTTTATTTGGGAAAAATATCCTGTTCTTGGTGTCTTCTATTTTGTTTAGAGTGCTGTAAATTCCTTTGTTCACTGTAATGTCGTCCCCTCGATTCATTTTGTTCCTGTTTTTCGCGCGGCTCACGGAAATCTCACCTCCGCAGTGCGGGCAGTAGAAGTCTAACACGTATTTTGTTACGTTTGTTATGACGAATTTGCGCTCGTGAGCTATGACGTTCTTGATCCGCCCATCCATTTCAAACTGATGAGTTCCACCTTCGTCCTGTGTGCTGCTTCGAGAGTTGGACTTTGGCAAACTCTCAGAAAAGATCCCATCTCTGAAGATATGCCCTATTTTCATTTTTCCATTGAGAATGTTATGACCGGATTGAGGCTTGGGAATCGCGCCATCCTGCAAGTACAAGTTCTCCATCAGGTCGGGCGGCCGGGCTTCGTGGTAACTTGGAAACCTCTGAGGGCTCACCATCTGTCCGTATGGCATCACGTACGAATTTGGGTAAGGAATCGGCGGAGCCCATAACATAGGTGACTCCCCGTACCAGTTCCTGTTGACTCCGCTGAACCCTTTCTTGACTACAAGTGGCCCTTCATTGATATAGTTTTTCGAATTTTCAACGTCTTTTCCATTCTTGGTCTCTTCGCCCTGATTGGCCAAACTCTCTTTAAGTTTGACGTACGGGCTTTTGGTTTTTGGCTGATTCATATGTTCATTTTTATGGTTTCCTGTCGACGGCCGTGGTTCCCCACCATTGCCGACATTCTCCTTCTTTGGCTCACCGACTTTCTTTGCAAATGGCCGACTCAAAATGTTGTTCATTATTGAGTCTCTGTCCGTCTTTTGGTACATAGACGCCAACAAAGATGGGATTATAAATTTTGGATTTCTCCTGACTTCATGATTGAAAGCCATACTGTCCAACAACAAAGGCAGTGCGTCGTCTGTTGGCTCTGTCAGACTCACAAAGAGTATGAAAAAATACCTAAAACATAAAATATAACAACCATGGTGAAGGGTGTGGTGGCTGTCTGAGTACAAATAACATGGAGGACTATTGCCTATGCTTTCAACTGGCGATGGGTATCGATAGCCAAAACATCGACCTTTGATTTTGCTACCTATTAGAGCCAATGATTTTGCTGCACAAACGTAAGGAAAACGCTGCAAGGAGGTGTGGCATGTGAAACTACTAAAATCAAAAAAGGAGGGATTTAGGTGGTGGTGATCCGCTGTACATGGCTGCTTTAGATTGCTTCTTAGGCTAGTCTTGGCCCTTTGCAATCATTCTTGCTTTTTGCTTCGTTCGTAGCAACTCGGAGCGCTGGCGCATTTTTCTTTTAAGAGTGCAGCGGGGGCCTTGCCCCCTCCGGCGTTAGCCACGCCAATGGGGTGTGCCCAGGATGGCCCACCTGGAGGTGTCGGGTTTTCTGGGGATGGCTGTGGATTTTTAGGGGCAAGGCTTGTACATACCGACAGGTTGGGGCATGTCACGTTTTTCTGCAGTCTCACGCTATGGCGTAGGTACTCTTCCCCGTTCCCCAACTTGGGGTCTTCCCATCATAGCCATTTTCGAGACTTCATGTTTGGATGCTAGAGGTATGTACAATGGCGGCAAAGGTGGGCCTTTATTTAATTTCCTTTCCGATTTCATTTTGTGGCTTACAGGCTAAGACTATTTTTACATATTTACGGGTGGCTAAAACTATGTACAGTATTTACAGGCGGCGGAGTACTTTTATTTATTTTCCTCTCCGGGTTATGGGCTTAAGGGCTAGAAGTTTATAGGTACACTATAATAAAATACACACATTCAATTCCCAGAGGATCCCTCCAAATCAACAAAACGCTGCAAATTATTACACAAAGGTTTATTATATACCTGTATAGATGTCCCTTCTCACAGGAAAGCCCCAAATTGAGTAAATGTCACCAGAGTTCAAGTATCCGAATCGCCAAAATCAATATCCAAAATCCTTTAGGTCATTTTAAAAACGTCATAAAACATTCAGTTGCAACTTTTCGAACTACGGCTTTTTGAAGACTCCGACCTTTATTTTTCACCCCTTAGAGATGACTGACAGTAACCCAAGCTTCGTGGACAAAATTAAAATTGACCCACGTAGGATCTACAAACCAAATTTCATTAATTTTGTTTTATGGTAACTAAGGAAAGTGCCAGGTACGGCATGGCGTATGGTCAGATTTTATTTTTTTTTCTCAAGCATGATGCCCTCTTAATAGCTTTTATCAAAATTACTGTTTTGTTCCAAGAAGAAGCAAATTTACAGCGATCTTGGAGTTGATTTGGTAGTTACATCAATATTATAAACTAGTTATGCTATCATCGCCAT
This sequence comes from Leptopterna dolabrata, assembly GCA_954871275.1. NCBI lineage: Eukaryota > Metazoa > Arthropoda > Insecta > Hemiptera > Miridae > Leptopterna > Leptopterna dolabrata. The sequence goes on from OX940980.1 coordinate 34,027,355, forward strand.
CCCTTCAAAATGTGCTCTAACAGCTGTTAGGGCTGAATTAACCCGAATCAATCGGTGGCATTGAAGACTTCCCTTGATGAATAACCAGTAGCAAAGAGTCCACTAGCGCCTCGCCAGGCGACGCTGGCTGAACGGATGTGTGGAAAGCGTCAGCTAATAGTAACAGCCCTCCATGTTACGTATACTCAGGATGGCAGTCCCAGACCTAAAGCATCTCAATAGTTTGTGATGTGAAATACTCACCCAATCAGCATTGACAGATCCCGAAATTGCCGGGGCAGCATTGTTGTTTCTGCTTTCACCCTCTTTTCTGTAAAAAAAAAACAAAAACAAAAAAAAACAATAAATTTCAACTCCTATTGTGTACTGGCAGCAAAATAGTAATTATTGGTCTTGACAGTGGAAGCCAGAGAAATCCCTAAAAATTCTTAGAGAATACCTGGACAACTCCAAATATTTGGCGTAACTTGAGAGCGCCTGTAGGGCAAAGTTTTCGAGAGTGGAAGCAGTCGAAATGAATCATCAAAACTTATAACCTGTTAGTAAGTGCCCGGCGTTATAGAAGGATTGTGCTGCCTTTGGCTGCTTCAAACAACCGTACAGACTTTCTCTTTTTGAAAGCCGGCTTGTAACAAAGCATTTAGCTAAACTCTGAAAGGATTATTCGAAAAAAAAGTGGAAGAGGAAAACACGCAAAAATTCTGCGAGAAACAAAAGTTTCGAACACGTGGGAATAAAAGCAAGAAACGATTTGTTAATTAAAAAAAAAAAAAAAAAAAAAGAATCTTCGGATCTTGTGAAATCTAGATTTGAATGTTATAAAATTACGAATCTCATAGAGAAGAGATACAAAGCTTTACGGAAGAAAGAAGCAGAATTTATTCGATGATAGTAGAGGAAGAATTGGACTGGGACGTTTTCCCAAATTTCGGTTGAGTAGAACAGGTGTTACAGCCCTGGAAACTGGAAGAATTTATGCTGATTTTCGGCTTCCAAATAGTTTGAGTTTGAGTTATATATAATTTTAAAAAAGCCCTATAAATCAATTTCCGTATTATAACATTTCGAGAAGATGGATTGAATACTAAGAGCAGCAGGTTAAATAACCCTGGCATAGGTTCGTTCGTAATTGCTTTAGCTGATGGTTAGCAGACTCAAGAAAACCGTAAGAAACCACCCGTGATCCAATGCCATTTCAGTAAGCGTTTGAGGAGGGTTTGGCAGTGGTTGGGAATCGGCAAGGCAGTGCGCTGCCTGTTCTCGTCCGTCCGATTTTCTGTGTACTGGAATGAGGATCAGAAAACTGGCTTTGGGTAGTCAGGAAAACGCTACAAACTGCCGGTCATACTGTGCAGTGCCCTACGGAGTTAGAAATGAGGCCGAGAATCACTTCAGATGGTCGTTTCTAATGATCAGATAACCACCGTATGATTAGTGCAAACAAACAGCAAACCTAATGTCGGGATCAGGATGGAATACAGAGTAGCTGGGAGAGGCGTAAGGGTACCCTTAATCGTTAAGAGCAAGAGCCCACTAGCTTCTCGATGAGTAAATACCGTGGTTTGTTGGTTTTCTAGTGAATATTAATGTATTAATTCTGCCCCTAAGCCAGGACTTTGTGGTAGTGTTGAAGGTTTACATTCAGCATTCGCTGTTGTCAATGAGGAACGACGGACGTCCATTTATTATTTTATTATTTTTATTATTTATTTATTAATTTTATTATTTTTATTATTTCAAGTTGTATGTCTGACGGATAGCTTTCCAAAAACTTGCTAGCTTTAAATGATGGGTCGGAAATCAACGGAAGTGGGTGAAAAAGGGGAAGGGAAAACGCTGCGAAGTCCTTGTCGAATGGGTTTATTATTCTATTAGACATACCTACAGAAATGCTGGAAATACATTATTGTTTCTTTAATGCAGTTATTTAAATAGCTATTGTTGATGGTTTCCACAAATTTTAGCCCCAAGAAACACGATATTAGCTCCTATTTACGACAAATTATCTTTGATCATTGACAGTGCCATTTAATTGCCTTGATTCACCTGTTGAAACTACTTCTGTGTTATTATACAAGTTTGTGGTGATTTAAAACAATTTCCTATGTTTTGGCTCATACAAAATGAATTTTGGGAGCTGAACCTCCGTTACAACCTCAATTCTTCACTCTGTTCAAAATCAACTTCATATTCGGTCTTATCGTCCCCAAAAACACGGAAAACGATACCTCAAAAGCTCATGTTCACTAAAACCTCTAAAAAACCTCGAAAACCCCTATTTGGTCACCCATTTTTCACCCGTAATACCCCTGGGTGTTTTTTGATCGGGTTGCACAGCTAGGCTCCAAATGTGTTCTCAAATGGGGACCCAAACTGTATGTGGGAGAATGACGATTGCAGACCAAATTTTAACATAAATTTAAGAGGTTGAAACTTATAACCTCGATTTTCCACTCTTTGGTCAGAATCGACTTCATATTCGGTCTCCTCGTCCTAAAAAATATGGAAACGATACCTCACAACCTCATGTTGCTAAAAACATCAAAAAACCCCAGGTACTTCTTCATTATCATCTGGTATACACCAAAAAAAATTCTCAAATTTTGATTAAATTATTTAATAACGTTTCTCAACAACAATTACCATTATCTCAAATACATCGATTGTTCTGTCAGACAAGACGGTGGGTGTACAAGAAGTTTAGTTCCCATTCCGCGGCTCGCATTGTCAAGCGATCTGGATGCTCGCTAGCGCTCGCATCTCAAAAAAGATAAACAATCCCAGAAACTATCCCGTGAATGAGCAGGTTGTTTGGGACTTCTGAATAGATGGTACAAGTATGCAATAGTTGTGTTTTGTTGTTGAGAAACGTTATTAAATAATTTAATCAAAATTTGAGAATTTTTTTTGGTGTATACCAGATAATGAAGAAGTACCAAACCCCATTTTTACCCCCATTTTTCACCCATAACACCCTTGGATATATTCCGATCGGGCTGCAAAGTTTCGGGACACAACTGGGGCCCAAAAGGAGCGTTTGTGCGGAAGATCGAATTGTTTAGACCGAAATTGAAGTAGATATGCATGACACGGTGGACGGCCATTGCATTTTTGGAATCTACGCACCTTGAAACGTAAAAGAAAAAATGTTGAGGGGGCGTTATAAACATTTTTTGCTGAACGATTTCATAGGTGTATTATTCACAGAATAATAAACCAAAAGCGGGTGACGTCATTTAGTATGTATTGCCTCTGGCTTCCACTCGTGAGACCCGAGTGAGAGGGATACCGACCCATGTCCATTCCTCATTTGGTGGTTCACCAATAATCAAAGGCCATCGGTAGTTGTTGAAGAACATAGTATTTCTTGGACATTCCTTCGTGTGCTGTTTGGATGTTAATTTGAGCTAGCCTATGGGTCTGTCACGCGTGACATAATTCATAAATCCCATTCAGGCTAAGCTAAGAGCAGTGTGTGTCGAGCAGACCTGTGATCTAAATAGCACCAGGTAGGTGCAACAAGGTGTTGAGGGTTTTGGGGGTAAAGTTTCAAAACAACTTACTTCAAGTAGGTAACTACACGATGTCCCTCCGAACATAGACGTGCGTCAAATCACATATACCTTTCTACAAGTCATTCTCCAATTCTTCTTTCCTTGTTACCCAATTGAAAACTTCTAAATTTGGATGCCTTTGACATTCAATTACCATAAAACTGTTCCTACAAATCCAAAACATTTGTTTGTTCTTATAAATGTTGTGAATAACTACTTTTTAGTTTCCTTAGGAACAGGAGAGATGGGTTATAGATTCAGTAACATATGCAGTAACCAGCAATAATTATTACAGAACAACTAAAATGAAACCTCCATTAGTGGACACCCCTCAAGTAGTGGACTCCTCCCAATAGTGGACAGATTGTGTGGTCCTAGTAGAATTCCTTGTAAATTAATGAATTTTCTCCCTCTGAATTGTTGACGACAGTCGAAAGTGGTTTATTCGTTTCATCAGGTGGTCGTTGAGTACAAGGTTCTAACAGAGTTCTTTTTGACATGTCTACCTAGCTTCTGTAGTCTACCTAGCTTCAGTCGTGTAAATATTCATTTCCAAATTTTCCTACTCACATTCGTTTTGAGAATTGCTTGAATGGTGGAACCAAAATCTTGAAATTTTGATGAGCAGTTATCTTGTATCCACAAAGAACACTTTTGGTACTGATTTTATAATCAGCTTCCTCTACTCTACGAATTTGAAAAAGTTGAAAAGTTGAGGGGAAAGTTGCTTCATGGACGAAGAAAACTACGTAAAAGAAAATAGTGATTCACAGAAGCCTACGTCACACGGCTATTTAACTCTTTAATCTGGCCATCTCCCATCTGCTGCCACCAGCCAGCCAATCAGAACCCATGTCCGTACAGTGTCACAGGCAACAGCAGGGCTCCTCTTTTTTAAAATCTGAAAGTTTGAAAGTATCTCGAAATATGAAGGAGGCATATTTTCCCAATTCAGTGCAATATTTGGTGAAACTGTCCCTGTGACGATTATTATCTTTTATTTATGTGTGCCTCATTGATTTCGCCTATCTTTGATATCGTTAAGTAAGGGCTGCTTCCCCTGTACTGAAGAAGTGGCTTTGGGAGCCGCCATGGTGGGTTGGGTCCGGACCTAGCCGGGGACTCTTCCGTCTCGGCCATTCGGTTGGTGCGTGTGTGAGCCAGTTGCACGCTACAAACACTTTGGCTGCATGCATAATTTTTTACAATTACTTTATTATTTTGGCTTTCACCTTATATTACCTCATACTACATCCTAGAATTTACTGCTGACTGGCCTTGTTGTTTTCTGTTATAGATCTTTGTCAAGGCAATTTTTAATTTCGACATTAGTTAGGTTTATTATGCATTTTATATGCATAATAAACATGCATTTTTTTATTTTTTTTTTTGACAATTGTCCAAGCACTGTGTGTACGTATGACAAATAAATTGTCTGATTGATTCAGTCCTATCTCACATCATAAACTGTTGAGAAAAAATGCAAACAGAATTCATGCTAATTGCCCATTGTGAATCAAAATGAAAGGATCAAATCTTATTAATCTTGACAGATAGCTACGGGTCGTGTGAGTCCTGTATTGGTGCCTGCCCAGTCGAACTAGAGAGAAATAAGCTGTACAGCTGTGGCCCACTGTATTTCATATTTCAGTTGATAAACACCGTCATATTACTTCGTATCTTGTGTGACTTAGCATTGTTGGTTTTCAGGTATCCAGAATATGAGGTCGTGGGGGATCCTGAGATAGCTAAGAGTGCCGCAGTGTCAACTAGATACTCCGGTGGTTCGCTCAACGGCATCATCATGGACATCTACTTCTTGGCACAGTCTGATTACCTTGTCTGCACGTTTTCTTCACAAGTAAGAAGACCAGTGGGTGTAACTAACAGTGGTTTTAGGGTTTTCTCTTATTTAATATGCGGAAAACACCAATAACTTCGGGTATGAATCCATTTTCAAAGAACGAAGTAGCATCAAATTACTCCCAACTTCATCAAGGAGCCTACTTTCAGCATACTAGAAAAAAAACCGTAAAGTTTGGTACAAACACAAATATTTCCACCAGTTTGTAGGGGTTGAGGTAAGCCCATGAGCAGTGGCTACGATTCATGAGATTGTTATTAAATGCATTAATTATATTTCGTTAGGTAGAGATTTGTTAATAACTGGCAGCAGCTCTTTTCTGCGTTTAGAGCAACAAAAGAGAACCATCCCTACCTAATATAATCATAATCAACCTTTCCCATCAGGTAGGTTGATTTTGGTGAATAATACACACCTATGTATTCGGTCAGCAAAAAATTTTTATAACACCTCCTCAAAATTTTTATAACACCCCCTCAAAATTTTTTCTTTTCCGTTTCAAGGTGCGTAGATTCCAAAAATGCAATGTCCGTACGCCGTATCGCGTGTACCGGCTTCATTTTCGGTCTAAAAAATTCGTTCTTTCGCACACATGCTCCATTTGGGCCCTAGTTGTGTCCCGAAACTTTGCAGCCCGATCGGAATATACCCAGGGGTGTTATTAGTGAAAATGTGTATAAAAATAGTTACTTTTTGTGTTTTAGTAACACGTTAGTAACATGAGCTTTCGTGGTATCGTTTTCCATGTTTTTGGGACGAGAAGACCGAATATGAAGTCGATTTTGACCACATTGGAAAATTGAGGTTCTACCAGATGTTCAGCTCTCAAAATTGATTTTTGATGAGTCAAAAACCTGGGAAATCGTCTGAAATCACCATCAATTTGTAGAATAACACTAGAAAAAGTTTCAACACGTGGATCAAGACGATTAAATGGTGCTATCAATGATCAAAGATAATTTGAAAAAAAAAGAGCGTAAGTACCTAATTTGTGTTTTGGGGGCCAAAATTGGTGGGAAAGAAACAATAAATAAACAGCCAACATTTCTGTAGGTACCTATGCCCAATAGAATAATAAACCCATGTGACAAGGTCTTTGCAGCGTTTTTCAATTATTTCTGAGAGGAAGACCCCCCCAACTACCCACCAAATTTGAGCATACTGACACCTCTTGTTCATGTGGGGCGAACTGTACCTTGGATTTTGTTTGCACATGCACCAGTAAGTGACCATCTAGGAGCCACGCCCCAACTACCGACTGAATTTCAGATCCGGCCATTGGCCACACCAATGATCCAGTCGTACTGCAATTCGTAGGGGATCGTCTGGGGCACTACCCTCATAATCCTGGAAATTCTCAGCAGTATCGGATTTAAATTGAGGCGTGACGCAAAGGTTTGCAGATAGCCTCCTTACCAAATACCTATGTTTAGAAAGCTCTAAAACGTAAAGCTTTAGCAAAAATTTTGATTTTGGGGACGGAAATGTTCCCTGTTAAAGGGAAAACAAAGCTCCTATCCGCTATCTTTGTAGACTTTGAAGCAAATTCATTATTTTACATTCTCTTCTTTACTAGGTTTGCCGTGTGGCTTACGAGATAATGCAATCATTGCATCCAGATTACGCTTCGAGGTTCAGATCGTTAGACGATATTTACTACTATGGAGGACAAGCTTTGCACAAGTGAGTTCACCCAACACTGATGCTGTATAATATTATATAATAGTGGTGATTTTATATAATATTTTAAAACAATAACAAACATTCAATTTAGAATTTTTTGTGTGTTTTCGAACGAGAAATTTTGATTGTCAGGACTCTTCCAATCATTTATAGTCAATCACTAGACGTGTGGTTGGACTGGAGTTGCTTCGAATACTGTATCCCACCTTACCTTAGATGGGTGCTGGAGGTGTCACATCCCCATGAGCCTGGCGCTGGAGGTGTCACATCCCCATGAGCCTGGCGCCGGAGGTGTCACATCCCCATGAGCCTGGTGCTGGAGGTGTCACATCCCCATGAGCCTGGTGCTGGAGGTGTCACACCCTCCTGAGCCTGGTGCTGGAGGTGTCACACCCTCTTGAGCCTGGTGCTGGAGGTGTCACATCCCCATGAGCCTGGTGCTGGAGATGTCACGTCCCCATGAGCCTGGTGCTGGTCATAGCTTGCTCTTCTAATCTTCTAGGCATGAGGAAGGGGATGATGGGGATCGTGTTTTGGAGACTCGAACCTTTCAAAAAAAAAGTAAAAGTTGAGTTTTGTTAGTTCATCAAGTTTTTGCTGGCTCTCTGCAGACTCAAAATCAATGAAAAATATGATGTAGTTTTGTGGATGTTGAGGTTCGTTCAAAGAAGAGGAGAGTTTTTGCCGGCATTTCCAGACGTATATATATTTATCCCAACATCAGGGCCTGCAATGAACAAAATCATAATTATATACAGAAGTGCCTATTTCTTTGAGGATATTGTGTTCGTAGTATAGAGGAGCAAGGGGACCGAAGTACATTGAACTGGCTATTATTATAGTATGTACTTACAGATTGCTGGAGGATGTGTACTTACTTTTATGTCTGGGCTCCAAACGCAAGCTCTCTCAATCATAGCTAGCTGCTTACCGAATAATATAGAGAGGTGGGAGGGATTGGGTACTTGAGAAGCCAGTAGTGCAATGGCAGTAAGAAAACGTACCTACCTACTTTTTGGGGGATTCCCCAGTGAGCAGCTTGGAGTGATACGGATGAGGATGAACCATGGAAGGCCTGGCCTGGGATGGTGCTGTAAAAGAAGGATGAAAAAATCAGTAAAGGAAATGACCGAAACCGTGCTGAGGGCTGGTGGGGGACTCAGCAGAGTGTGGGAAGGGTTGAAAAATCCCTAAACCCTATAGCGGTTTCGCTTTTGGTTTATTATTCTGTGAGTAAACACCTATGTATTAGCTCAGCAAAAATTTTTCGTACATCCCCTCAAACTTTTTTCTTTTACGTTTCAAGGTGCGTAGATTCCAAAAACGCAATGTTCATCCGCCGTATTAACCATATCTACTTGATTTTCGGTAAAAAAATTCGTTCTTTTGCGTACAAGCTCCATTTGGGCACTAGTTGTGTCCCGAAACTTTGCAGCACGAAGTTTCGGCCTTAAATTTACGTTGAATTTTGGTCTAAAATCATCATTCTTCCTTACACAGTTTGGGTACAAATTTTGGAACACATTTGGGCCTAGTTGTGGTCCGAAGCTCCCCCCTCCGAAGCACACCCAGGGGTTTTATGGTGGGTGGGAGGGGTGTAAAAATAGGGGGTTTCGATTTTGTTTTTTTGAGGTTTTAGTGAATATGAGCTTGTGAGGTATCGTTTTCCATATTTTTTAGGGTCAGAAGACAGAATATAAAGTTGATTTTGACCAAATAGTGAAGAATTGAGGTTGTAACGAAGGTTCAGCTCCCGTTTCACTTTTTATGAGTCAAAAACCTGGTTATTTGTCTGAAATCGCCATAAAGTTGTATAATAACACTAGAAATAGTATCAGCAGGTGAATCAAGACAATTAAATTGCACTATCAATGATAAATGATAATTTATTTAAAAAAAAAATTAAAAAAATAGGAGCCTAATTCGTGTTTTTCAGAAACAATCAATGAACAGCCAACATTTCTGTAGGTATGTCCAATAGAATAATAAACCCATGTGACAAGGACTTTGTAGCGTTTTTGGATTAAACCCGAAAAGCATTTGTTAGTTTCGGGACATCGGTACAATAATTCACGGCTCTCTCGATACTGATCATCTCTAGTGATTCCCGTTTAAATAGAATTGGTTCCCCACCAACCACCTTAGTAGAATCGAAAGAAAATTGATGGCCGTCTTCTCTGCTATGAATGGTTAGGGATGTAGAGTTTGGTAGTACTGGGCCTGGACTTTCCTCAGCATGTCTATCTACCCGCTCTCTTAGAAAATTTTTTTGATTGGCCATTATATCTTTTTGAGCAAGGATGTTCAGAAAAGTACGATTTTCATTTGTCAAGGCCTTTTTTTATGCAGTTAATGTCGCAGTTACATTTAAATAGGTAGCAAATGAAAATTAGGAATAGCGGACAGTGAAATCAGTCAAACTTTGTAGTGCTTATTCTTGCATTCATTGCTGGACTTATTGAGAGGAAGCTTGGCACTGCCAGTCGTCTACTATTTATTTTCTAATTACGACTTTGTATCATTACACAGGAGAGTTGCGGTAATGAGTCACAAAGCAACGTCACCTGACCAGATGGACTTGGAAGTGGGCGACCTCGTCGGGGTAGCCGGCAACCACTGGGACGGCTACTCCAAAGGCAGAAATCTCAGGACGAATCGAATGGCGTTGTATCCGTCCTTCAAGGTGCCTAATGAAAACCTCTTTGATGTGATAGGCCAGTCAGTAGATGTATTGTATGTTGCAAAAAGTGGTGTAGACGCTTTTATTTTTTTCAAATTGTATATATGAAAGTGCGAACGCGTAAAAGACAATAATGCTAACACCGGCTTCCTCTGGACCAATTTTGGTAGTTCATCAATTCATCGAATTTCGTTTTATGCCTTATGTGGCAAGCCATCTTGCAATGTGGAATAAACACAAAATAAATAAACCTTTAGCTTACCACTAATTTATTAAGTACAAAGCTTTTTGCTCAACTTCTGAGCATCATCAGGTAACTACTCACATAAACACCTATAGAAGTGAAACCTACCACAAACTTCCTACCCTGACTTGGCATAATACAATCTATGTCTACACCTGTTGCTGTGGAGGAAGGACTTAATAAGTCTGCCCAGTTGCACCATACCTTAACTTATTGCACAGAACGTACTGCTATATATTTTTATGTAAATTATAGTACAATGTATTGTTTATGTAGGTACAGTTTTTTTTTAAATATCTGTGTTTATGTGAGTACTTACCTGATGATGCTCAGAAGTTGAGCGAAAAGCTTTGTACTTAATAAATTAGTGGTAAGCTAATGGTTTATTTATTTTGTGTTTATTCCAAATTTTGAACCTAGAAATGTTAGCAAGTCCTCCAGTTGTTGGCCTGTAACATCTGAAGGTTGGATCGTACAGAAATGTTTACTCACACCAAAATCATCATTATCATAAATCCTGTGTCCTCAAGATCATTAAATTCTGTGTCAAAAGACCTCCTTAAACATTAAATTTGGTTTAGCGGTTGGGTCGTAATGGGTAGCCAAAATAATTAGGTAAATTTTTCCGTTTTCACTCAAAAGTGTGTTATGCTCGGTTTCACACGCCTTTGGCTAAAAAAACGGTTATTCTAAATGGAAAATGTCACATAACTGAAGTTGTAGAGCATCAATTTCTTCGTTCAGAGCAGCCCTATTTTTGTTTAAATAATGTACAGTTGTAATTGATTAAAAACTTGAAATTTTACAAACCAAAATTTAATGTTTAAGGAAGTAATTCGATGCTTTTTAATTTTGATGCGATGCACCTTTCAGATTTTGTATGCCAACAACTTGAAAAGTGCCAAAATTTTGAGGTTTTTCGACTACCATAATTTGTCCCGAGGTACCTTAGCCTTGTTAGTATTTTAGTTTTTCACATGTTTCCACCTATATACCTATGCAAGAAAAATTATAGCTTTACACCACATTTTGTAACATTTTGTAAAGCCCCTGTTTCGATCCTCCTTTATGACCGTAGGTATATAGAAATCCCGTCCAATTATATATTGGATCCGGCCTCTTTCCCTGTCTTTTTGACACGCTGGGGCAGTCGATTCGCGAGAGCAAGTCGCCAACTCCTGAAAGCACTGCGTAATAATCAAACCAGGGTCTCCTGGGGCAGCTGCCTTCATACCTTTCTGAGTGGAGAGTGGGAACTGCGCTGTATGGACGGCTAGTTTCACCTCCCTCATCCATTACATACTGACTGGCCAATGAAGTGCAATTGTTAGTGAGGAATGGACGTGGGTCGGAATCAGAAACCCCTGTACCCCATTTTTCATCTCCAAAATCCAAGAAGTTTGGTGGGAGTAAGCTGAAGAAAACACGTGTGACGTCATCTGGCATGCATCTCACTAGGTTCCCACGTGTGGGAGCAAGAGGGCAATACATACTAGGTGACGTCGCAAGTGCTTTTTCCTTCCTATTTTTCACCCACATCCGTTCATGGCCATCTCCTTATTACATGGTCTGAGTTGCACTGACGTTGGAAATTATGTTAAATCCTCTATTTCCAGGTGGACGACGTGGTAGAAGCAGTTGATTTCCATCCATACCCTGACGTTCCACTCTATGACGCAGTCGAAACCTAGTATCAGGTTGATGCCTACTACGGATAGGCATAGCGGATCAAACCATTTGCTTGGTTTTCTCCTGAGACACCGCGTCCGTCTCTGTGGGACCTTGTTTTTACTTGTTTTGATATTAGCGGCAAACACTGGTAAGTAATTTTCTAGTTCTTCCAAATTGTAGGTGCCACAAACCTGCAGCAGCTGAAGGATTCTCTCGCCGTCATCTCCGCAGTTGTTGCAAGATAAGCTAATGTTATCGCAGACAGCTCCAGTGCATTCTAAATGTGATCTGAAAATCCCTCAGTACGAACAGAGTTTTAGCATGCTGTTCTTGTAGAACGAACAATGGGATAGCCGTGAAATGGGATGAATACACCTAAAAATTAGCAGTCCATAATATGAAGCGCACCGGGGTTGATTACACTTTGTCATCCAAGTTAACCTCCTCTTTGATCGTAAGACCTTACGCATTCCTTGAAATGTGTACCTTGTGCATCCTATAAACTTGCCTAGTATGCGCACTAGGTAGGTTACTAAGTAGGAACCAGGACCTACAAAATAGCCCTTGTTTGAGACTATTTATGACTAAATCATTTCGAAGAAGAACGAATCATTTCGACTGAATGAATCTCAGGAAGATAACTTTTGCGATTTGCAAGGTTTCCCTGATTTGCCATTAAAACGACCTTCCCCTCTGCTATTAGTATCTATAGGAAACAATCTTTCCTTTGAAAATTCGTTGAAATTAAACAATCAACTGTTGTACAAGAGGTTCGTTTTCTCAAGCTAACCTGCTGGAGGAGTACTTGCTACTTTGGCTTCCTTGTCGACTCGATACAGAAGATTCACGGAACTATTAAGCATCAATTCATAGAATTGTTGGCGTAAAATAAAACGTACAAGTTTGCTGGTGCTAGGAGTTGAGATTTGGATTCCCTGCAGGCTATTCCAAAGTGCTGCCATAACATTTAGAGCTGGTTTCGCTAGGGAAGAGATGGTTGGTATTTTTCAGTGGTATGTATTTTTTCCACAGAGGCTCTGTAGATGTGGTTCACAAGAATAAACTACTTTTTTGGAAGGCTTAAACTGTATTGCCATTCTGAAATCATTCTGCTTGAAAGTAATAGGACATTTTCCATAGACTGGAGAAAAACGAATTGAACGAGAGCGAAAATGTGGTGTAAATTACGATAGTAGTATGATACTTCATGTTGATTCAACTCGAAATTGGCCCAATGCATATCCCTGGGGGACACTGATTGCAACTTCGAGCAGTTTCGAGTCTTGAAACTATTTGGAATTGTATGAGTGTTTTATACGCCCAATTTTTGGGTTGTAATTTGAGTTGAGGAATTTCACTTTTCCAAAATTTGTCAGGTACCCTCCAAATATGTTTTGATCTATTTTATATTCCCCAGTTGTATGTATTTATTAGTTGGCTGTTACACTTGAAACAGCTGGGAGAATATTGACATGAAATACGAATTAAATAATTTAAATAATCCGCAATAATGAATTTTGGAAGATGAGAGGCTATACAAGTAGGTCGACTAACTGATTACCCCGCAGTGAGAACTAGTCCTGTCCATGGACTTATCCCACCAAAACACTAATAATGTTTTAGTCTTTACCAACACTTGTAGTAACGTAAATTTATTAATCATCTGCCCCTACCTGGATTCTCCACGTTCTTCCTTCCCTCGTGACATAATATAGGAAATGCATCACAAAAATATGGTTTTCTGCGTTATTATTATTTTTCAAATTCCAAATTGTACGCTCGCAGATCAATTCGCTACAAAGTACCTGATGAATATTGAAGTTATTTCTAGTTTGAATAGTTCGCCCATTATGTGTTTGCCCGTTTCACGGCTTATCTCATGTGATGTGTACCGACACAATGGTGTAACGCATTATTAAGAAACTAACTTCTTACGACCTAATCTTTCTGTTTCGAAAATATTTAAACTGAACCCTGTATACAATGAATTCACCCTTATTCCCATAAATTTCGCCAACTCCGTTGTTAAATAGTGAAGTACATATTTCATTGCACAGGGTTTTAATGCTCATAATGTGAAATCGTATCATAACTGTCTAAACGTACTCCTACTTCTAGTTTGCAGCTCTTCGATCAATGGTTGTCATGTACCTGGGATATTATATGTTTGTTTGCACTGGCTTTTTCTGAAGGTTAGCTGACTCCCAGAAAACCCTAAGATCCGTGATCAGTGCCATCTTGATTAAGCGTTTGAGAAGGGTTTGGGTTTGTTTGATCGTCAGTTTTTGTCCAACCTATCTCCTGTGTACTGGAATGACGATCAGAAAACTGGCTTTGGATACTCAGAAAAACACTGCAAAGAGCCGGTCATGGATACTATACAGTCAGAAGAGTCCGAGAATTACTGCGAACCGCACAACGCCTTTCTGATGGTCAGATAACAATCAGATGGTCACTGCGAACAAACCTAATATAAACGTTCATTTTTTTAATGTTGGTAGTTTTTATCATGCAACAGATTGCTATTAGTGTAATATACAAATAGCACCGAATGTTAAAATAACCTAGATGATTGTAGTATAAACAAAAATATTTGTTTAGCTTTAAGGTATTTAGGTCCCCTACATTTATTTAATGAGCTGTATAAAATTAGCGTTCTATTTTGATAGTTATTTATAATAATCTTTAACCCTACCATGTGACCCTCAAAATGTTGATAAGTGTTATTCCTGATTAGAAAGATGCTGTTGCAATTCTCGGAGCATTATTTTGCTCTATTTTTGTTGGATTTTTAGAGCATCTTCCGAACAACGCTCTAGAACAACCTGGTCGATGCCTTTATTTATTTATTTTATTATTTTTTTCAGTTCTTTTTTTGCATTGAAATCTCTACGTATTGTTGACCATTTTATCGTACTGTCACTCAAAACAATTATTGACATTAGAGTCGTTGATTCGTTATTCTCCTCGAGTTTGAAACTAATTATCTTCCCAGTTAGAATTGGAAGGTGTCAGGTTTTTGACAGTAAACTTAGTTTTGCCTCTTGTCCAATTTATTTATTGTATTTGGACTCTAAATCGTCAATGCGTGGAATTTCTAATTCAATTCCTATACCAGTGATGAGAACGTCTTCAGACTATGGTTCAGTTCCGACAACTATCTTATGAACATTCTATTGGTCCCCACCTGATAAGTTCATCGACTCCCGTTCATCGTATACTTAGTACAAGTACATTCAAGTAAATCGAAACTATCGAAATATTCACTAACCGGGGATGTATTCACATGAAATGTTGTGCAATGACTCATCAAGACTTTTATTTCTAGTAATTAACAATTTGGCCTCTTCGGTAAACCTATCTGAAAATAGAGTTGTACCTACCTGTAATGTTGGGCACCTCATTTTCATCGGCACTAATCAATTTTCTTTAAATCTTCATCGGATTTCTTCCCACTTTGGAAAAAGTTTCGAGAACGATTGGACGTATGTGTGTTTGGCTTGGTTAATGTCGTATACAATTAGGTTTTCCAAATCAAATTAAGAACATTTGGACTTATCGCCGATTTGCGAAATTCGGCAAGCAGATGTTATTGAATGGGCTCATTGACTAGTATGTATACGAATGAAACAATATTATTATGCTAAAAGGTAAAAGTCGAAGTAAAAGCCAATGCTACATAGTAAAAGGCAGAACGTTAAGTAAGCATTGCCTTCATTTTGGTGTAATGAAGGCATGGCCTTCATTACTTCATGGGTAATGATACAGTAATGGAGGCAATGCTTCAGCAGTTTGGCCATTAGTTGAAGGCGAATGCCTGCCTCCAGTTAGTAAACATAATCCACTTGATCAGTTCCAGGCCACCGCCCGGCATTTGTACTTTTACCAGAAGAGTCTGGAGAGAGGAAGTGGTGATGCCGGTTCCTAGCGCTTTCTTGTGTGCCTTTCCCAAACCACAGCCCGATGGCCTGGTCTCCTTGGTTGCGATCGGTTTGATTGAGATAAATTTTCCTCACTTGACAAGGATGGAGTGGGAAAGCTTCCCAAAAATGATGATAAAACTACAGAACCAATAGCGGTGCGTGGGCTCTGAAAACAGTGGGACACCAAACCAGAACAAAACCAACAGATTTGTCTACAAAATACCCCAAGGCAACAACACCCTTCCCTTATTTACTGATTGATATTCAACAAATTCTCTTTCAATCAACACTCTTATCGTTGTACAAAAACTTCCACAATTTCTACTGCAAATTAGCCACCGAATTCATGTTTTATAAAAATATAGTAATCTAAAATATAACAAAACAATGACCCGTCGGCCGGTACCTACTTGAATGGAGGAGCTATTGACTTGAAGCTAGGTAGGTAGTTATCTTGTGTTAGGACGCCGATCAATCCTCAAGACCACAAACAGCAAACAGGACAAAATGCACGTAGGTACCACGAATACAAATCAGTCATCAGAACCGGACAGATCGCAAAACGCGCACAATTCGTCACAAAAAATTAAGAACTGGCAACTGACAACAGAGAAAGCGAACATAGTTCACAGCAAAAACAAATCAGAAGACGAAGAAGCATCTCGTATCGAGATGACAATTTGAATCCAATGTACAAAAAGAAAAAAAACGCAACCTCTAACCACCACTGTCAGCATGAAGAGTGTTTCTTCGACGCACCCTCAAGAAAAAAACAAAACAACAACAAATTTAATCGAAGGGATCGAATCGACTGTGAAAAAGAACGATTTTGGAGTATAAATCAGATTTTGGGGTTTAGGCCCAATGTGGGCGTGGCAAACAACCTTTTTACTTGACTGAGCATGGGCGGATGGGCCACTTTTCTCAGTTGCCATGGCGACTCTAGGTCCCAGGACCCAGAACCTACCTGCCAGTTTCAGGAGCCTAGGTTTCGATTTCTATTGCAGGACATCGATTACTGTCACTTTATTCCGATAACATGCTCGGTCTATGGAGCACACCATGGATGCTCTACTATAATATTGAATATCCATAGAATTTCCATTCCATAGCCAGGGAAACCTGGTGAGTCGCTGTTGAACTTTGTGAAAAATGGAGTTTTTTTACTACTCGTGTTTTTGGGTGCCGGGGCAGTGGCCCAAGTGGCCTTATGGACGCAACGCCCCTGATTTGCATCAAAAACTATAACGATAATAACCGATATGAACTACCGATATACTACTAAACTGAGCCCTTGACTACTACAGGAGACATGCAAAACTCGGGAGTTTCCCTGCCCAGTTACAGTATAATGGTTCACTGAAAACGAAGTAGTTGGCTCCTTGTCCCCGATGCCTAGGTATTAGTCACTTCTGTTATTAGTCACTAGTTACCTGAAATTCATAAACTTAGCTATGTAAGGTAAAGAAGGTATTTGAACTCAAAGGCTTCCCTTAAAGAAGTTCCGTAGGTGCTCACCCTACCATGGCTTACTTGGCTTATTTCCCTTCACTCGACTGGGAAGCGTAGGACCTCAACCATCCTGGTACCTCACCAATGGCCTCAAGCTGCTTCATGTAAGGAGTTTCTGGATCTTGCGAAATGGGGATGAACAAACATTCTACAGGTCATGGAGACAGTTTACCTGGCTTATCATACATTGTTATCACATATAAATGTAAACACAGTCTGTTATCTAGCTCTTGTCTTCTCGTTCAAGTTTAACTTGGGCGGTGTTGTGCAAATACCAGATTAAGCGACGAAGGTAGATTTTCGGGGAAAAGCGATAAAATTTTTTAGAGGTCTACACCCTATTACGGGCGTTGGATTGGGGTTGGCATGGTGAAAGTTTGTTGGTAACCGCGCTAGTGTTTTCCCCCATTTTGCAAGATCTAGAAACTCCTCTTCATGTATGGCCCTTTCTGCCTCCAGGATAATCGTTCTTCTCTTGGCAATCCTCGGCCTTACTTTGGTGTGCCCCTTGGGGTTTCCATTCCAGGGCGGATTTAGCAATGCGTTTGAGGGTATGTCCATTTCCTAGGACCCACCTGTCGCGATGCTTTTTCCAACCCCATTCGTCTCCACTGGTCCACAGTTGAGAGAGCATTGGGCCATCTTGTCCCTAATTTGGTACGCAGTAAGCAGTTGATGCAATGTTTTTTTCCCTCCATATGGGGCGCAGTTGAGCGAAGGCACCGTTAGCCTTCTCGATTAGGAATAATATGCCGTCATCTGCTCCTCCATTCTTGGAGATTATGCTGCTCGGACGCAGCACTTGGCCAACTTGACGGTCCGGGTCGTGGCCGAATAGAAGCAGTGCCGTGGACAAGGCATTGATGCGCATTTCCTGTGAGCTCCACGTGCTTATTTCCAAACCCTCACTCTCTCCAGCAGTCTCCAGGTCGGTCATCCTTAGATATCTCCTTAGAACCGATGAAGCATAGGCAAGCTGAAGTAATTGGATGACCGATATTCCTTCATTGTGTGACCCAATCAGTCTAACGCACAACGTCAGCTAAAATCATCATAAAATCATATCCTTCAGTTCCGTTTAAGTTCAATTTGACTTGGAAAAGCAGTAACTGTTCGTAACTGTTAATTTATTTTGTTCCACATTTGATTCCCTGGCCAAGTCATTTTTCCAAACAGAACGAGTTCCTTGTATGGTTGGAAGCAGTAACTTTGTAGATCTGAATCCTTTATCGTGAAACGCACGATGAATTTCAACTCTTTATGATCTATTGTTGACAGTTTTTTCTTACCTACCTATTAGTATTTACTTGAAAATTTGTGATAATACTAGATTTCATCTTTATTATTTTTCATGAACAACCTTCCTGCTAGTACGTAACCTGATTGATGTTTGTACAATACTCGTAGTCACAATGAGCTAACCCCCCCCCCCCCCCCCCCAATCCATCCAGACACTCCTCCATTGCACTTCCTGTTAAACTATTTTTAAGTGTATATTTATATATAAATATGATGATTATATTGAACAATGTATGTGAACATGAATCAACCTAGATGTAACGATTTTCGGCCTACCGAGTTTTCTCTTGGTTGTGGTGGCCTATTTCGAAAACTCCCGGAACAATACGTAGTCTCATCGCTGTTCTTCGTAGACATATTATTAGTGTAAGTCGTAGCTTCCTATTTACACGTTTTTAAACAATTCTAGTTAATTTGATATTCTAAGTGGCTGTGAAATGTTGTATCAAACTAATTCACCGATAACCTAAGTGTGTAGCTTGAATATATCAACATTTACTTTATATTTTTCCATATTTTGTTTTGTTACTATTTAAATTCTAATTTGACGACAAATTTGAATTGGTATTCTTTGAGGATGTTTTACATTCCGTCAGAAGAAAATTTGCTCTACTATTTTGGTAAATTATTGTGATCATAAAATTAATACTCAATAATTAAATTTCATTTGTGACATTTTCGTTCGCGCCTGCGTTTCTAATTTGATTACAACTAAATTCCAAATTAAGAATTGTTTTTATAAAATCTGCACAAGTTTCTAAATAAAAATGATTTATTTATCATTTTTCTCTTTTATTCTCACAGAAAATTCATCAATTTATAGACAGTTTATTTATTTTTATGGTATAAGTGTTGATAGTCTTCGTTTACTTCTCCGTATAGAACTATCATATCATACTGGGAGAGAAAAGAAGCTATTGCGTTGGTTCAGTTTTAGACAGAAAACTTCAGAAATTGCTGTTGGAAAAAAAACCAAGAACTAGGTAGAGGTATGTGAGTATTTCAGATTCACAAAAAACTTCTTTCTTTTTTCAACTACCTGAGATCGGCATAAATTTAGTGAAATAATAAAATATTGTCTTGACAAATTTTGAACGGTACAATCGTTTGCGAGAAAAGTTGTGTTTAAATTGCTGGACAAAACCACAGAAAATGTTCGATACCTAAAGGTGTCGTACGTTACATCGTAGGTACCTACGTTAAATCGTACGTTACATCGTTCAAGCTTGAATTCCGATCCGAAGCAGAGAAATTATCCAAGTAACAGCAAATATGCTACTAAATGTGGTAGCTTGAAATTTTCTTCAGAACTAATAAAAATGATACGTGGTCGACCCCCAGTTCCTCCTGTTCCAAGGTTGGTGAGGTGGATAAGTGAATGATGGCTTATATTCTTCAGATTTCTAAGCAAACGCGATGTCATATAGACACCAGCTGTGACTATTTTTTTTAATCAAGGAAGGTTGCAGTGAAGGCAAATTACAGAACCAAAATAAGGGCATTGCAGCCCCCAGTAGTAGAATTCGAGGCGTCATCTCACAGTCAAAGTCCCAACCACTATCAAACGATTATCAAGATGGGATTGGATCATAGATGGTTTCTTACGGTTTTCTAGGCGTCAAATAACGTCAATCAAAATTTGCTGTATACTAGGACATTACTAGGAAAATAGCATTTCCTTAAATATACACATTTCCTACCGAAGAATAAGTTCATATGAACATGAATGAAAAATTTAAATTAAATTATTCACTAGGAAAACCCAGCCTTCCCTTAAATATACACAGTGCCTACCGAATCACGCCCAATGCTTCCATTTTAGCGGGCAAATGCGATGCGGATCTTCTGTGCACCAGTCGCAGGTAGTGATGCTTCCCGACAAAAACCAACTATTACATTACCGGCCCTCAAATGTATTTTTCATTCACGCTGATAGTAGCAGATGTGTTCCAAGTTGATTGTTGTGATTTCCACACGCAGGTTCAGTAGTCAAAAATGTTTCATGGTGGGGTTTCATCGTAGCTTTGTTTGTGCAGTCCTCCAGTTCTGCATGCAGCGGTGCAGAGAGTGGGCTGTTCATGCTGAACAGGTGCAAGAATCGATCGTCGGCTCCAAGCGGGTTGTTCGGTTCAGGAACTGGCTTGCACCTTCGGGTGAGCAAAAGTAGCTTGAACCGCGCATGAGCCCTAAAGGTTCTCACACACTATGCGGGAACAGGACAGGAAACGCCGTGGGTAGGACGCGGGATGCTGGCCGGCTGCCGCTGTCCCGCCCTGCGCCTATACCCACACCAGGCAGGACCTTCCTCACCTCTCTTTCCCCCACCACTCGCCATACTCCCCTCGTTTCAAGATCTCCTGGATCTCAAACAAGATTTTTGTCTACGAGGTACTATCTAGTTCCCATTTGCTTCTCAGAGTGAGAGTGGTTTCATTTTATTGTGTCGCAAGAAATTCGTTAAAGAATACAGTTTCCAATAACAATAATATACATGTTCGCTTAAATCGAAGTCCGACTGTAGTTAAATATTGCAAATTAGGTGTGTACCTACGGACATAAACATAACGTTGTTCTACAAAATAGTCAACTGGCTCACCTTCTGTGTTGAGGCGCTCGCTGATCTCCTGCCAGGCATTCTCTTTGACCTTCGTATCGTAATGCAAACAGTCTGCAAACCAAACAACCTAATCTGAGAGAACAAAGATGTCGGGGGAGGGCATCAGAAAGAAAAGCAGTGGTGTGAGGCGTGGGGAAGGCGAGCGTGAACGTGGAGAAAAATTGGACGGTGGAGGGAGAACGTCCCGTGCCAGGAAGCGCCGTTTTTTGCTTTGAGAGTGATCGCGGCGGAACCCGTCCTGTTCCTGCCCCATGCCGCGACCGCCGTGTCCCACCTAGTGTGCTTATCTCCATTCAAATACACAGAAGCGAAAAAATGCGACCCGTGTCCCACAGCTGTTTCCCGTCCTGTTCCTGTCCTGTTCCCTCCTAGTGTGTGAGGACCTTAATGCACCTCTCATAACCTGGAAAATTCCTCAGACGTACCATAACACTTACTCACGATTTCACGTTTTGAGTACCTAATAAAATAAATCTCAACTTGATCAATTATTTTATAGTTCTGGTTCGCTTTTTCTGGACTCGACTGTTTGTGCAGTCGTTGGAACAGGACATGAAAACTGAATCTGCACTGTGCATGAAGAACTCGACATGAAGTAAACTTGACCTGCACCGAGCATGAAGAACTAAACAGAACCTGCACTGAGCATGAAGAACTGATCACCTGGACTTGAACTGATCATGTAGTGAACTTGCTCGGTGCGGGCTGCACGAACAAGGCTGCTGTTGGCATAAAGAGCATTTCCTTGGAAGTTGGGACACAGAGAGAGAGAGAGAGAGAGAGGTCATCATTTCTAGGAGGAGTTCATCATTTTTACAGAGTAAGATAATGACGAAAAAGGTGCAAATAAATATTATTCCCCAGCTGTAGGCTAGGCCTGACGTATTGGGTAAGAGTCGCTATTTAGCTTAAAATCTGTTAGGTACCTATCATAGTACACGTACCAATTTAAGGTGAACATAATCGCAAAAAGGTTCATTATTGAAAATTATAAACCAAACTATATAGACAAAACTAAAGATATTCGCTTCTAAAGTAATTGTTGAAGGAAACACATTCTTTCATAATCAGCCAAGAGAAGATTAACTTCTGTATGTACTTCTGTCAGTTGGATGTCTCAGCTCATGATTGAGATACTTATGGAGAACTTGTAGCAAATAAAGTGGGCTTCTGGTGGTAAAAACTAAAAGCGGCTTAGGATTTACAATATTGCCTTGTAAAATAAATCTGGTAGGATACAATATTGGTCTGTCTGAATGGAGCAAGGTTGGGTGCTTATGAAAGAAAATCAAAATGTTTTTGGCAAGGAGCTGTTTGACAGTAAAAATACTGAAGCATGCGAAAAGGCAGTCAAAACACTTAGATGGAGTATTCTGTAGGTATCGAGTGCGAGTATTCCTTCATAACGATGTAAAGTGCCACTTGGTTGACGAATTTGATGCCCCATCTCATCATCGAGGTTAAGCTGATATTATTTAAGGACTAAGGAAGGTTGGGTAGGCGGGTTAGTATGGGATTATTCTCCTCAATAAAATTATGCTCTAGTAACGAGGGAGAATTGCCTTCTCAGAGCCCTGGTCGCTTCAACGGGATCCACAGAAGCCTCAGGTTGAGTTCCCTTGTCAGCTGACCGCTTGTGGTTGAGGAGGGCAGAGGGGGTCGCAACCCTCGTCTAATTAGCCTTAACGGCCTTCGAGACGGACCCCTCCCCCCATCGCCACCACAGCATTAACCACCGCTGGGAAATTACTGAGAGCGCTCCCGGTTGGCTTTTCAGTGAAGAGTGAACTCGTATCCATCTGTTATCACCAAAGGTTGGAGACTGGCGTTTCTGCTCTTTTTGAAAAACGGAACAGTTCTTTAACAGAAAAAAACTGTTTCAAAAGAATTAATAGGGGCAGGTTCATGGAACTGGTGGTGGAGGGGTTCTTGAGGGTTGGTCGGAAAATTAAATTCTTACCCCAACGTTTCGCTTTATTTTTAAACTTTCCTCTTGTATTGTGGTCGTGTTGGAACAACTTACCTGCAACTCTGGACTAATGATGGGCCAGAAATCGGTAACCATGCCTTGTGTTTATAGGTTAAAATAAACATTTAGGACCAGTTAAGCAGAGGAGACATCACTCATCCTGATCCCCTACATTTTCAAGAAACAGTCGTTTTTTGTCCATTGGTACCAAAGGGAGACTCAGGTCTTATCTATGAATACAAAATAAAATGACCTACAGCTAGCTACAGGTAGGGGCTTTTCGAATTGAAGGATGCTGCACAATTCTATTCATATGGAGAGGGTTTTTTGAATATGTGGCAACCTCTTTTGCTGTTTTCCGTATGGTACTGTTACTAAATTAATAAAATAGTTACATTCTGGAAACAGCAGAAGAGGCATCTATTCGACAACCGTCAGGCACATCACCAATCTGAATGTGATTCATATTATGAAGGTATCTGCAGGAACTCGTTGTCCATGGACCGACTTATCTGCTCAAGAGTAAGCAAGAAGCAACCCATCATTGTACATAGGTATAGTAAAACACACTTGACTTAATTTTCTGTAGTCATGGAAACGTTTTACTTATTATACCAAAAAGAGTTTTTTCTTGTAGCTGAGAAAGGCACCTTGGCAGATAGATATTTCAGCTTCGTAGTTTACTTAATGGTGGAGGGGGGGGGGGGGGGGGAGGCATTCAATTAAGCTCAGCAAAATCTATACATATAATAAAACAGTGTCTGTTTGTTTGTTTGTCTCGGCATCAATTGAGAACGGCTGAACGTAGAAAGTTGCGGCTGGTACCATTTGACGCAGAATTTATCTGGGAAGGTTTATGAAAAATCCGCATTTGAATCTGTCCATCTGTTGAAACGCTATGAATGAAATACTACTAAAAAACGTGTTATAATCACTTCTATGAGGACGTTTATGCTTATAATAACTTTGAACGGTTGGACGTAAATCCGATTGTAATTAGATTCTGGATTCAGCTCGACGAGTACATTCAAGTGGTACTTCAATCAGGATGTTAGTGGGAGGGGGGTACAGGTTATGAGAGGGGGG
Source organism: Leptopterna dolabrata (assembly GCA_954871275.1). Lineage (NCBI taxonomy): Eukaryota > Metazoa > Arthropoda > Insecta > Hemiptera > Miridae > Leptopterna > Leptopterna dolabrata. Next base: position 34,051,457 of record OX940980.1, read on the forward strand.
GGGGTCTACAGAAATTTCAAAACTACTTGACCAATTGGAGTGCAACTTTGGGAATTTGTTGTGTGAACATTGAGGAATGTTTCTAACCAGGTAGGGAGGGTTCATAGGATACGGGGGGGGTTAAAGGCAGTTAGGGTTGGCATTGGGGAAGGTTTCTGATCAGTTGAGGAGGGGGGGATACAGGGGGTGTCTGTTCTACCGTTGCGAAGCGCGGGTACACAGCTAGTTCCATATAAATGGAGTAGGTACGAATCACGAAATAGGAAGTTTTCGTCAAACATTTAAAAAAATAATAATAATAATCAGAACTCTTGGAAAAATGGTAATTTGAAGCCTGTTTTCAAAAATGAGGGTCATTTAATAAATGATTAAAATTAAAAATGTGGCAAAAAATTAGGTACCTATTAGGTCTATTGTCATCTGATTGGCTGTTGGCCCAATGAGGCCAAAAATCTGAGGCTAAGGTTCTCAGTGCTCCCAATAGTCCAGCATTAGAAATGGCAGACCATTGTGGCATCTTTCAAGGACATTGCTGTGACCTTTTGAACCTTCCTTTGGTTTGATTTTTGGGACTTTTTAAATTAATTTCTCAATTTGCGGTTCTATATATTGTCGTTTAAAGTGATGCACTAGCGCTCTATGTGGGATTTGAGTTGAACTACCAGCAATTTCCATGATGCGTCATTTCTAGCAGGAACTCAGAAATTCAAATTTCACGCTCGTTTTCTGCCTAGACTTTACGAGATAAACACCTCATTATGTGGTCAGCTAGTGCCAGTTTCCGTCATTGAACAGAATTCGGTGAACAAACGGAGAATTTGTAACCCATGAAAATTTGCCATTTGAGGGTTCTCCCATATTCCTGTGTGTCCTCATCAGATAGGTGTAGGTACTTTGACTTCTTTATTAACTCATCTGCACAACTGTTAGGACTTGGGACCCTGTGGCCCTCTCTTCCACAATGCACAGAAATCATAATTACATAACAAGAAAATCATCAGGTTCTACTCATATTAATTGAATAAACAAATATGCACACTCCTAGGTAGTATACATATACATTGGTAATAGTATATTTTCAAAATAATTAATGCAGAAAAAATGAAAGGGTACCTCTGTGATCATAAATTATCGTGATAATAAAGTAGCATGTACATAGCTTGGACTTGAAGGATTTAACACTGTGTCAGGTCGAATATTTCCTTATTTTCATTATACATTTTGATTCCTTCGACAATTAATGTTCTTCCATAAAAAAAATGTTTTATGATATGTGTCATGGTATCCTCCCAGAACCACTCCCTGTTAAATATCTCGCCAATAAACATAGAAGTGGGGACAGAAGACGCAGGAGAGCCGAGGAACCTAGTGGGGATCCCCACCATCCTCCATCCTCCATCCTATAAATACTCGCCTCCTTCGCCTTTCCAACCATTCTACTCTCTCCTCTAGTCGATGACTATTCTCTCTCTCCTCACTCCTCATCTCTCTCCTTAAACCTAAAAGGTCCTGGGCATGGTGGTAGTCTTGCACTATCATCAAACCAGGCAACGCCTCCGAAAAGATCCTGGGCATGGTGGTAGCCTCGCGCTATAACCAAACCAGGCACACATCCAAAAAGATCCCGGGCATGGTGGTAGTTCTCGCACTATAACCAAACCGGGCACGACCTACCCTAACACCTTTAATGGTGAATGCGCGTCACCTATAAGTACATTCACTACAATATGGTATGTATAATGTACCTACTCATTCTGGACCTGGTATTTCTTTCGTGAATCTCACTCCTCATTATCAGGTTAGCTCAAGATACTTAGGTTTACCAAACTTGAGAAGTTTGAATATCATAGTTCCTAATGAAAGTTCAAAACGTTAATTGATTTTCAGCCATTCTAACTTAACGTAGTGCACGGTAATGTTCGTCCGGCTGCAAGCCAAAAATAAACCTTACTGCTGCATTCAGAGTACGTTGGAGCGTTTCTGTTTTGGACACTGTAATATCGCAATAGGCCAGCATGACATAGTCTAGCATTGGGAGCAACAATGATTGCACCAGCCGTGCCCTAACATGAACAGGGAAACTTCTCGCCAGAGAACCCTAAGCTGGTGCAAACAGCCAGACCCTACCACAGAGTTTGGTAACCTGGCAATCCCAACTGGAGCGTGTTGTCAATGAAGATGCCCAGGCTTTTCAAATTCGTCACGTAGGTAGGGTATTACATGGTTCCCAGGAAAGATTTCTTTCAGCATTACAGTACCTTGGTTTATCTCAGTCATGCACCGATTAGACCCTATGCATTTGGAAGGGTTTACGATTAAACCATGTGAGTGACACCAAGCTGTTAGTCGAACCCAAATCTTCATTAACAAGATTTATTGTGTGATCGATGTCGTCAGGTGAAGCCTGACAGTGCAGCTGTATATGATATTTACAATGGAGTAAACTTTAGGTGATGAATTACTTAATATATATGAAGACTAAAAATCAGGGCCGATAATACTAAGTACTATAATAGTACGAGGTACTAGGTAATTGGGCGCATTTTAGTCGGATAAAATTTGTTGAAGATCTTGAATTTTCAACCCGTAAAACTTTTCTATCGCGTGAATTTAATCAGAATTCCATTCATACCTACACGAACATGGTAGAATACCCGGAGGACAGCTACCTACCTTACCTACCAGCTGTGTGTACCTCTGTTGGAATAAATTGTACAACCAAACTCTTCGAGAGCAGAAAAGAAACTCAGTAGGAACGTAGGAAGTCATATGTCATATGGAAATTCGACGTTTTTTGAGATTTCACCCTCCATTTTCTCCGCTAAATACCACTAAAAATAAAATTGAGTAACACAGTTGAAAGCAGAGATTTGGGAGACGTTTTGAGAAAGTTTGAAAAGTGGTAAAGGTATTTACAGTACCTACACCTACTGATTTTTCAAAGTTTTCACAGAATTACCATTTTCTTGTTTCCGTAAGTTTTTCGTGAGCTTTAGGAAATGCTGATGGTCGATATAGCTTTACTATCGACTGTTGTCCTGACATTTCAGTTCAAATGTTCTTCCCGTTTTCTTGATAGTTGAGAAATGGCTGGAAAGCGTAAACGTAAATAATAGAACAGAAGATGGGATGGATGAGTGGACTCATGATAATATTTTTTGTAGGTAGGTACATGATTTAGTTGGTTGTTAGCTAAAAAGCTGGGTTTTTCTGGGGTTTAGGTTTAACTGCTCTTGCCTCCAGCGCAACGGCACAAGACGAACTACCACATATTTTGGGTTTGCGCCCGTATTTAACATCGAGCATTGTCTGCACATTAGACTACATTAATTTGGAAGTAGGTATTTTTTTTCTTTAGGTGGGTACATTTTTGTTCTGAACTGTCAACAGCTATGAAGGCTCCAGACTTTCGGGTACAAGTATGTAGCCCCGCCAATATCGATTGTATCGATTATCTCAAATACATCGATCCTTGTGGTATCGATGACGTGTATCAGACAAGACGGTGGGTGATGATGGGATGGGTGTACAAGAAGTTTAGTAATTTAGTTCCCATTCCGCCGCTCGCATTGTCAAGCGATCTGGATGCTCGCTAGCGCTCGCATCTCAAAAAAGATAAACAATCCCAGACTATCCCGTGAATGAGCAGGTTGTTTGGGACTTCTGAATAGATGGTACATGTATGTTATAGTCACTCTTATTTTTTGGTGTCCTTACAATGGTCTTCCCGTATTCATTTTGAAAGTTGATATCGGCACCCGGGATGTAGGCATCGGGACGCCATATTGAGCCGTCATCGATACCACAAGGATCGATGTATTTGAGATAATCGATACAATCGATATTGGCGGGGCTATAACATACTTGTACCGACTTTCGTTCTATACATTCCATTAGGGATGTCCGATACTTCAAAAGTATCGATATATATATATAGTATCGATACATGTAAAGTATCAAAAAGTATCGATACGATACTTTCAAAAAGTGTCGTTATTTTGAAGTATCGATACTTTTTGATACTTTTCAAAAATGGGTGGAAATGTCGTTTTTGTTCTCTCTCCATCAGCGTGACAGTGAATATTATATCACATCCCACGTTTTTACTTCATCTACGTTGGTATAATATAAAATACCATCGTCAGCCTATCGAAGAATTATTTCAGGATAATATTATAAAATGAACAATACAATAAATCACTTCTTTTTCTTTCTTATTTGAAACTTTTTTTGTTTGGGCGCTTTTTTTTCAAAATTATTGACAAGACAAGACAGGGCATGACATTATTTCATTAATTCGGCACAATCACATCAGATAACAAGAAAGAACAAAGAAAATCCAACCAAAACACGTAAGCCATCAAATTTTGAGGGGAGGTTAGAAATCTTTTTTCTTGCTCGAATCCAATTCCAATGGTTCATTATTGAAAATAATAAACCAAAACTATTGAGTTAGGTTGGTTGGTTGCTTGGTTGGGTTAACGTTTTGTTGGCCCTTCCTACTTAAATGGAGGACAGAGCTGGGGGCCTATTCACTAAGCCAAAGAGACATCTCTTTCAGGTCCGACTCTCTCTTTGGGCCAAATAGATTTTTATAGTATCCATGACAGGGTTATTCAGTAACTTTTCAAAGAGAGAGTTGGCGGCCATCTTGGCATTCTCGATCTCTTTCAGAGAGACACCTAATTAGGTGTCTTCCCTCGAAAGAGAGAGTCTATTTCTCGTTTGTTTCACAGTGATCATGTAATATCCTCCTTCATCCGTGTAATATCCTCCTTCATCCGCAACCACATCGGTACTTTTGATCGTGTATTCTTTCATTTCATAAAGGTAAGTCAATTTAAATTAAAAATATATACATAATCATTGATTCATGAGTAAAAACGTCCAAGTACGGGTTGAGGTAGGTACCTATCTACCTAAGAGGTTCATTAGGTGCAGATATAATACAAGCATTAAGCCCCCTAATTCGACTTTTTCTGTTTATAATTGAGACTTTTTTTCAATTTCATTTAAACTTTTATCCGATTCGTGAGTAAAAACGTCCAAGTATGGATTGAGGTAGGTAGGTACCCATTGAATAGGTATTACTAAGAAATGCGTTCATTATTAAGGAATTGAACTCCCGGGGGCACAAACATCTCGCACTTCATGGATACTATGGCATTTTCGTGTATTAGGATCTATATCTCTTTCTCAAAGTCTCTGGAGCTATTCTGTAAAATAGATGAACCGGGAGACATTGGAAGAGACTGTCTTCCCGGGGGAGACTATCTCTCGCGGGAGATTTTCAAAATAGATAATCTCTTTCCACTGTCTATTTTAGTGAATAGGCCCCCTGATTCTCACAGAGAGCTGGAGGTGGTGGTACATAAACTTTCTTTAATTTTTTGAAGTGGTTGGTCTTCCAGCAATCTAGTTAGAGGAACAGTACCTACACGTCGTAGGCGTTGAAACTGATAAAATGTGAGGGATAAAAAAAAGTATCGGCTCCGATACTGGGAAAAAAGTATCGATACTAAGATATATTATATCGGGGAAAAAAGTATCTATATGTATCGATACTTTTGGGACATCCCTACATTCCATTTCAGAAAGTTGGCTGCCCTGCTTCCTAGCAGGCGGGTTTCCGTTGAAGTTGGGGCCCCCTGTGGTTTTTAACTTTTTTGTTTTACTTGAATTTTGCATTGTTATATTGATACCTAGTGTTGTAAAGTGTTTCGCTTGACTTCCTTGGTATTTTCCCGTTCGAAAGTCGTGTCGAAGTGATATTCATGGGAAATCCGAATAACGCGCGTTGAATCGGTCCGTCGACTCCTATGTGGCTGATTACCAGTGGTGAGTTCAGCATAGGTAAGTGAATCCCCCCTTCTCATAATAAACAACTTAAAGCAGTCAAGAATGAATGAATGAATGAATTGTTTATTCTCAGTTAAGGAGCAAATTACATTGTTGAAAACATGTTCATAGTACAAAATAATACATAGGAAACATGCTTGTAGCATAAGGTAAGGGAGAATCCCGCAATGGCCAGACGGCGGGCAAAACTATTTTTATTATTGTTGGTGCATGTTGCTGTTAATGATTAATTTATTACAAAATCAATGTAGGTAGGTATAACAAATTATAACAAATGGTACTTGAAATGGTGGTTGACGGTAGGTAACAGAAATTACAGGTTATCATTTACCTAATTGTTAAGTTGAAAGCAATGAAGTTATGATATTACCTTGGATCCAGGATCTGACAGAGCTAGTAGTGATATTTTTATATGACTTTTTTCAATTGATTTGAATATGAGGGTGAAATTTAGTAAAGACCAGCAGCCAGTCTACGCGTCAAGCGGATGGTGACTTATGAGGTGTTTAGGTGATGCAGTACTTTTCACCATTGAGTAGGTAGGTAGGTGGTAGAGCCTGATGAAACGTACCTACAGCCTACAACTAACATTCCACGCTCTTCATACCAACTCCCGTGTTCCCGCTTCTAGGTATTTCACTTTCAAATTTCATTTTTTTCGCCTACACCACAGCAATGACAGTGAGAAAGGTAAATCGTAGTAATTTTAGAAGATTGCCGAATCATTATTACCAGTACCAAGGAAGTGCAAGGCCTTCATAGTAGTACTTACGGCCTTCGGTTCGAATGTTATAGGCCCTTGCCGTTCTTTGTATTTTCGGCCCTGCTTTCCCTCAATCATCGTCGGCCCTGTTTTTGCTTCCGAGTCTGCGAAGCAGCGGAAGCCTTGTGTTCACTTTCGTGAGCCAAAAAATTTTTGTCTTCAGAAATCAAAATTTCCACTTGCATTTTGCGTTTCAAAGCCTACTGAACAAATTTGGTTCCGTGTCTGTCGGTCTGTGAGTCTGTGAGTCTGTGAGTCTGTGAGTCTGTCCGCATTTCCTTGTTACAGCCATAACATCCACGATTTTGAATTGATTCAGCTCAAATTTTGAGGGATGGTGCGGATAAGGCCCCTTGAGGTCCCATACAAATTTCAACATGATTGATCCAGCGGTACGCCCTGCGCATGCGCTAACGTTAAATTCAACAAACACGCATAACTTTCACAATTTTGATTAAATTTCGCTCAAATTTTCAAGGGTTGTTTGGACAAGGCCTAGTGAGTTCCAGTATAAATTTCAGCATGATCGGACCCTCGGTGCGCTCTGCGCATGCGCTGGCGTGAAATAGATTCAATTTCCTTGTTACAGCCGTAGTAACCAAAGATTTCACCCAATTGCAATGTAATTCTCAGGGATTAAGCGGGTAGGGCCCATTGAGGTCCCATATAAATTTCAACATGATAGAGCCAGCGGTTCGCCCTGCGCATGCGCTCTGTCTGTCTGTCTGTCCTTCTATCCACGGCCAAACGGCTCGACGGATATCGACCAAATTTGGCACGAATATCCAGTAGGCTCCCAAGTTGTGCAACGTCGCATTTTCAATTCCCTGACCATAGCGGAACTATGGTCGACCATGGTCAACTCCTGAATGGCTTGACGGATATCGACCAAATTTGGCACGAATATCCAGTAGGCTCCCAAGTTGTGCAACGTCGCATTTTTAATTCCCTGACCATAGCGGAACTATGGTCGACCATGGTCAACTTCGTTAATTGAAATGGTAACCCCTATTTTTTATCGCGTATTCGTAATCTACGTGAAATTTTATCTACGATCGACCCTTCGGACTACCCCCGCGGTCGACCTTAGCGCATCCATGGGCCCCTCCATGGTCGAATCCCGAATTGCTCAACGGATATCGACCAAATTTGGCACCAATATCCGGTAGCCTCCCAAGTTGAACGTAGGCGCATTTTTAATTCCCTGACCATAGCGGAAATATGGTCGACCATGGTCAACTCCTGAATGGCTTGACGGATTTTGATAAAATTGGGCACAAATACCCGGTAGGGTATGGGATTTTTCCGTCGTTTGTTGGTTCCACGATACTGCGTACAGCGAATCTCGGATAGCGAGCGAAGCGAGCGGTCAGGCTAGTTATGTATAATGGACGTAATGTATTATGGAAGTCATGTTATGCATAATATGTATATTTCATGTAATGTTATGTAATGTTACGTTATGTAATGTAATGTTATGTAATATGTATATTTAACGTTATGCAATGTTATGTAATGTAATGTAATGTTATGTTATTTTGCTTCCGAGTCTGTTTTATAATGGGTCACTCTGATTGTGACGAGGAAGCTCCTGTGCCATCACCTTGGCAGTGTATTTTCTCTTACTTTTGCATCCTCACTACCCAAGGTAGAGAAGCCTTGGATTCGTGATTGAGTAAACAAAATTATGTCCTCCAAAACGAAAATTTCCACTTCCTTTTGCGTTTCAGACAAACGTTTGGCATTTTTGGTTCCATGTCTGTCTGTCTGTGGTAATTCCTTGTAACGCCCATAACTACCCGAAATAATGGTCGAAATGGGCTGAAATTTGGAGGGTAGGTGCGGGTTGGGTCACAGATGGTCCCATACCAAAATAATTGAAAATGTACCGTAATTTTCGTCTGCGCGTGCGCAAACGTGAAATACTTGGAACGCCCATAGCTACCGTAAATATCGTTGAAATGAGTTCAGACTTGGAGGGTCGATTTGATACTTCCAGATGAATTTCATTTGAATCGTAATGTCACTTTCGTCTGCGCAGGCGCGAACATGAAATGTCGACCATTTCTTTGTAACGCTTCCAACTAGGCGAAAAATAGTCCTACAGAGCTGAAATTTTGAGGGTACACGCGCAATCGCAGGTGGTCCCGTTTCAAAATCATGGAAATCGTTTTTTCTGCGCATGCGCAAACGTTATATACTTGAAACGACCATAACTACCTTAAATATCGTTGAAATGAGTTCAGATTTGGAGGATCGATCAGGAATAATACTTTGATAGTTCTATATGAATTTCATTGGAATCGTACTGTAATGTTCGCGTGCGCATGCGCTAACATGGTGTTGACCATTCATTTGTAACGCTTCTAACAACGCGAAAAACAGTCGTAGAGAGCTGAAATTTTGAGGGTACACGCGGGTTGGATCGCAGATCGTCCCGTATCAAAATGAATCTACCTACCCAACTACTGATAAACGTTCATGCGATTGAAGTGAGCAAGCTCTACTGCCTACTCGAATTGGCAGACGTTTTTTCTTTACTACTTGAACCAAATGAAATTCGGTTTGTAGCACTGCAGCTCTCCCAAATGTAGTGTAGTTGGCCGGCAAAGCTCGGTGTTACTGTCAGTCATCTCTAAGGACTGATAAATGGGGGGGGGGGGGGGGGGGGGTTGACATTTTCAAACTGGAAATGATTTTAAACCACTTTGGGCATCCCAAATTAATATGAGTAATAATTATGGTTTTGCGACAGTTTCTGACGTGAGTTTAACTTTTGGGAGCCAAAAGACCACGAAATGTTGGTACATTGTTCAGTTTTTGGCTTGTCACATCTAAATATGCATCTTACAGAAAAATTCACTCTTATCAGAATTAAAGGGCGTTACATTCTGCGTCGAATAACCGCCTTACATAAAATTTGGTTCAGCGATTTGGTCGGAACTTCGGTAGCTCGATTATTAAAAGAACGAAAAAGTCAAAATAGGTGAAATATGTCCACATAGGTCTATGTCCACACAGACCTATGCACAGGCAGACCTCTACCTTCTTAGATGCTTACCTAGGGACGTACCTAACATGTGTAGGCAGGTACTTACCACAGTGTTCAAAACTTTCTGTCACACAGCTGTGGTTTCCTCAGAAGTGGACACCCTCCCGGTGTAAAAGTGAAATCAGGCAACACGACTTTTTTAATTAAAAACACGTTAAACTAGGGTTTCTAATTGAATTCACCTGTAGTTATTCCCAATGTTTTGTTTATAAAATAATCAAAACGTGGTGAAAACCCAAAGTAGAATTTAATTGGACGCCCTAGTGTGAGAGTGCTCTACACAGGAAATCGGGCCCCACAGTTGGATCCAGCAGTGGACTGCCTAATTTCACAGAGGAATTCTATTGAATTGTAACAGAAAACTTTTGGGTCTAGTAAGCATTTCACTGTAGGGGAAAAAGTCAAATAGGAAGGGAATAACCTTAGAATTAATTAGTGTTGTACCGTCTCATTATAACGAAACCTTTAGCCGTGGAGAGGTTTTGGTAAACTGGGAGGACTGGCTAATATTTGTCTCTGCTTTTGCTTCGTCCACTGACACCTTGATCACTACAAGGATTTGAAGTTTAACACTACTGCTATACGCTACAGCTTGGTGTCAGGTTTAGCCGGTTTGTCATAGCACCTTCTTCCACTATGAGTGATATGGGATTCATCCTTATTTAATCAATGAGGGGTGTTGTTACGTTAGAAATATTTTATTTGACAAAAAAACACATTGAATATTAAATCTGATTATTATAAATACTGTGTAAATAGTATTGCATCCTCGGATGAACAGGACAAAAAAGAAAGATTTCTTCTTCAAATTTTCATTGAAGATTATTATTGCAGATGGGTTAAGCTGGGTTCACATTGACGCGTAATCGACGTAAAGCACGTAAAACGCGAAGGGCCGTGTAAAGCGCGTAAAAACGTCAAACCATTCACATGGACAACCCTAGTTACGGACGTAAAGCGCGTAATCATCGAGATACAGCCCGTGCTCCAGCCTCCGCCTGTACAGAACCCACTCGCAGATCCATAAAACGCCTAAGTATCTGGATTTTTAAAATTGTAACCCTGGTTCAAAAGTCGTTGCGCGTAAAGAGCGTAAACTTGATGACCCTATCAAATTCAACTACGCGTTTGAGTTTTGCACGTTTCACGTCAATTACGCGTCAATGACGTGAACCCAGCTAAGGTGACGTGTCCAGCTGAATGAGGGCAAGAGTCAAGCAAATTTATATTAGATGAGTTTCATTATGAAATGGCTGTACACTTTTCTTTTTTACGAGGGAAACAGTGGGAAAATCTTGAAAAAGACTTATACGCTTTGGAGGGTCCGCACTCTGCAGCCGTATGAGGTTTCACTCACTATAAACCCATCCTTATCCTCTTGAACTAATTCACCCCGGAAATCACTTGTTCAGCATTACTTCGGAGTGGGGTCGGTCACTGGGCGATGTCACGCCCTCTTCTGATGTCTTCTTGAGGTCTCCAGTTTATTATTCACCCGAGGAACGGGTCGTTCAGCTTTTTTGTCATGAGGATTCGGACTATGTAGGACACATTCCTCTCCCTGGTTCCCTGGTTGGAGATCATCTTCCCGATCACATTAGTTGGTGTGATTTAACCCTCCTGTTCTTCTAGAATCTCCCTTTCCCCGATGTGTCTGCTAGCGCCCTTCTGTGCAGATAGGACCGGAAGTATCCATGGCCCAACAGGAACATCATGATGTAGATAGAAATCCACTTCTCTGTGCCTCCTGTCAAGCCATGGGCGTACCTGTGGGATATCGGATTTTGACTCTTCTGTGGATCACCGGAGGTAGATCCGCTTCCTCTCCTTTGCTAGGTCGATCGGGATGGTGGCAGCAATGACCCCAACGGCAGGGAAAGATATATGGTACGATACCTCCTCTGCACTGACTGCTGGTTGTCTAGGTACTTTTTAACCTGTAGGGCCTACACCCACACCTCCACTCCATATAACATGATTGCTTCGGCTTTGGTCATCAGAATCTTCCTTTTCTTGGGCGATGGCCCACCAATGTTTGTCATTAGCCTGCTCAGGTTTGCTGTCACCGCCCCTGCCCTTTCTCCTGCTCGCTTGATGTGCACCCAGAAGGTCTGCCTGCAGTCGAGGGTCACTCCCAGGTACCGCACCGAATGAGATGATTCAATGGTTTCGTCCTCCCTCTGAAACTGGGTGACACGGTTAATGTGTCTCTTAGTCAGCAGCACTATTTCGGTTTTGTGAACTGCAAGCTGCAACCCATGCTCCTCCATCCAAGGCATGACTCACCTCATTGATCGGTTGAGCTTCCACTGGAGTCCGTCCAAAGTACGGTATTTTATCACCACTCATCGGCATAGCTCACCAAGAACATATCCTCCGGCATGTCCAGCAGAAGGATCCCATCTAAGCTCGCATTCCACAGATCAGACCCCAATGTAGAACCCTGGGCCGCCCCACTGGTGATCTTCTTCCTGCGCACCTTCCCCATGGACTCATACACTAAGATGCGGTTCTTTAAGTAGTCACATATGACGGCCAGTAGGTAAGAAAACGGCTATACATAGCACCTTCATTCATCACAGATGTCCAATTCTGGCTTCAAATCGCAGGAAGCCCTTTCGCGATATGAAGCCAAAATTGGACATCTGTGATGAATGAAGGTGCTTTGTACCATAAGAAGAACATGATATGGAAGAAGGTGACATGGCACCTTCTTCCATCAAGCAGCGATTTAGAGGTAACATTTGTATTATTGAAATAAGGTGACAAGGTCTTATAGCACCTTCTTCCATTGAAAACATGAAGTAATCTAGTGACATGGCACCTTCTTCCATTCTATATCTCTCCAAAGAGTTGTTATTGCGTATCCAGACTGCCACCATAGATAGATAGTGCTTGAAAACCATCATTTATGCAAAAACCCAAGTTTTTGTGAAAATGTCACTTAGCACCCTCTTCCACTCGTGCCTTCAGTTATTATAAAAGACGCAGTGGACAACGCGAAATACGGCTGTTATTAATAGTGTTGACGACTGGTCCTTTTCACCTCAATTTTACTAGACTTTTAAAAAAAGTAGTAAAACTAACTTTTTACATAATTTTTGTTTATTATTTTCAATGCAGTACGTTCACAGTAAGTCCCTGAAGTAGCACCGAAAAGGTTCATTAACGTGATCGTGAATGAAGCAGTACACATCCACCCCAGATATCAGTGCTAGGAAACACCTGATTATAATCACGGATGGCTGTATAAAGTCGAGTTGGTTGTTCCATGATATTATTCCATTTGAAGAATGATTGTTATTTCTGATTCTGTTCTGAGGTACTTTTGTAACTTCAGCACACGTTATGTTTCATGAATAACAAAAAATAATCAATGATAGATTGGTTGAATCCACCCCATATTTATGAGTACTGGATTTTGTTGATAGGTAGGCTACTTTTTTAACTTCAACAAACATCATGCTTCATGAGTAACAACAAATAATAATGTATTAATGATCGAAAAATTCGTGAATACACAGCATATTTATGAAACTGTGATTCCCCGGCGGGCTACCGTTGTCGGTTTAGGGCATTTCTTTTGGTGGGGGGAGGGAGGTGTTGGCCACAGAAAACAGTGATCTGAGCACAAGGGGCAATAAGCCATTGTTTAATAATTTGCAGCGCTTTTTAACAAAGAATTGTTCCATTGTCTCCTGTTTCACGTGTGGCTTTTGATGAAGCACGCAAATGCTTTATCATTAATAGTACAGCTGGAGTGGTGTCGAGCTGACGCTCCAAGTAGGTGCGCTATGACGTTTGTCAGCTGTTGGAGTACAGAGAAGAAAAAAAATATTCTACAAGTCTGACTGGAATACTGGATTACCAGGAGATCCGAATCAACGAGGGCCGGATTGAAACGAGGTTTCACTGTACCTAGTTGTTTCTGATTTTTCGTCCAGTCCAAGGGGGTTGGTGCGGGGCGCCGAGAAAGTGAAAATCAACCAGCGAGAAAACCTAAGGTGACCGCCACTCTCTAAAATTATCGGGTACAACGTGATCAACTGGTACAAACGCGACTCGCGGAACAGACCGTCTCGCTACGGCGACCGCGAACAGCGAGTTCGTCAAAAGCGGGCGAGGAGCATCAACTTGATGTTACCAATGCGACAGTAGTTTGAGTTGAGCTGTGAAGTGGTTGAGTTTAGAGTTTGAGGGTGCGCTGCACTAATTAGATTGCGAGCGAAGTTCCGACACGTCAACCAAACTATTCCGCTTGAGCGAGTTCAACGAGAGGGACTAATAAGGGCTGGTCGGTAACCGAGAACTAAGTCTATACAGCCGACACTTCACTCGACTCTATTCTTTACATTGGAATCGCAGTTTAGTGGGACGCATTTCACGCGAGGCATCCTCAGCTGATGCTAACGGCGCCAACGGAGTCTGGAATACAAACATTACTTCATCACCAAGACTGCCCTGCAATTAAAGCAAGAATGTTACGCTTTTGGTTTATTATTCTGTGAATAATACACCTATGTATTCGCTCATCAAAAACAATTTATTACACCCACTCAACTTTTAACACAGAATGTGTTTTAGCCATGGACTAACGAGCCAAAAAAGGTAACGAAATTTCGTAACGAAATCTGGGACGCTGTTATGAAAAATTTCTAATGATTTTCACGTACAACCGATTCGTTGCTACGGAACTTTAACTTCGCCAGTTATCATCGTACAAAAATCGTTCACCACTCGTTGGATAGCTCTCGATTTACCTAACCATATTACGTTAACCAATGCGGAGTGCGTGGCCGACAAGCTGCGGTATGAGCGTCATTGTTTAAATAATAATTGTTTACACACAGGTGATCATTCTCAATAATTTATATTGTGAACACGATTGCAAGCTTTATATAAGTACCGATGATACGGAACTAAGGATCGTGTAACCTGGTGTAACCTATGAGCAGTCAATATATCAGTCGAAAAAGGTTTATGTGAAACGCGTGAGCTAAAACACATTCTGTGTTTCTATAATTTCGTCCGAAGTATGTAAATAGAGGTAACCGGGGGTCCAGGGGGCTTGCCCCCTGGCGAGGCGCGGAGCGCCGAGTTTTCTTTCACGTTTCAAGGTAGATTCAGAAAATGTGATGTTCGTCCGCCGCAAAGTGGACGGAAATAGCCGTTTTTTTTCAAAAACCTCTAAAGTTTCTAACTGGCTGATACTCTCAAGATCCATTACGTTTTTTGGTGTGCTGAAACCGAATCTGTTACTTACCCGTTTTTCTCTATTCGCCCTAGATGTTTGGTTATTACTGTTTTGGTTTATTATTCTGAAATAATACACCTATGTATTCGGTCAGCAAAAAATGTTTATAACGCCCCCTCAAAATTTTTTCTTTTCCGTTTCAAGGTGCGTAGATTCCAAAAATGCAATTTCCGTATCACGTGTACCGGCTTCATTTTCGGTCTAAAAAAGTCATTCTTTCGCACACATGCTCCATTTGGGCCCTAGTTGTGTCCCGAAACTTTGCAGCCCGATCGGAATATACCCAGGGGTGTTATGAGTGAAAATGTGGATAAAAATAGGTACTTTTTGTGTTTTAGTAACATGTTAGTAACATGAGCTTTTGAGGTAGGTATCTTTTTCTATGTTTTTGGGGACGAGAAGACCGAATATGAAGTCGATTTTGACCGAAGAGTAGAAAATTGAGGTTCTACCAGATGTTCAGCTCCCGAAATTGATTTTGTATGAGTCAAAAACCTGGGAAATCGTCTGAAATCACCATCAATTTGTATAATAACACTGGAAAAAGTGTCAACAGGTGGATCAAGAAGATTAAATGGTATCAATGATCAGAAATAATTTATTAAAAAAAAAAAAAAAGCGTCAGCCAACATTTCTCTAGTATGTCCAGTTGAATAATAAACCCATGTGACAAGGACTTTGCAGCGTTTTTTAGGACGAGGAGACCGAATATGAAGTCGTTTTTGACCAAAGAGTGGAAAATTGAGGTTCTGTCGGAGTTTCAGCCTTAAATTTATGTTAATGTTTGGTCTAAAATCGTCGTTCTTCCGCACACCGGATCCATTTGGCACCTAGTTGTGATCCGAAGCTCGGCAGCCCGATCGGGTTGTACCCAAAGGGTGTTGTGGTGAAAAATGGTGTAAAAATAGGGTTTTTTGGTGTTCAAGTAACATAACCTTGTGAGAAGACCGAACGTGAGGTTGATTTTGACCAGAGAGTGAATAACTGAGGTTGTAACGAAGATTCAGCTCCCAAAATTAAATTATAATGAGTCAAAAACCTGGGAAATGGCTGAAATTGCCATAACTTTGCCCGTGAACGCAAATATATAACAAAAAAAAAAGAAATAAATTAAAAACCGTCGTGTAGTAACACTGGAAGTAGTATTAACAAGTGAATCAAGACATTTGAACGCGACTCAGTGATTTTAATGGGCTTCACAACACAAAATCTTCAACTTCTCTGTTTTACAACTGCCCACACTATTAAAAAAAAGTTTTAAAATTATGTACCTGCCTCAGATAAAACTTTCATAATTATTGTTCATTGTCATACAATTAATGCCCGGCTAATATAAAATTTACCTGCCCTCTACATAGGCAGCGTCATGCAGAAGTAGTTGGTACTAAAGAACGGTAGTAGCGGTACCTACCTACATATATAATCTCAGTAACTACAGTTTCCCCGTCAGTGGCTAAATAAATTAATTGTGAAGGGTAGGTAGGTACCTAAAAATTCCTTAGGTACTTATAAACTGATCACTCAATCCCAATAAACGAAGATTTTCTTAAGGGTTGGTGTAGAATTATTTTATGAATGTGTGTAACCAAGCAATTGCGGGTTCTACGATGGGAGGTAGGTAGGTAATTCTTCCAGCAGCAACAGCGTCCCTCTTCCGATTTTGGAGTTAGTCAAGATAATTATTGTTTGAAGACAATACCTTCCCTATGCTCCCAACCCCCGTCCCACCAACCATCCACCCACGGATCCACCCTTTTCATTCCTGCTACTGACCTGGTCGAGACAGTGGCTGTTGCTAAGTGACGCGCGTCAAATTATAGCATCAATTTTTTATAATAATTATAGCAATTTACTCTCGCAAATGGTTTTGTGAATCAAGTACCTATTGCTGTTGTTCGGGTCTTTGTGTTGTGTTTAGAGTATTTACCTTTATCTCCCTTCTGAGTTCTCTTCGCTGTTACTGAACCCGTTTTCTCTCATTAGCCGTTTCAGGTGAGTTTCTATTACACATAATTTATTATAATATGGGTATTTTATTTTACTCATCTACCTAGAGCCAGTAGAGCTCCACTTGTTATACTTATCAATCATCTTTTATGGTTGCATTGGAATATCCCTAGTGGTGGTTACGGTGTGGGGCCAAAGTGGCTGACTATGAGGCGAGGCTATGAAGCATGGAGGGGGGGGGGGGGGGGGGTACTAGTGGCGAGGGAAGCCCATTTCATTCATTCATTTTGGTTTATTATTCTGTGAATTCCGTGAATCATAGACGGTTATTTTTAGAATAATTATTTATTAGTTTTGATAGGTGTAGGTAGGTACATAACTATTTCCTGTTCTGGGTTAAAGCAGTTATTCCCGACACAAGAACAGATGTTCATATGTGATAGTTACCCATACTGTCTGGGGTACTCATGGACAAGCACTGAGGTGAAAGAATAGCGTTTATGGCGTTACATATTACCATTTTTTTCCCGAATGGATCATTGGCTTTTACTAGTAAAAGTAACCCCAACTGAACCTACCACCTACTCAAAAGCTGTGCAACTTTCACTGTATACGGAAAAGTGACAAACTTAAATAATAACCTGCGTGTCTGTGGCCGACTAAAAATCACATAAAAGCTTTACAATTTCCTGCTTAATGTTTCATTTTCGCTCGTCGAATGTGAGTGGTGTAGCGTGGAGAGTCGAGCGAGGGAAATGGTTTTTTCACCGATGCACGGGTACGGTGAAATTCAATTTTCCTTTGAATTAGTCAGAAATGACGGTCGCCTGTTCGGGAACGCGAAATCGTTTCGCTCTCGACGCAAATATTTGCCCCGCGAACCCGACGAAGTTGATTGAGGTGAAAACCCTGCCGCGGCAAGATCAATAAGCCCCTTACACATTTCAACCGACAAACCCGCCCAACAAAGGTAACCCCCCCACCGGTCCTCGTCTCATTTCAGCTAATTATGACGGAATTATGTTGCCACAACGCTCGGTTAGCTCAGGAATAAAAACAGGGTTTCCGTTTTGAGAAACCAACTCTACTCGGTCCAACTTCTCCCTTTCATTCGCAGCTGTGAATTTGTAAAAACCTTTTCGTATACAACGGACATAATACTCTTTAGAGGCGAATGGCGTGAGGGAAAATGGCGTGGACCAAAAAAGGAGAGGAAACCGCTGCTGCGAATGATCAAATTGTACAAAGTCGTAGAGCGTATTGTTTTGTTACCTCACAACCGACCAGCGCATTGGTTGTCGTTGAGCCCTCGAAAACCAACGGTGGACGTTTCGAATTTAGTTTTTTCCTCCAGAACTATCAATTATCAAAACTTTTGCCCCCTGGCAGTTTTTAGCGCGTTAGGTCGCGGCGACTTGCCATTGCCACACAGAATACTTATATTAACGTATGCATTGCCAGGCGAAAAATTATGAAAGTACACTGCAAAGTGCTTACTGAGACCTGTTCCTCAATTCTGTGATTTGGCAAAATTCTATTTCTTCCCTATTCAGCTAGGCTGTTGGACTCCTGAACTCAGTACTCTTGAAATATCCTTAAAAGGTACGAGATGAAATGAGGGTTGGTGCGGTTCGTTTAAGGTTGATCCTACGCGGTATTCATCAAATTCCAACCTTTAAATTCGTTTGTGATAGAGGTACATGTGCAAAGATTTTCCTGGATAAAAGCGTGCTTATTTGTGGTCAAATGTAGAAGTAGGCATTGAAGCTGTGCATTATCTATATTCAGTTGGATCGTAAGAGCCAATATGAACACGTAGCTGAATTCTGACTAGGTACCTTAATATTTTCCACGAGAGGGCTTCGGCTATTTCCCCACACTTCATAGTGGTCTCTATAACACGGTGATATCACGTGTACCGTAAACAAATTGAGCAATTAGCTTTCTCAGTAAAAATCGCTTCACTCGTCCCCCACAGCTGAAAAAAATGTTATAGCAGAAAAACAACTTGGGCGGGAGAGTCGTAAAATTAGAAAGGAACTCCTTTCTCACCGGCGAGGCGACTGATGTTTTTAAAGGGTAAAATTCCACTTCTTTATTTACACCGCCCAACCCCCACCGGACATTTCACTGCTCCAGCCATAATATGGCACAATAGTGGAAGACCTCGTTATTCCAAATTAACGTCGTTGCAGATGTTTCTTACGACCCCATGCCCAGAGACGCGGGAAACTTTTGCCAAGTTGTTAATTAAATTATGTTTTCAGTGAAGCTTTATTTAGTTATATAGAGGTGCTAACTTTCTACTTGGCCTACAATGCTACAATAGCAGGTAACTTTTGAAGACCCAAGTCCGTCCAGGGTTAGGGGAGGCTTCTTCATTCTTGCTAATTAATTTCAAGAGCCTTTTTCGAAACCCTTCAACTAGTAGTAGAGCAGGAGAAATTCTTCTTATTTAATTTTTTTTTTCTCGAAAATCGGAAGCTTCAGGGGTCTCTCCAGTCAAAAATAGTAAATTCTCGTTAGAACAAACAAAAGGGAATGTTGGATCAAAGAACGAAAACCGCAGTTTCTCTCAAACACACGTTTCCTTGAATGTAAATCAACGTGCTTTTTCCCTCTCAGATGCTGGCAGCTAGGGCTTAGTGGTGTTGCTGTGTTGTGCGAAGGGTAGGGAAGGGGGATTAATTACTTCTTAATTGGTTCTGATATGCTTTTAAGTTCATTTAATGACTACGTCAAATTTCGTTTCCAAGGCCCCTCAGAGTCGAGTTTCTGCGTACTTCCTTTGGATTAACATCCGCGCTCTCCGTATTACTGTTACCTAATTATACGTTTTTCTCATTACAGCTTTCCGGCTTGGTGCCCCTCGGAAATGTGCTCGGGTAACGTTTCCCCAGACCTAACCTCGACGAACGAAATAATAGTAGGTAAGTGGTCGTGTAAGTTAATCGTCAAAAAAACAAAAACAAAAATCCAATTATAATCGGATCATGCATTAAGCTGCTTGGCTCATGATCAAGTGCTCTGAATTGGTTGGCAGTGGAATGAGAGGTATTTCTTCGAGTTTTATACAATTTTGAAGTACGAATTGAATTAGTATACCTACCTATTTTGGGTTTGCACCAAACATTCGTTTTTATTATTTTAAAAATTCGTGAAAACTTGATAATTAATAATGATTAAGCGTACCTAATTTTCACTCATTGTGGCCTATATATTCTGTAATAATCCTTTGGAATAGGCCTAGAAAAATTATTTTTGAACCTCCTCAACAATTCAAGGTAGTAGTAAGTAACATAAATATACCACCTCTGCAGTTATGCTTTTCATTCAGCAGCCACACTGTCTCCCTCCCTACAATAATAAATTCATGGATCGTTGGTGATGGCACCTAGTGGTTTTTTTTGTGTGTGGTTATGCTTGTTTAGATGTTCGCTAGTGCTTGCATCTCAGTTTAAATAAACAACCTCACTTGATCGTACCATAGATCAGCTGGGTAAATACATGGCAATCATTATACAAACCTTTTTGATGGACACGTTTATGGCAAAACTGGAGTAATACGGACACTTCATATTTCATGTTGTCCATGACGATCAGAACATGATCACAGTGTTGAACGTTCTATCGCAAATATAAGGACATTTTCGAGTATCCGTCTTTTTACGGATACTAACTATTCATAGCTTAGTTGCCCTTCTGTATTCAAGTTCAACAGAATTAACCACTTCACTTCAAGACAAGTTACTTCATTCACAGACTTCACTGGATCGTGGAAACATAACTGGTCGTTCACCCATAAGAAACGCAGTTTTTTCGCAGCAGTCTTTCAAGACCGGCGAATTCAAGGGATAGAGCCCCAGTTTTCCATTAGAAATCAGCATCTATATCTGAGAAAAACGTATTATTTCCTCCCTGTATTACAGTTTGGGGTCCGAAAGGCGTCATTGTCAAGGGGGCGATAAAATTGATGTGTAGAGATAAATAGTATTTCCCCATTTTCTCAGCTTTCTTAAGACTTTTTGTTACGTAGAATTTACGTACGGATCCCTGATGCGGGGCGAAGCAGTTTTACGGCCGCTATCTTCCGTGTAAGCATAAAGAGACGTTTTACACCCCCCCCCCCCCCCCGTTATCCATCTCTTAGCATTCTTCCCGCTGCTTCATTTTTTTTTAACTTATTGTTACATTTTTTACAGTCTGCGATATATGTTCTCAAGTTTATTTTAAAAACCATCAAGTTAGGGGCGAGCATCAAGAATTCACGTGCAAGGTACGGTATCGTCGAGCGAAAGGGTTTTTCCTCTGCGGTCTTGCGGTGTTTTTAAATAAAGTTTCCCCCGTACGGTAACTGCCCATTTCTACACCGCGTTAATTTGACGGGTTTGCATACTGTTCACGGACAGCCTTGTGTACATACCGGAGTTATTTGTCCAGGGAGAGGTAATTGCCAGCTGGAGATAAATAAGTCCCTAAGGGAGGGACAGGTCAGAAGATGAGGTCTGTTCATCTCTATTGTGGCACGAAGGGCATGCAAGGCTTAAGTACAGGTTTAGGTTCTGATCTCACACAGGTGTTTTGCGGATACCAAGTTCTAGCCAGTTGTCAACCTGGTGCTTGCCTCCAAGTTTCACCTAATCAGAGTTACTGGTAACAGGTCAACGAGTGACTTAATTTTCTCCCTTAGGTACGGCTTGATGGTACCGACCAGAAATAGCTTGGGACGTAGCGTATGTACATCCCTTGCACAATCAGAGCCTTCATTTCTGTCACTGCCCAATCGCGTCTACGAATGTGCGAGTTAACAAGCTGAGACCTGCTGGAATACAAGCAACATCCTGGTTCGCACGGAGAAAGTCAAACGTCCCTTGGGTGCTATTTTACGTCTGCATGATGTGGTGTAGAACGCCTGCTGTTCACCACTATAATTACCATGGTAGGTATTCAATGTGGGTAAACAATAGAAATTGATTACCATTTCGTTTGCATAGACGTCTACAGATTCCGTCTGATAAGAAACGGCGATGATAGCCGTGAGGTATCGCTGAGCAGGATCGACTTTCAGGGCTCCACGCCCATTTGCGACGTCCTATCCTCACCCTTGGCCCTTCCTATTTCCAAACCCTTTCCGCCTTTATATCCGCAACCCTCCCACCGCTATATCCACACCCCTTCCCCACCGTCCTCCAAGAGAGGTTCACGTTCTCACGTTAGGGCTAAAGGGAGATCCTGCTTACTCAGGGCTCCCACTCGATGGTATCGCTGGGATTGGATGAAAACTTTCTGAAAAGGAGACCAAAAGGAATCCGCCCGGCTCTTCCGAAATCTCCGCCCTTTCGTTATAATTAGCTAGCAGGCTCCTAAGTGTCTCTCAGAAGATGTTCCTAACTGTGTGATACGTTTCTTGTACCTTCATTTACGTAAGTTCGCCAGTTAATGTTGTCTGAAATGGTAAAACCATGTTCTAGCTTGGTAATTCTCATACCGACCTGTGTACTTTATTACATATTAATTTATGTAGCAGGTAAGACCTCTCCAGTCTCCTCTTGAATGTGACGTAATGAGGGACGCTGTAAATTCGTCCGCAACGGTTCATCGTTTTATTTATGCCCGCAACTAAAGTAGAAACGAGAAGTTACAAAAATCTGACTATATGTATTTCATTCGCTCATGTGTGAATATTTCCTTCAACAACTGGTTTGCACTTTTTATATCAATATAAGATGGGCTCATGTTGCTTACTTGTTATTCACGGATTGTAGTAGACCCGAATATTTTTCTTGGTAGGCATTTCAGTACTCGAATGATCGATTTGCACCAATTAAGGAAGCGAATCAAAGTAGGCGTAAGAAGTATCTTACAAAATATTCATATCCAAACCTCGTAACCACAGCTATCAACATTTCCTGCCATGTAATTTACAATTGATCCCTCTGCACTATAGTTCTAGTTGCCAAGTCAGCTTTATTTCTGAACAGTCCATTTTTAGAGACCTAGATGAAATTGTATGCCATATTAAATGTCAGCTTGGAAGACTATTGGGTCTGGCCATACAGTGTCCAATGAATGTCAATTTGTCCTCTTTCGAAGATGAATGTCATTACAGCTTCAACGATTGCTGTATGCACAAGGCCTCTGGTTGGGGTACAGCTGCCAGGGTGGCATAGGACTGTGTTGATTTTCGTGATCGGTCGAAGTTTTATTGTATTAGAACCGCAATAATTTATTGTTAATGATAGTGGCTACAAGTGATAGATTGCAAGTGGTATCAGTGGTGGTTGATAGCGATCTTTAATAAATATACTATGCAGTACGGTCCAACAGAAACTATCGCGGGTCGATGGCATTTAGGCCACTTTCTTGGAGGACCTGTTCATGAATATTTTGGACTTCGAGTAATCAAATCAGCTTGGACTTTTGAGTCTGTATGAATATCACAGTATTAAAGGTATTGATTTCCACAGTCATTTGAAATACTTTTCATGGTTGCCATTAATTTTAAATAATATTTTGCGCAAAACTCTCTGAACCAAATTTATTTTAATGTCAGAATTTTGGTTCAGGTCAGAATCCTCTTACTGTTCGTTTTGTTTTTAAATGTTAAATCTCTTATTTGGTTATTTGCTCATTTTCTCGGCCTTAATAAATCGTCAGTCAGTGCTTACGGTTTGTCTCGTGGGTGCGAGGGAGGCGATCCGGATGGCTTTGTGACTACATAGAAGGGGCTTTGCCGCTAGTTCATACGAGCTCTCATACTTGGGTCTACTCAACTGCTTAACGTAAATCGACTCTCTTACATGACCCCTAAGTCGGGCTTAAGTCGCTTTAAATCGACCGGAGGTAATTTTACCTTCATTTTACTCCCATCTCGAGTCGACGGCTAAGGGAGAAGAGCTGGTGAAAGGCGAGAGAACTGATAATGCCCCCCCCCCCCCCCCCACCACGAAAAAAGTTAGGTAATTGCCTTCTTTCAACTTTGAATTGAAGTTAACAGGGGATGATGTATTTTCTCTAGACGGTCAATAAAAGCTTCATGTTGGTGTTAACTGGGTTGTTTGACACTTTTTGTGGTATTTCATCATGAAGGTAGGCTCATTGTCAGGTTCATTTTGCAGACATAGTTTTATTGTTCTTGTCATCGTAATTCACTTGATCGACACAAAATTTGTACGAATTTCGGGTAACTTCGCTTGAAAGGTAGCGGAAGCCTTACGATCACTTCGGAGACCAGTCAGAAAATTATGGCCCTCTAAACCCAAATTTCTACTTGCTCTTTAGACCATTCGGAACAAATTTGATTTTAAATTTACGTATGTGTACGCTAATTCATGCAAGGCGTAGGAATTGCGATAGGAGAGAATGGTTGCAATGATCGCAATTCGTTGGGTATATTTTGGTGGTTTCCTATATATATGTCCTTTAAAAATTTCATCATAATCGGACTGTGATTTTCGTCTGCGCATGCGCTAACGTGAATACGCCCAGTTAACACCCACACACCCACCCTCGCAACCTAATTACATACCATACTAAAGAATGGTTATAACATAACGAGATTAAATAAGTGCTGCCGATCATTTACCGTCCATAAAAAACCTGACTGTAGCTATCTATGTCTCACTTTACCTTTACGTGTATGGATCTCAGAAATAGCGATAACCGCCAATACTACGAAAATTGACTTACACCACTCGATGGTTTTCATCCCCCTACTTACAAAAAATCCAAAGCATCCAACCTAGGTATTTTTCCCTAGTTACTGACGGATGCTCGAGCCACCTCGCGAACCATGTTCGGTAATATGTAACGGATATAGGTAAATTGCCAACTCAGACGGATAGCAATCAAGTTGAAGCTCGGTAAATCGGCAATTTGATGTAAACGACGAAGGTAAGATTAAAGCGAGAAGTCGCTTGTGAAGTGTTACCACTGTACAGTCGATGGGTAATTAGTATCTAACCTTGGTGATGAACCATAAACGATTAAGTACCGATAAAAACCTATGCAAATCAACAAAAATGGTACGGTGCGGTAAATTTAGTCGCAAAAAGATTATTTTCATGAAAAACATGATTTCGCTAGGAAAAAGAAGAAAAAAGTGAATTATGTAATTACTAGGTATCTAATTTAATTATAAATTCAATAAATTAATTTGATATATTCTAATAATACAATTAGAATAAATGTTTCATAACTAACTAGATACTGATTTATTTATGTTGCTGTACATTCAAAGTAGGAGCATTTTACCGAGGTATTTTTCTGCGGTTACTAACTGTGTTACTGGAGCCACCTAGGTACGAACTAAATTGCTCGCGAAGAAATAGTGGAAACCCATTTCAACACTGTAACTAGGTATTTTCACTGTAACAGTGTTTTTCGCATTTTTTCGTGTATTAGTTGTAATAGACTATTTTTTCAATAACTCCGTTTTCCTTTTCTTTTCCACCTAGGTAAATGGAACGTGTTTGATCACAGGTAATGGATAAGTAAATTGCCTTCCTAAACGGATAGGAATCAATTTGTTGCTTGCAAAACTCTGTTATTGATTGAAACGTTACCGAAGGGAAGATCGTGTGGAAGGGTGGAGAGGGGGAACAACCGAATTAGAGCGATAGCACCTAATCGTATCCCACGTTCGACTCGTAGAACCGAACTCTGAGGAGGTTCAATACGACGAGGAAACGTCTAAAATAGAAGAGCTTGGAGGTTAGCTGAGACGGAAGGCAGCTCATTGGCATTCGGCTAGCGGCAGTTCACGGTTCGGCTGACGCCTGGGCCAATCACCCCGACCTTACTAACCCCTCTCTCCCTCACAGCAGTTCGCTCCCTTTCCTTCCCTATGCACACAATCCTGTTGAATTTGATTACCCGAAACGTCTCGTTGCAACCGTCGAACGGCCTCTGGGATGGTCCAGATACTCACCGATCAAGTCCTTTGATCTCGCATACTACAGCCCACGCATGCGCTCGGGACCCCCTTTAGGTCGCCTATCGAAATCAGGTTGATTGCTAAGGAGTCATCTGGCTTCCTATAGTCGACCTCAAGATAGCTGCCGGTCTACCAGACTTGATTCTGGAGCAGCTCGTCGATCGTTACATTATACATTGTCTGTCCTGTATGGCGAAACGGTGGTATTGAAGCGTCGCCTATTTCCCCTGAAGTAAGAGTAGGTACTGCGATGATTGATTGATTGATTGAATATTTTTATTTTCCTGCATAAAAATAGGACCATAAGGTCCTCTCTACCTTTTTTACAGGATACATATTTTTAGAAGTGACAATCAAAATAACATAATCAGTCATTACAAGAATTATTTATAAAATAAAAGAGCTTGTTTCTACAAATTAAAATAATTTCACTATTCAGTGGTTTCATAGTTGATATATATATATATATATATATATATATATATATATATATATATATATATACACCATATGCCAATATAATAGAAATATTACATAATTTATGCGTCATACAGACGTAACAATATATCTTTAAATTGTTTTTTAAATGAATTGACAGACAATTGACTATTGAATAGGTGCATATATTCATTATGGATCTGAATCGACCTGATTTTAAAAGGTTGGGCATATATCGATGTTCTGTGTAATGGCACTTGTAACATTTTAGTGGCTGATCGAGTATTCCTACTGTGCACGTCGGACATGTATTCAAATTCCCGAAACAGATAGTCTGGCGTTCCGCTTTTCAAGATTTTATACAACAATACACCAGTTCGGAACGTCCTTCATTCTTTTATTTTCAGCCAACATAATTTTCTATAATACGGCGTGACGTGCTCAAATACTGGTATTTTAATTGCAAACCGCAGACAAGCGTTTTGCGCTAGTTGCAATTTATTGCACTGCTCACCAGAAATGTCCAAATACGCTACAGCACAATAATCTAATATCGGGAACAACATGGCCTGCACTAACTTAAGGTTGACATCCTGAGGGAGATGATAAGCAAGTCGCCTAAGTTGATAGAGACCTTTAAAAATTTTATTACATGTTTGTGTTAATTGCTCATCCCAGGACAACTTACAATCAACCATAGGTAATTCCCGAATTTTTAACACAACCTTCAAATAATAACAATGCACCATCAATTGACACTGGCTGCAAGTTAGAGAAATCTAATCTATCTAATATTCTTGTGTACATTAACACAATAACTATGCAGACAGTACCTATCAGCTGTCCCAAACCGTAAACTTATCTGACAACGTACTCGTTATATCTAAGGAACCAATTTTAGTTCACCTCTCTCACTTAGGTACATAATATAATTCAGTGCAATGACTACTCATATCATTGACACCACACACGTCGCTACTGGCGCTTCTGTTGTGTGTGGCCCTAATCGTACCACTCACAAAGAGGTGCAAACATAAGCGTTTGTCTGATACCTTCACATCCTCAAAAGGCGCTTTGTAGCTATCGCGTGATACACATCTCCTTTCACTCGTTACAATTGAGTCATCACTTATATGTGTCCCGACTGCTTTTAAGTTTGATTTTCCATAATATGTAATAAATTTTACTCCGTGTTTTAGTCAACTGCAATGTTTTTGTTTTGTTTTTAGCTAATGTATACCACTTATAACGTCATCATTCGTAATGAATGAATGAATGAATAACTTTTGCTGTTGACCTCACCGCTGTTTAAGAGAATTCCAAAGCTGCATCTACAGTTTTACGGTAACAGACTCGAAATTAGGAAATTAGTTTGAATGATCTTCATTTGGAGGTTATTTTTAAACAATTTTCCCTGAATCTTCCAAGGTCTACTCATTTTCATCTTTCCAGTAACTTGAACCGTTGAATGTTTGGCGGAGTTGAGCTTGAAACCGTTTTGGGACTGAGAAAGACATAAAACCGGAAATGGTGGAAACCAGGAGTTTGAGAAAGCTCGATATTTAGTTATAGTTACATGTGGTCAGTATTACTCAGGCATAGTTGAAGGTCGCCCATCGACTTGTCGTTGAAAATCATGTTCCAGTACGCTATTTCTCATCTGGATATTACTGAACACGAGTAAATGTTCCCCTGTGTAGGAGCCACTGAGCAGAACGTATTTAAAGTCGGGTCAGGGACCATTTTGACTGAAATTTCATCTGTTAGATAGCTATACTTCCACGGGCTTAAAAAATATGCATTAACCTGAGCTCGTTTATAACCCCGGATCAGGATATCACAGGACACGATGGTATACCGTATTGTGGCTGACCATCCTTGAATGTTCCCACCTGGGCAGTTCGTACATTTAATATCGGTTCTTCTTGTTTGCCTTCAGTGTATTAAACTATAATATTGGCCTCCGACATTCCGATTGGAAAATGGCTTTCACTCAGTTTCAAAGAGCTTATGAGTGAGAACTTCCCCTCCAGTCGTCTCTCCTCATCACATACGCGAAACTTGTTTGAATAACGTCGGGAACAGGGCGGCAACCAATTTTCCAAAGACAAACATCGCAACGACCGGCCGGTTCGCTCCGTGTTTAGTTTATGGCTCACACAGAACTGTTTCACGCGTCGGGAAAAGGGGTTCTGGGATCGATTCCCGCCAAACGATATTTGTTAAGCAATCAAACTGGCTGGTGGTGGTTGTGAGGGCTGAGGAACTGGACTAGATGTTGACACTCTTGGTTCCCTTGTGAGGGCCAAGCTACCGTCAGAGTCAAGTTCTGTCCCTTCGGTTTGAGGGTGACCTCCTCTGCGAGCCCTTTGCCCGTCCCGGTCTGTCCCTTGAGGGACGTCCCTGCTAATTACGCTCAGACCGCCTGAACCCACACCTGCACTAATCAATCTCCCACAAGTCAACATCTCGTCCTTTTAAGACCTTCCTGAATTCAATTTCTACGAATAGGTGACTGCCTCTCTCGACGAAATGATTTAATTCCAAGACTGGTCGTCCAATAACCTCGTGACTTTTCCAAGAACAATCTTGGTAGTCCTGAGTCAGCACCAAACTTGTATGATGAGTTTCGTTTTTGATATAAAACAACGCTACTCAGCCTTTTAAAATTAATTCAAGACTAATCCCCTACGCTGAAGCCCCATCTTGTAATGGAGCCTGTTACGTAGGTACATTTACAACCTCTTTATACGACACGTTAGCTCGTCCGTCTCCATAAAACAGCAAGAGCTGAGAAAATGAAGAATGAAGGTCACGAGAAGTCTACTGCATCATCGCAATGCTTCAGTAACTTTTAAAGTTCTATTACATTTCATTGGCTGCGCTGCAGTGTTCCACAAATGACGAGAATGCCGCTGATAAACTGCTGTTGAAAATTGCTATTAATATGGTAAGCAAATGGCTATCAGTATTTTGCAAGATCACTGGCAACACTGATTCCCTACTTTCATCTCACTGTGGTGTCTCTCGTCACCTCCGTAAACTGATCATTTCTTCGTTTCTAGTCTTCAGCAATCTCCACGTCTTTTCGCATTTCGCTTATATCAATTTTAGTTTTTTAATCATTTGGCGCATTCGTAAATCCTCTTTCCCAGAATAGCCCTCTTTCCCGCCTTCTTAATCATCTAAACCCCGTACGAACCTTCGCCGATTTTTCTTCCGGGATTTCTTACTTTGCCGGTAACGTATCTATCTCAACCGCTTTATTGCCCATCTCTTCCACACACATAGACTCATAGCAATGCTTCAGTAATGTAATATGAAAGTTCTCTATTGCCGTTGGCTGAGCTGCGATTGCTCCCAAACTGACGGTAATGTCGCTGGTAAACTGTTGATTAATGTGGTAGGTTGATAGCTTCTCGTATTGTAGAAGTTTTCTCGGATGTGTGCTGCAAGTTTTGGTGAAATTAGATAGAAAGGGATAAACATTGGAATGGTTAGGAGCAGCAGTGGCCGAATCCTTATTTCGATTACTTCTAGTCTACTTTGATAAAAAATATATCAATAACTGTAATGGTAGAAGTGCTTGAATTGTGTAAACATTCTGTTTTCCTTTCTTATAAACAATGTGAGGTCCTAACACTTCGGTTCTTCTTTGATCGCCATAAATCCGGGGAGGTCGTTTACTCCTTTGATGAAACAGTCCCATCCCAAGGAGACAATTCAAGACAGCGGAGGATTTGCCCAGAGCTATGATTCAGGGCAAATTATCACGCCTTCGTGAACCCCCTTCATCAGACACTTTACACGCCCGATGAACGTCTATTTCCACTACGAAGATTAACGAGGTCGTACGCTGAGTTACCTGAAGATTCGAGTGAGCAACAGACCATGTACTCAGTATCTAACCTTCTAAGATCCTAACATTCTCATATTTTTTGTCAATAAGTGAAAGGCGAGGCTTTTAATGCAGTGGCACTTGTTAATGAAATTTCGTACGATTCATTATTGTTGTTGCACATTGACGGTCAGTTCAACCAAAAACTCTTCGTGATTTCAAAAAATAATCGATTGCTTAAATCATTATCAGCAAGTGTTGAATCCCACCATTCAGTCGCGGTTAACAATATTAAACACGATTATAATGTCTACATGGATACCTTATCTAGAAAAAAATGTTAAAGCAGTGAAACGTGTGTCGCATAATATGTTCCTTATTTTCTATCCTGTTTCAGTGATTCCAATTATTGTCTCGTAGAATGGTGATTAATTACCCTGAAATAACCCTGTGTGGGATGTAATTTCTGCTTCTTTTCCTTCCTAAAAGATTTTAAATAGTAAATGTTAGTCCATATTAGTACTTACTATTGCAATGTTGGTACGATGTTTGGTAAAAATTCCATTTTGGAACGTTTACGTTTCAAAAATAGAACAAGTATGATAGTGGTAGACGACTTTGGTACCTAGTGGACTAGTGCAATGAACCAAAACCTATACCTACGTTTACTACGTTTTTCAATCATTTGAAAAATATTTAAAGTTCATTCCGCCTACTTATGAGGTTTTTTGGATCTTATCAATACATATATAGGTAATCCAAATTAATAGGTACCTCCTTGTGTGACGCCCGGGTCATCCAGCTAGTATTTTGACTTGAATTTCATCTGAAAATCGTACCTACACGTATTTACAGTGAGATAGCAAATAGCACATTCATCCACCTACATGTACGGTCTCAGCTCTGTACAACAGTACGGAGTATCGGCCCTGAGCAGTTTCTTTTGTGGGGAGTTGAGATATGAAATATGACCACCTAAACAATCTTTGGTTGAAGATATTGGAGGCAGAACGTATCGGATTACAATGAAGAAGCCATTCATCCTTCTCATACACGCCTTTGTGAACATCTCGGATGAGAGGCGGAATATTACCTTCAAATGTAAGGAAGAGAAGCGCGTGGTGGTGAATCGAAAAGTCGGCGTAGTGGATTTATTTTTCAGACCGAACCCTCGCGGCTTGAATCAAAATTTGTTGAAGCTGTTTTGTCGAGATGCTGCTTTTGTTTTATTGTTTTCTACAATTTACCTTTGGAATCAAGCATTAAAAAAAATAAATAAAAGAAAATAAAATAAATTAACCCCCCCCCTCAAAATTTGATGGTTTCCGTTTCGAGGTACGTAGAATCTGAAAATGGAATAAAAACGTTGCCAATTGTTACACAACGCTTTATTATTTACCCCTATAGATGCCCCTTCTGCGTAGATCACTGTTTTCTGTGGTCAGTACCTACCAGTGGCGTAGCCAGGATTGTTGAATCCGGGGTTATCGGAAATGGGAAAAACGTTCCTGTCATGTAGCACGGCTATAAGAGCGAATCTTCAAAGAAGTATTCCTGCTATTGTGTAGAAAAATGACAGCGAGTAACCATACCACTTTTCTTAAAATTATATAATTTTTCGTCATCTTAGCCACTTTTACCGATGTTTGACCCTAATAAAGCCAAATGTGACCCACTTGTTTTTGAGAAAAATATTTTTATCATCGAGATAGTCCCTCCGTCGTGATTAGTCATCCCACACAACGGCAGGTGAATTAATATTAATTTTTAGCCATTAATACCAATTTTTACTCCCAAAAACCAAAATCTCTAACCCCTATTCTGTGTGAAAAACAACTGAAATGGTATTTTTCTGTCTTTACTCACCCTTCCATACACTTCCAGTCATTTTATATTGCAATTTTAGCCGTTCTTACCGATTTTTGACCCCTAAAAACTCCAATTTGACCCCCTTGAAATTTTTTAAAATTGTTAATTTTCGAACTCAACCTTTTGTTTGGCAATACAAAACGTTATGGAGAAATTTGGAATTTTTATCATCTACCCAAGGACAGATGTCATCTGGAGTGGCACATAAATATACATAATATACAATTTTTTTTTTAAATTTAGGGATGAACTGGTGATGCTCTGAAACGGATTTGCCTATAAAAATATTTCAAACATTCATGTTCTGAAAATGTTACCCATTGCAATAGCTTCATTTTCTTTGAAAATTCGCTAATAAGGTTTGACATTACAAAAAAAGCTGCTTTCAAATTAAATTTAGCAAAGCACTAAATGTTACAGGTAAGATAAACTGATGAAATAAAACATTTATTTAGCAACAATGTTCGTGAATTTTCAAGGTAAATGAAGCTGTTGCTATGGGTCCAAAATTCCAAAATTTTCAGAACATAAGTTTTTGAAATTATTTTATAGGCAAATCCGTTTCAGAGAATCCTGATTTAATCCCTAGATCTAACAAAATGTATTACGTCTATTTCATATATTTATTTATGCATCACTCCAGACGATATCTGAACTTGGGTACGTGATAAAATTCCAAGTTTCGCCAAAATGTTCTTATTGCCAAACAAAAGGATGAGCAATTCAAAAATTCGAAAGGGGTCAAATTTGAGTTTTTAGGGGTCAAAAATGGGTAAAAACGGCTAAAATTGGTATATTTAATCACTGCAAGTGGCATGGAAGGTTGAGTGGAGACAGAAAAATACCATTTCAGTTGCTTTTCACACAGAATAGGGGTCTAACTAGGATTTTTGGGGATCAACAATTGGTATTAAGGACTAAAATCAATATTATTCACCTGAAGTGTGGGATGGTGACAATGAGGAACTTTGAGGGGACGGTGCAGGTATTTCGATACCTAAGCATTTTTGTCCAAAAGTTTGGGTCAAATGTTTGGGACAGCTCGTTTGTAATCAAATAAACGTAATATTATTTAACTGTTTATTCATGTTTGATTTACCGTTTAACCTGTTATTGTTGTATTTGTTTGTTACTTTTGTGATTGTTATAAAGTTTTCGAGCCAATGGGGGAGGGGGTTATGACCCCCACTAACCCCCCCCCCCCCACCTAGCTACGCCACAGGTACCTACCCTCGTGCTCCCCCAGGAAAGCCATAAATTGGTGATTCTGGGTGATTCCTAAACTGCGGGGAATTTCCGGGTTCCAAAATGTTGAAAATTTAAGGTTGGATAATTCCACTGATTTTTTAAAACTTTATTGTTGGGTCGTTCTTGATGCTTTTGAGATGCACAGCTATTCATGAGTCACCACCCCTACCCTGTAATTCAACTCTGAAGTTTGATAGCCATGACAATGACAACGTCCATGACGGTGACATTTTCATGTTATTTTAATGATCATGACAATGGCAACAGCTCATGACAAAGGCAATATTTTTGTAATCGCTGCATTCTTGTGCAAAAAGGATAAAATACAATTAATTTTGTCAGAGTTGTGTAACACGACAGTTTTTAATAAAAATATGTATGAAAATCCTCAGTACAAAATACAGCAAAGTTGTTATAAAAAAATGAACTTTAAGGAACAACTGCGCATAAAATAAGACGAAACTTTTCATAAAATCTGTTTGAGAAAAAACTCAAAAGTACAGGTCACGTGTTTAAAGGATTGACTAAACTTTAAGGATGTCTTTCAAACAAAATTACTTTCTTCTGAAGGTGAGACAGAAAAATATTAAGGATGAAAAAACAAACTGAGATCAGGGAAATCATTTACTAGCTTCACAGGATACATCTTTGAAATCTAAATTTCTTCACCCTACCATCAAAAAGATCTTCAAAAAAAAATAAATGTATGCTACTTGTGTCGCACAACAGATAAAAGGACTGGAAAAGCATTAAAAATCAGTTTTCAGTAAGTTTTTATAGCAGAAATCGAAGTTGGGGGTTGAATTTTGTGTATCACGGCGGCACTCTCAACTTGCTG
Organism: Leptopterna dolabrata; assembly: GCA_954871275.1. Lineage (NCBI taxonomy): Eukaryota > Metazoa > Arthropoda > Insecta > Hemiptera > Miridae > Leptopterna > Leptopterna dolabrata. The sequence continues at coordinate 34,085,498 of OX940980.1, forward strand.
GCGATTAGGTGGATCTGGCTAGCTGAATTTCCCATTTTTTGTTGGAGCCAGGAAGTTCAAGGTTGTTGCCAATATTTTTTCCACCATTCCTGTAATAAATCACCGTTGTTAAATATTGGGCGAAACGGTAATTTCTTCCTTGTTGTTAATGAAAAACGAAAGGTTAAAGTAAGCAGAATTGAAATAAGAGAATCGAAATTCGAAATAGAAAGTTTTCAAAATTGAAATATGTATTAGATTCTGATGCAAAAATTCTGTTACTCCTTCCTTCTTTTGAAAGTTATTGCCAAGTAAGATATTATATAAACGACTGTGACAAGTACTGCTCGGTGGTAAGGGGGGGACGTTATATTATAGTAAAGCAGAAATTGAGTGGCAGGTTTGCTGAAATGTCTGTGTCATGACTGCGTGTTATTGTCATACGTACTAGCTAGGGTAGGGGCCACGGCGATGACAAGATGGACTTTGAAGAGAGTTTTCTCAAGGACACTGTGGTTTTCTAAGATTCTAAAGCATGCATTACTTTCCTGCCTTGGTCAGCAATAGAAGTGTGTGATTGAAATTACTTATATGAAACATGAAATATGGGTAGCAAGAGGCACTACAATGACATACACTAAACCGACTAACCTGTTTTCATCTGTTCCTCAGTGGATGACCAGAGTTGACTGAACCATGTGGCTTTGCTCTTCTGGGCTGCCACTACTCAATACAACTGCCAGACCCCACAAACATCCCAGTTTTACCACCAAAAGAGCTTCTCTATTTGAGCCATGGCAATGACCCTAGACTCTAGTTTCAAGTATAGAATATGTTTCAGTTCTTCACCAGTCTTTAAAAGACGAAATCTCGTCACCAGGGACGCGCTGATTTTATTAGTGGGGTACCTAAGAGGTCGAGTTGGTTGTTCTGTGATATTATTTCATTTGAAAAATGAAGGCTCTATTGGAGTTTGTTGATAGGTAGTGAAACCGATTTTATTGGTGGGGTACCTATGAAGTCGAGTTGGTTGTTCTGTGATATTATTTCATTCGAAAAATGATGTGCGTTTCTTTTTGTTAGGTACCTACTGTTTGCAATCGACAGAATTATTTTAGCAACATTTACCTCGTGATTTAGGTAGGTACCTACCTATAGTAACGAGTACGGGGTTAGGTATTAACCTACGGAGGGTGTGCGATCCGGCTGGATTTTGTTGATAGGTACTTTTGCAACTTGAACAACCGATGAATATTATTGATGGGTAAATTATTACACAATGGCAAATTATCACACAATGACAAATTATTACACAACGGCTCATCTACCCAGAAGGGGCTGGATTTTGTTGATTGGTACTTTTGCAACTTGAACAACCGTTGAAGTATTATTGATGGGTAAATTATTACATAATGGCAAATTATTACACAACGACAAATTATTACACAACGGTAAATTATTACACCACGGTAAATTACTACACAACGGCTAATCTACCAAGAAGGGGCTGGATTTTGTTGATAGGTACTTTTGCAACTTGAACAACCGTTGAAGTATTATTGATGGGCAAATTATTACACAACGGTTCATTATTCTATCTCCGTAGAAGTGGAACCTATACAGGTAAATTATTACACAACGGTTTAGGGAGGTACCTAGTAACGAGTACGGGGTTAAGGTACTAACCTACGGAGGTCCGCGATCTACATAATTATGTGTAGAATAGTACATAATATGTTATATAGAAGGTGTTTGATCGGGAACTAAAAACGCAAACTAAATTCACTTGAACTGATTTAATGTGAGAACGATAAAGAACGATCGCTTTGGATAACAATTTATACAATATTAAAAACTTCTTAGGTACTTTCACTTTCGGAGGTTGAACGCCATCTTCCCGTCCGAGAGGAGCTCAGGTTTGCAAAACCCAAAGAACTACATGAAAGAACGTATTTCAAAACTCTGGACCGACAGACCGAAATTGCACCGCCTATGGCTGACGCGATGCTTGCTGCAATGTACTAATATAATCACAATTATATTCGTTCGTTCTAAGACCCAAAAAACAGCATGATCTGATCGAACCCGCTAGCCGCAGCTAGCGCTCGAGCGGACACCAGACGCACTACTTCGGGCGTTTATGTACCTACGTCCGAACATCCTCCCCCCCCCCAATGACGCCCGTCATTCGAACTGCTCCTTGGGCATGGGGCAAAGCTTGACCAATGGACGTGTCAGCTCTCCATTGGTGGACCTAACTTTGGCTACCCGAACAATACCATCAGAACCCGCGTGAAGATTGTTAATCACGCCCATGGGCCAAGAGAGCGGTGGACGATTATCGTCCATGATCAACACTACATCTCCTAAAACAGGGGGTCGGTCAGGAGTATTCCATTTGGCCCGTGCCTGCAGATCAAGCAGGTACTCCTTACTCCACTTCTTCCAGAAGCCCTGTACGGTCTGGTTCACAAACCACCATTTGGGAATAAGGCGCGAGCTGGAGTCCAGGCAGCCTTCAGATTCCGGGAGAGCAGTAAGTGGTCTTTGTATCAAGAAGTGACCTGGTGTACGAACGAGAATATCATCCGGCGAGGCGGATTGGAACACAAGAGGCCGACTATTAAGGATGGCCTCGACCTTAGCCACTATAGTGCTGAACGTTTGGAAATTGACCGTATGATCGCACAAATTCACCCTAATAAGTCGCTTTGCTGACTTGACCGCAGCTTCCCATAACCCCCCAAAATGAGGAGCCCTTGGTGGTATGAACTTCCAGCTCACCCCCCTAGCAGCCAAACGTTCGGCAAGCGTGATCGATACGCCTGTCTCCAGCGCAATCCTAATGTTCCTAAGGAGGTTGGCAGCCCCCAAAAAATTGCGACCGTTGTCCGACCAAATGACGGAGGGCACCCCTCTTCGAGCGATAAATCTTTCCAGGCACTGCAGAAAACTGTCGGTGCTCAGATCCATAACTACTTCTAAGTGCACCGCCTTGGTGGCAAAGCAAACGAACATGGCCAAGTACATTTCTACTTTTCGTGCCCCACGGAGACCACTTACGGAGACCGAAAATGGGCCGGCGTAATCAATGCCGACCTGATCGAATGTGAACGTTCCCTGAACCCGCCCTGATGGGAGCTGACCCATTTCTGGTTGAAAGGCTATGGGCTTGATCGAAAAGCAGCGGGTGCACTTTGCGAGAGTTCTAGCGACCGCATTCCGACCATCTATAATCCAGAACTTCGTACGCAGGTGAGCTAGGGTCGCCCTCGGACCGACATGCAAACAGCTCTCATGAGCCTGACGAATGATAAGTTGGGTGAGTGGATCCTTGGCTGGTAAAAGTGCTGGATGCCTAGTCTCGAATGCGCTACTGCTATGCTCCAAATGGCCCCCCACTCTAATGATGCCTTCTCGTGATCGAAATATAGCGAGTTGTCTCATGAGCTTGGTACGGGGAATGGAACGGTCTAAGGCGGAATGAATATCCTGAAAGTGTCGACTTTGTGCGCGTCGTACTAAAACTAGATCAGCCGCCCGCAGCTCTTCAGTTGCCAATGGTTCGACCGGAACTCTCCGAACTGTTGTAAACCTAACTCTTCGACCGCGGGAGTTTCGTCCGAAGATCCAGGCAACCACTCTTCTCAGCCGACCGAATGAGCTGAATTTTTTCTCCAGCTCATCAGTCGTCTCCAGAGCGGTGGCATGCGACCTGACCGTTCTGATCTCCTCAGCTACACTCGTTTGACTGAGGTTGGGCCTAATTCTGGGAATAGGCCACAAGGACCGGTCTGAGCGCAACCAATGAGGACCATTCCACCAAAGCTCATTCTGGATCAGTTTATTGGGCAAGGCTCCCCTAGATGCTATATCAGCGGGGTTGTCCTGCGTCTGAACGTGGAACCAAAGCTCCTGGGGCAAACAAGAGAGAGTTTTGGCTACACGGTTTCCCACAAATACTTTCCACAACGGCGCTGGATCGGCTGTGAGCCAGGACAGAACGATCGTGCTGTCAGAGCAAGCAACCAATTGAGCATGAGCGAATTGTGGCCGAATCTTGTTCATGGTCTTTCCTAGCAATTCGGCACCGAGCAGTTCTAGCCTAGGTATTGAAACTTGCTTTATGGGGGCAATTCGAGCTCTAGCGGTTACTAGCCGTATCACAAATGAACCTCCTTGTGCGCAAACATGATAAACCACAGCTGCGTATGCCTTTTCAGAGGCGTCCGCAAATCCTACTAGCCACTGAATGGGACTAGAAACCTGAACATGACGGGGAATCTTCAGCTCTGAGAGCGTATCGATGGATCTAGCGATGTTCGACCAATCAGCAACTAAGGAGAGGGGAAGTGGATCGTCCCAGTCAAAACGTGCATGGCACACCTCACGCTGGATCATTCGCGCGAAGACCGAAACCGGCATGACCCAGCCCGCGGGGTCATAAATTCTACCGACCTCACTAGCCAGCTCCCTCTTGGTTCGAACTACAGGCGTAGTTGGTACTTTGAAGAAGAACGTATCAGTACGAGGGTCCCAGGCCACTCCTAACATTCTAAGGGGCGTGCCTTCTGTGGGATCCAAGTCCACTGTTTCGCCCGACATCAGGCAATGATCTTGGGGAATACCCTGAAGCAGATCGGGGTGATTAGCGGCCCACTTCCGCATCTCAAAACCCGCGGAGCCTACCAGAGCAATAAGTTCATCCCTAACCTCACGTGCCTCTTTGATCGAGGCACCTCCTCCATGAACGTCATCCACATAGGTTTGCTCGAGTAGAACTAGGGAGGCCCTGGGGTAGTCTTTGGCCTGAGTCTCTGCCAAATGTTTCAAGGTCCGGTTCGCCAGGAACGGAGCTGGAGCTGTACCATAAGTGACTGTACAGAGCGCAAAATCCTGAACAGGGTCATCCGGTGAATCTCTCCAAACAA